>JAUBNY010001072.1:6537565-6551246 GCA_032275445.1 Crypturellus soui
ATTTCCATAACCTTGGCGGCTCAGCGTTGCAAATCCCGCACAGGGCACCGGGGCGAGCTGGGCTGGGGGCTCTGGGCGATGTTTTGCAGGGGATTCCTGCAACCTGTGGGCTCTGCTCAGCTCTAATGAGGAGATCTGCAGCACGGAATGAGGGTTTTCATCTATTTTTGTTGCTTCTGTTTTATACCCCTGCCGTCTTTGTGCCAGCACAAGCCTGTGCAAACCCTTGCTGGGGTTCGGTGGAGGTGTGTTCCTACCTCTGTTTGAAGATTTTCTGAGTAAATCGACTTCTTTTCTCTTTTTTTTATCACTTGGCTAAGTGTTTTGTGTTTGGGTATAAGTGAAACATTAAGACGGAGCATTGCAGGGTGGATTCGAGCAGCCTTGCGAGCGGCTGCTGTTGACAGAAGCTAATTAGGCAGCCAGCCTGCGTGCTAACGCGTGCGCAAATAGCGCGGCTCTAGCAGGAGACCTCTGCAAACAGAAGAAATAAAATGAAAAATCCACAGGTCCTAATCTTGCTCGCGCTTAAGTCAACAGGAGCCTTGCGTTGGGCTCAGCGTTGTGTGTCTGTGCAGGACGCGGGCAGCAGGTCGTGGGCAGTGATGGAATTTGGCCGGTCCCGTTGGGCTCGAGATGCTTGGGAAGGTCAGATTCAGCATCAGGTTTAGGGACAAGGACGCATCTTTTGGAAAGGACAAGTATGGCACAAGTTGCTCTGCTATGTTGAACGCCATCCGACCTCACAGACTGTTTGCTGGCTCTTTGCAGGTTCGAGTTTTAATATAAAGTTAATCAAAAGGTGATTTTTTGGGGGTGCATTTCCCAGTGCAGAAGGGTGTTTTAAAATAAGACTATTAAATAAAATTACGCTTACATGCACACATTTATGCATGTTGTGTGCTTACTCTGGGCTAGAACATGGGGCTCTGGAATAACTGAAATGTTATTCAATAAGGAAAACCAGAGTCTTAGCTAAATGGAAAGCTTTTGGATAGTTTTATTTTTTTCATCAGTAACATCAGGGTTTTTTGATCCTGGTCTAATAACTAGCACTGTTTCAACCCACTTGACTCCCATACTTGAAACCAGAGCAACTCTTCGGCTGGTTGAAAAGATCCTTGTGATTATTTGGCTCCATTTGGGTGATTTTCTCTCCTTTCTTCCAGCTGCAGGAACTATCCTCCCCATTAAAGGCAGTTAATGAACTCTCCTCTTGCAGCGTAGCCCTTGCTACAAAACCTTTCATTATGGGGTCAAGGGAGAGGACATCAGATAAAAAATGAACCGCAGCCCCTGCATTTTGAGGCAATTCAGTGTATTAAGGAAATAGAAATTTCCATGGGAGTGAAATGGCAGCTAAATACGTGTTGAGCTAACAGGAGGACTCCCACGGTCTCAAGTGGTGCGAGATGCTGGCCGTAATTCAGCAGTAACAACATTAATGCTGCTGTTTCAGAGGTTACCAGCGGGTTTGTTCATTACAAACACGGCCATACGGAGGAATTTGGGGGAAAAAGATGAGTTTTAGGGGGAGATGAGATACAGGAGTGAGCCGGTCCCTGTCCCGTGGGCAGGAAGGAGTGAGCAGAGGCAGGGCGGCCTCTTCCCTCTGCGTTGAAGGCCACTTTAACCAAAGCAATTTCTGAAATTTGGGGGATGCTGAACTTGTTTGGATGTTTGATTCGTTTTTTTGCCTGTAGCAAACGATATGGGTTTAGCTTCAAAAATGAAACTTCTGTATTATGCACTTCTAGGTTGGACTTTGGTCTTAGAAACGAAACAAACTGCGTGTTCAGCATTGTGGCTAACATCTAACCCGTGTTTCATACTTCCTATCGTGCTGTAGTTGAGAAGGGTGTTAGCACAACGCGTGTCGTGCAGTCCACACCGTCTGCGATCCTGATTGCTGCTGCTTTCGGTCTTCCCTGGAGCAGAAGGAATGCCGAAGGCTCCCAGAGAGGCATCGCCACCCGCCCTACGAGATGCAGCCGCAAGCAGGGCCTGCAGCTGGATGCAAAATGCTGTGGATGGAACCGTAGTTTGGGACAAGCAAAATACCGCAGGGGTCGGGTCTAATTAGGACGTTGGTGTTGGATTCTGGACTAATTACACGGGGAAAGGGAGATTTGCAACAGAGGAACCGCTGCGCACAGACGTGGTGCGGATCCGGCGGGCATGGAAGTGCTCTGGGAAGCCCCACTAGCAGTTTTTCCTCCAGTTTACAGAAACTATTTACGTTTCAGTGATGTTGCTCATGCGAACAAATGCACAAAACCCCCTCCTTGGAGACACGAGGATAATTTTCCAACCAGCAGCACCTAATACATCTCTTCTTCTTGCTGCAGTAGCCTTCAATTTGCCAGGGATGGTCTGAATTAACCCAAGGAGCAGAGAGCCGAGGGTAGAATTAAGGGCCCTCTAGCAGACACATCCCAATATAGTCCTGAAACCTGTGACCTTCTGCTTCATGAATTTACCTGTTCCACCCTTAAAATCTATGTGTCGTTAAATGAATTTCCCATCGGTCACCTTCATAAATGAACAGCAACGACGTGAGAAAGAGCGTTTTTTTGCTCCCAGAGAGTGGTACAGAACGATCACTTCTGAAAAGCCATTTTGCAGGGAACTTGTAAAATTCTAATGACGCTTCGTGTAAACCAACACGTCTCTCCTCAAACCAGTTGAATTTTGCAGTTGCTGAATAAGTTATTTGAACTCTCTGGGCTTCGGAGGGCCCCGGTAGGCAGCGCAGCTACGTCCAAATGGAGCGTAGGACATCGTGTCCTGGTTTCGTAGAGGCAGCCCATGTTTTTTAATGCGCTGTCCCTCTTGGTTTGCATCAGGGCATTCCAATGACCCAATTTCCTCCTGCTTTTGCTGTTGTCTTCCCTGCAGCCTGTAGATATTGGTGATATTTAAAGTCATCCCGCTTGGAAAATGCCACCTGCTAAGACGACAGGACAGGTAGTGGAAATGGCTGATGGAGAAATGCAGCCGGGAAGGGTTTTTGGATGGCGGTGCCTATTCCCATAGGGAAAAGCTGCTTTCCAGGAGCCTCGGCACTGCGGTGCATCAACAGGCAAAGGGATTCGGGATAGAGGGCTGGGAAAAGGACGCGGAGCAGAGCAGGGGTTGTCATTACCACATCTTGGGCCTTCTCCAAGGCAGGAAAAAAGCCCCGGTACCAGTTCTGCATAATAAATACGCTATAATCAGGACCTATTATAATCTAGTTCTGCTTGAAATTCAAGTGCTTTGGACTGGAGTTCACTTTCAACGCGCCTCCAAACAAAGTTAATGCGTTCCCTGCTTCCCCCGCCCCCTTAGTCTATATGGTACCTTAATGAATAACAGGCTTAATCACTCCGGTATCAAGATAGCCCTTTTACAGCCATGCAATTGTTCTTTGGTTTATAATTTGTACATGCTTTACTCATCTATTATCATTGTTCTTCCTAAATGAGAAAATGCAAATGTTACACCAAGGGCCCCATCTTCATAGCGTACTGAATATAATTCCTGACAGCAACACGGAGCTGTTTAGCATAATTTTCCCGTTAATAAACTGCCAATTACAGTAATTTCGGCTTAGCTTCCACAGACCAAGAGGTATAGAGTGGTTTCCAGCCCCCCCTCCTCCCATCTAACATCTCAATTTGTTATTTTGCTCTGTCTGTGACTGCAGAAAAAATGCACAGAGTTGTTTGGAGAGAACCCTGGTGCAGTCGCCTTGAGATGCAAACGTCATTTGGGGCAGTTTTGGGTCCGTGCTCCCCCTTTGTGCAGGTTTTTGGCTTGTGACCACCTCTTAGAGCAGTATCAGGTATCTGTACTAAACGGGAAAGAGGTTGGGCTTGAAAAACTGCCTAATTAAACCCCTTTCAAGGCTGCTTGGAAACCCCTGCGAGCTACAAGGAACCTTTTTCCTCCCTGTGGCTTCTGGTTGTTCCTAGTCCAGGAGGCCACATGGAGCTTTGGGGAAGCCCTTGGAGCAAGCTGCAAGAGAGGGGGAACAGGAATAGGTAGGGAAATGTTTATAGTTGCCGGGAAGGAGTCAGAAGTTTCATCTTTAGAAGTGATTATGTTTTGAACAGCCCTTGGTGTACAATGTTTTCTGCTCGGATCTCTTTGCAACCTTCTTATTAAAGGGAATTTGCATGAGAAGAGGGTCTTTGTTTCTCAGGGTTTATCTGATCCTCCTGTTTATTTCCTGCTCCGCGTGTTCCTGAGGATCCTTGGCAGGAGCAGGGCCGCCCGCGCTGGGGTGCGGAATAAGCACAAAATGAAGGTACCAGTTTTAGTGCTAATGTGCCCGGGGGTAAATGCAGGGAATGGGAAGGCTTTTGGCTTGAGGAGAAGCTAAGGATAATAATTGCAGCAACGTAGAAGGAATGAAAAGAGATTAGAGCGTGTCCTGAAAGAAGGGGTAACTGCCCCGAGAGAGCGGGCAGCGGGGCAGCACCGTGCGAGCTGTGCGGGGGCTCCATCCTCGACTGCTGGCGCCTGGCCTGGGCTAACTCTTTATCTTTAGAGCAGATAGCATGGTTTCTTTTATTTATTATTTTTTAATTATTTTTATTTTTTATTTAGCTAATATCTTGTTTTTTTTTTTTTCTATTCTAATCCCAAGGAAAGTTGTTCTTTTCTTGGAGGTGTTGCAGTGCGTTCAATAGGGCCAGACCGCAGCGTTTCACTAGATAAAAGGAGGGGATAAAGGAGATTCTGGGCATCCGGCTGTGACATTTGGGTTTGAGTATTAAACCTCTTTTGAGAGCAACATGGGATCCTTTACTCGGTCTTGCCTTGCCCCCGTTGCAACAGGAAGGCAGAGACAGGCTGCAAGCATTAGACCCCACCACGATATTTATTAGACATTCAAGAATCACCTTTGGCTGAATAATTTTTATTGCGTGTATAAATACTCTAGTTTAAAGCCTGTTCTTTTTTTTTCTTAAACACTGAGGGTGGGCTTTTCCGAAAGACTCAGCACTGGTGTCAGTGGTCCAAGTAATGAAAATAAATTGGCTTTGGGGGATGCACGGTTAGGTCAAGGCGAGGTGGTTGCATGAGCGCTGCCTTCCTGCTGGTCACCGGTCACTCCCCCTGCTCCTTTGCTTCCAATTACCTCGAAAATTGCTCCAAAAAGAGCGTGTTTGGGGCCGGTATTTGAGGACCTGTCGTGGTGCAGGGTCCACACGTCTCATTTTTGCCGGTGCAGGTTGGGCGAGCGCAACCCCTCGGGCAAGGGCTCGGCAAGAGCGGAGCCTCCAGGGCTCTGCGAGCCGAACTGGAGCAGCGTTATTGAAGTTATTAAACTTTAAGCAGGTGCGAGTGTATGTGCTGGCGAGTTACTTTTTGATAAGTGTATGCTATTAATAGCACTTAAAAAAAAAAAAAAACAACTGAAGAGCTGCAGTGTAGATAATAAGAGCATCTTGAAGAATATGACATTATGACACATGGGGCAGTTGGGAGCTGATACGTTAATTTTAATGGTATAGCTCGGTTTGTATTAATGAGAGAAGTGGGTGAAAAAGAAAAGAGAATATATCCCTAAGAGGATATGTGGTGGTTATGTATTGAAAGCACTGAAAGTATCTGACAACAGAATATATGGGACAGCCCTATGGGTATGTAGGGCAGTGCAGCAATACACCTTACAGTGTGATGTTTCTGCATCAGGATGAGCAGATTCCTAAATAAATCTGAAGAGTCAATAATTGCATTTCTTCTGAGGTGGACCCCCATATGTGCTGGGCACTGTTTGGGGTGCGTATGCATCATTATGTTTTTCATATACTTGAATTGCATATTTGGAGCTGAACGATGCAGCTTCATCCTATCGCCTTTCAATATTGTATTTTTTATTTATAGTCTAGAGATTTGGGGTGCCATAGGATTCCCATGCTGGCCCCTAAGCAAGCGCCCTTCCTTTCTGTCTCCTGTCCCCCCGGGTCTCTGTCTGAGCCAGGATCTGCTGCCCCTCTCCCCAGCACACGGACGTGCTGCCAGCGTCCCCTTGATGTCCCCTTGTCCCTACATGAGCCATCGAGCTGCCCAGAGCCGATCCAAGGTGAGGAGCTGGGAGGAGCGTCACTGCTAGGATGCCTACCCGTGTTTGCAGTTGTAATTAGGGAATGTGCTAACCCTCCCATTAGCCTAATTGATGTGAAGCAGAAAGCTGCATTTCCCGCAGCTGGTGGTGCCGGCAGATTGGTTTAGTTTGAAACAGGAGGCGGAAGGAGTGTGGATTGAGGAACGGGGTCAGGTGCACCTTGAGGGTTTGGAGGGACTAAAGAAGGCCAAAAATGAAGATATGTGATAAAATAGCAGTATTTTAAATCAAACGGATAAGGCCATGGCACTGAAAATGCCTCATACCCAAAGCAAACCCCAGGGCTCTGTGCCAAAGCCGTGTCCCCGTCCTGGGCACAGCGTTTTTGTGCGGCACCATCCAGCAATGCAGGGCATGCCCGTCCCTCCGAACACACAAGGTTATTTTAAACCCAGGAGCAGCAAAACCTCCCCAAAATGCAGCTTGCCATCCCAGGGCACCAGCGTAGGCAGTGGCTGTGGGGTCTTGGAAACCTCAAGATCTCCGAGTTTCCAACCCTCTCCCTACAAATCATGCGGTTGCACCAAGGGATGGAACGCCCAAATGCAAAAGGATTCTATGACCTTAAAAACCCTAAAAGTCCTGTTAATCCTGGAGAAATATATACTGGAGGCAATATGTAGAGGCAGAGTGGGCCATGGTTTATTTATGCACAGAGCAAAGCTCTGTAGTATTAATCAAAGGCAAATAAAGCACTATAATATGATCAGAGGGCAAAAATTAGCTTTAAGTAGGTGCAATGGAGCTACAGTGATAGCTACTGGATAGCACTTAGTCCCGTTATTATTTATGTGATGTTTGAAGCCGCAATGATATTAAAGTCACCCTCGCTAACTGTATAACACTTTGCATCCTGACAGCACTCCATAAACATTAATGAATTAAGCTGAAGTAAACATTTCTCTAATATCAACCTATCTCCAAATGGAGATTAAAGGGAAGAGAGGCACATTGCAGTTGGAGCGGGCACAACCCTTACGGACGGACCAGAGCTTGAGGGGGGCAAAAACCTTCATTTTCCCTTTGCTGCAGACCCAGGAACGAAGGGTAAATGAGCTGAATCTGTGGTCTGGGGTCTATGGTCGCTGGGGCAATGTATTGATATGGGGGGAAGGAGAAAGTCAAGAGGAAAATACAGCCCCAAAGGGTCTTGCAAAGCTGCTGATTTGGGGGTATTGAGGTCTGCAAAGCAGGAGGAAGCTGCACACCAAGCGAGGCCCCAGGCTGCTTCTTACTGCAGCTTCGCCCAGCGGATGCAACCTCCAAGGTTGCCCTGGTGCAAAAATACCTGCAAATCAGGACCGAGACCGTAGCAAGTTAAATAGCAAAGCAAAGCGGGGACAGGCAGCACATACTGCGCGCGCTGAAACGTTTTCTCGGCAAAAGTCAAATATCCGAGTTGTTTTGCTAAATTCCCAGAACCTCATGAATGCTGACTTAATTCCCCCAAATGTTCACACAAATGCTTGCATTCAACCTTGGTGATCCCTTCAGGAAAACTGGCCGAGCCAGGCAGTAACACCCTGTAAATCCTTGTTATCTATGCTTGCTTCACCAAGAAACCTGAATATCGTATTTAAATCGCTGTGGTTACATCTCTCGTATTGGCTGCTGTGAAAATCAAGTGTTTCCATTCAGCATTTGTTGTGTATTATAGGTAGCTCTGAGGTGTCCCAAAAATACCTGTAATATTATTAGCAAGTTGCTAATTGAAGGGTTGTGGTGCTGAAGAGTGGAGGCCACTGGAGGTAACATTTCAAACTGGAAATGTTACAGATATTGGAGGGTGATGGCAATACCATTTATTTATGAAGATCTGTCCTGGAAACTCTGCTTTAGCGGGTGCTGGGTTTGATGAACAGCTTTCTTCCTCCCTTGCATCGGGGCAGAGACGAATCCAAAGAGCAAAAGGAGAGAAGGAGCAAAGGAGGGTGGAAAAATAGAAGGTGACGTTTCCCGGGAAGCCCTGCTCGTGGGTGTTTATCAGGAATAGGGCACACAGTGGATGTTGCTGCGTTTTGGAGCGAGAGTTAATGACACCTCGTGCGATTTTCATCACAAATTGTGATAAAAAAACCTTATGATAACGTCTGTGATGCCACGGTGTGTAATGCTGCAACCTGCATCCCCTTGCTCGGATGAGAGGAGGCATTGGGTAAATTAGAGGGCTTTTTTTGGAGATTTTGGTAGCTTAGGCACTTACAGCGACAGTCTGCATGCGCATCAGACACCACCTTTCCAAACACTCTTTGAAACTATTACCATTTCCCATCACCTGTACGTGCAGGGCAGTTAATTTGTTTTCAGCGAGCATTTGTACGAGTGAATTATTCACCCATCTGCAATATTTGTCTTTAAAATGACTAGACAATTCAGCCCCATGCGGAGAGGCGCCTCCGCGCGAATTCATAAATCCCCGCCGGCTGGCAGGACATTTTCTGCAGGGCCCGGTGATCTATTTACTCTCTCTTTTCCCTTCTCCCAGGGCTAGCCAGGGCCTCCTCTCTTTGACACGAATGGCAAGCGAACTACTTGTATATTTTGTATATTTTACCACCTCCTGGTTTGAACATAAAGCCCTGCAATGCCCCGCACAGCCGCTCGCCAGGCTGCTGCGTTCTCGGTGATTATAGGACAGCAAAAGCAATTTTGTATGAATTTTTTCCTCACGCGCAGCAGAAATAATGAGCAGAAGGGATTATGCGATGAGCTGGAATTACTGAGCTAAATGAGGAATTGCAGATGCAAACTGGGAGTCTTTGCGCTCTGGTATCAGTGGCCGGTTCTGAGCTGGGTTTTGGTGGGGTTTTTTGGTGGGTTTTCTCCTCTTTTCTTCCTCCTCTTTTTCTTTGGTGGGTTTTCTCTTTTATGAGACACTTGGAGCTCCCCAACCCTGGGGCCGTGCAATGCACTGTGCACTGTGCACGCATTGCACTGTGCACGCATAAAACTGCCCATGTAGATGCCTGAAACCTTGGCCAACCGAGTTCCAACCTTGGTCAACAGATAACTGGGAATTTCCATCATCCTTTTTCATTGCTCATCTAAACCCAATCTGTGGACCCGGAATTTCTCCTCGTGTTTGTCCTCGCTGCATTAGTAACTCGTGTGGGACCCAAAGGAGTCTGAGAGGATGGTGGTTTAAAGAAAGAAGTGAGTTTGCAAATATGAGTAACACCTTTTAGTTACAGAGAGCAATGGGGTCTGGAATGGTTCATTTTATTGACTTTTCTTATGCCCCGTGTTAAAGACCCTCTGCTCCGAGGGCTGGTGTCTCTTTAGCCATTCCCAAGTTCTCCCCTACACTGTGTTAAAGGGATTCAGCTACTAAGAGGTGATGCCTGAGCCGAAAGCACCAGAGATTGAGCGTAAGGGGCTCATTTGCTCCTCACTTCGATGGCCAATGCTTTTCCTAGAGGAGAAGAGGAGCAGTATTAGTAGCACTTGAGAGTTGCTTAAGCTAATGATTCAGAAAATTGTTCCCACCACTTTATCTTAAAAGAGTGTAAGTTTTAAAGAACATATAGAATCTTCCTTAAATGGCATTCCTCAGTGGTTATTAAAAAGCCATTCTTTGTCTGGGAAGATCCATTATGATGAGTATAAGGGATTCCATCCTACGAGCCTGGAGGTTCTGGGTTTGATCTCGGCTTGTTTAAAGTGGGGCAATTCCGTTCCATTGAGTAGTAACTTCCATAACCCCAGGCTGTATTCCCGAATATCCACATCTTTGAAGAGCAAATTTGCCAAAGTAATTACTTAAGAATATGCATCCATTGAACCGATCAACAGTTGCCAAAGCGTTAAGGTCTAAGCAGGAATATTGAAATATGCTGTTACTAAATGTTAAAGTCTCACCTTTTTATAATGCTGTTTTGTGTCATACTGCTGAACCAGGTCTGGTCATTTGGAATTTACCTCTCAAGAATCCCTTTTTGTCTTCTGGAAAGGGTTAAAGAAAATCCAAAAGAAAAGCACAGAACTCCACGACTAGGAAGTTTTGTTCATCGGAAAGGAAAGCTGGTATTTGCCCAGGCTTTAAATTATTGTGAAGTTGCTCACAAATCTTACCTTGCGCGTGAAGTGCTTCGGTACATTAAAGTACCTCTTGAAGGAAGCAGCTAAAATATTGTAGCCAATTTTTACTAATTTTAGGATTTAGGTGCTGCTAATGCATGTGTATCCTTTGTTCACGTCCACATGAGTGATTTACACTTCAGCTTTAGTACCTGCAAGTGAGAATAAGGCAGCTGCAGGGCTGCTCATGTAGCAGGAATGAGCACATCCCGGCTACATACCCCAAAAACGACCTGGTAGAGAGTAGAGAAGGGGCAGGAAATATTTGCAGAGCAAGCAAAGAGTCGAAATGAAAGTTTCCAGGGTGAACAAGACACCGGCCTCTTCACTGGTGCAATTTCTCTACCCGTGCACCACTCCATGCTGTCCTAATTAGAACAGTAATTAATGGAGCCTCATGACAGCACAAGTGGGGAGACCCAAGTTTTAGTTGTTTGGACAAATTAGCTTTGCATTTTCCTGCAGTCCTAAAGATTTTATTGCAATTTTCCATTTCTGCTTCGGAATATTGGCATTTTGTGCAGCAGTTTCATCTCTAACTTGTCAATAGCTCGGGCATGAGGGATGGCATCACCCCCTCATTTTGGCACTGGTTTCAGAAGCCTCTTGGTGCTTACCAGAAATATCAGTTACCCGAACAGCTTTTCCGCTGTTGACTCTTACAGCAGAACGAAGGAGCAAGATCAGAACAACTCCAGAGCATAAATTCAGCGCTCGTCTTGGTCGGGGCCTGTTCTCATCACTCCCGTTGGCAGGAAGCTCCTGCTCCGTGATCCTCTTGCAGGATTGAAATGCAAGTTCGATTAGGAAGCAATTAAAAATGTGGAGCCCCTGTGACCGCTGGGTTATTTGTTTGTCAGAAGAGGAGTTTTTCGGCGCGGTGCCGTGTTCCTGCTGCCCCAGCAGCGGCTCCCTGCTCAGCTTGGCTGTCCTGAGCGTTCCCCATGGGCAGCCTCCCCTCTCGTCCATCACCCCATCCCCTTTCCCGGCTTTCCGGATGGTTTTTCCCACATCAAAAAGGGGCAGAAGATTCACCTGGGCTCGCGGTTCCTGCCTCCCGCAGCCTGATTGAACTTTAACCAGCTGCTGTCACGGCTCCAGCCTCCTCCGTTGGCATCCTCCTCTGCTGATGGATTATTTCCCTGGCCTTGTGTTTTAACAGCCTTATCAAAGTCCGTGTAAATCATATCTCCAATCTCGCTCCTGCTCTCTCTCGCTGTCCCTTTCTCAGAGATATGAATCAAACATTAATATTGATCAGCATTTAATGCCAGACAAAAAGGAAAATTTGCTTTCATGTACTGTGAAGTATTAATAAAACATTAATGAGGGCAAAGGAGAAGGCTGCAAACATGCCAGCCAGCTCATCTGCTCCTTCCCCTTCTCATCGGGGCTAAAATGTGTCTGTGTTTGGCCACAATCTGGATTTTTGGAGCCACAGCAAGGATCCCATGGGCATCTCCTCACTATCCTGCTCAGGAGGAGAAATATGGATCTAAATACAGAGAAAAGAAACACTCAGTTAAATGTAGACATGTTTGGGGAGCTTGAAAATAGGTATTGCTGATACGTAGAGCAGTACTTTGATCTGATTTATAGCAACTGTGGGAGGGATGTGGTATTTGAGGGGTATCAAGAGTGTTGGCTGTGTAGATGGAACCAGGAGGAGGGAAGGGAAAGAGGAAAGGGGAAAGGAAAAAGGAAAGGAAAAGAAAGGAAAAGAAAAAGGAAAGGAAAAGAAAGGAAAAGAAAAAGGAAAGGAAAGGAAAAAGGAAAGGAAAAAGAAAAGGAAAGAAAAAAGGAAAGGAAAGGAACAAAGGAAAGGAAAGATACAAATGAAAGAGGACTCCAGGATGGGAAGGACAGAGGATGCAGGGAGGAATAAGAACACGAGCATCGTGGAGGTGGCATCTCCAAAGGCGCAGGGAGCACCACGTCCATGGTACCATCAGGGCACTTGGCGCAGGCTGCCGTGCGGGATGAAGCGGCTCCACGGGCTGCAATTCCAGCACCAGGAGCTCGGAGCCGTCCCGGCTGCCCTCGCTTTGATGTGGCGCAGGGACATGCAGCAGGGAAGGGGCTCTCATCGCAGCGCAATCACCACTAATAGCGGGACACAAAAAACCACGGCAAATAAGGCTAAAAAGGTCCCGCGAGCCACCTGATGCGGAGCTCTGTCATTACACTTCAAACACCGCATCTTGCTGGGGAAAAAAAAAGCCCCTCTTGCGCCAGGCTGGTGTTTTATCATGACTTTGAAGCTGCCTCGGTGTTTACCGGTATCCGCTGATCGTTTGATCTCCGAGTTAAGTGTACCCTGGCCAGATATACGAGCAGCGGAATGAAAGAGCAGCAGAGTTATATTTCCACCACGCTATAGAGTAACTAGATGTGCTGCAGTCTTCTAAATCATTATTGCTTATTAGGAAAACTTTCATTTTCTCTGCTCCTGGATGGCACTTTGTTTTAATTTTCTTCTTTAAGGAGCCTTTCCATCAATGAGCGGCAGCCTGTGTAAGCGGGAATATAAAGCAATTGACGCAAAATCAATATTAATTTGCCTTTTTCTTCTCCTTTTGTAACGGATATTTATCAGGATGTTATGACCTGGCAGACTGGAGCCTTTGAGCTTCCAAATACTGGATGCTGAAGCGGGAGACGGGTTATTCCAACCCTGGAGCCAGCAGCACCCAATGAGCCCAAAGAGAAATGTGTAGGTCACGGTGCTGTTGTGTCCTTGCTATGTAACAACATTAAATCTTAGTTTTGTATCATTGCCTCTAATCAAAACCAGTCACTGCGGTTATTTCTGGGCTCAAACAGCAGTTTTATACAAATTTGTTGGAGAATTCTGCAGTTTTGACAGAGATTTGGCTAGGGTCTTGTCTGGTTTTGCGTCGTTTAAGGCAAAAGGAAAGGAGAGGGTTTATATAGACGTGTATATAAAACCAAGGCTAAAGCGGAGTTGGTTACTTGAATCTAGGGACAAGACTGCTCTTTTGCAGCCGTGACAGAGGTTTTGGAGCAAGTTTTAGAGGAAGGTGAAGCAGATGCTGCTGGGGTTTTGTCCAAGGTATTCCCCATGCATAAGGAAAAGTATCCCAGGGATTCCAGGGAGAAAAAACGGCTATGGGGCACTGAGGACGGATCGGTGTGACAGCGGAGTCACCATGGGATTCTCTCCCAGTTAGACGAAGGGGAAGTTTAAAGAGTTTTGTATTTAAAGACATGTACAGGATGTTTAATGCAGATGTGGACTGGACACTAGTGGAAGGACCCAAGGAGGAACTCGGCATCAAAGAGCAAGGAACCAAGGTGACTCCAGGGACAGCATCCTGCGAGACCCAAGTGAAACAAAACTGCAGATGGCCAGAAAAGAAGTCGTCTCATGACGTATTGGCACTAATTGAAACATCATTCAGGTTGGAGCTTAGGAGATTGGGTCCCGTTTCTGACTCAGCAGCTCCTATTTAACCGTGTGCAAGC
>JAUBNY010001072.1:6642946-6653875 GCA_032275445.1 Crypturellus soui
CTTTCCTCCCCAAAGCCTGTGGGTTTTTAATTCAGGAGCAGCTTCTGCAGCGGTCAGTTTAAAAGCAAATTATGGATGCTCTTAAATAAGTGATTTTAAGCCCCGCTGATGAGACAAATGGCTAATGATGAGTTCAGGTTGCAAAGGAGGCTGCTGAGCGGAAGCAGGAATGGGAACGAGCAAAGGGGCGTAAGGATGGGTTTTCGTGTGTGATTCTGTTTAACAACGATGGTTTTAATACCCGCAAGAACAGCAAACATGCAAGCAGCGCTGCTGCCAGAAACCCAAGGAGAGAGTATTTAGGAGATAAAGCTGGCGGATTCCAGGCGCAAAATAAGAAGATTACAGGTGTCACTGACGGCGGGACAGCACACGCAGAGCGGTGCTCAGCAAGACCCGTGCAACCAGCCCCAAGGAGGGGCTGCAGGGAGGTGACGGGGCTGCAAGGTGAGAGCAATGCCTGGAAAAGCAAGGAAAGGGCCTTCACAGCCTCGCCGCCCTTGGCGTTGGCTTCCCGAAGGATTTGGGTTGCCCAAGGACGTGTCCTTTGCTGCAGGCCGCTCACCGGCGCGCCGTGGATGTGGCCTTTAAAACAGCATTAGATCCGGGCCGCGGAGCGTGGAGCAAACGGCCCGAGCACAGGGCGCTCGGGAATTGGTGCTTTGGCCAAAGGCAGTTGTAAAGTCATCGTTTCGGGTCAAACGGAGCGTTTCCTTTGACCTGCGGGCTGGCAAGGGAGCAGGACCGCGCAGCTGCGAAGCAGGAGCTGGGCAGCAGGTTGGAAGGCAGCAAAGAGGAGCTGCTTTGGCACTATTATTTAATTGCCCTTGATATGGCAACGCTTTTGTCTTAAATGCATGATGGAAATAACGGGATTTCCCCGTATCTCTCTTGGAGTGCCAGCTGGGAGACCCCGTGCTGCAGAAAAGCAGGAATGGAGATAGAAAAAGCAGGAAATAGCTGCTAAATAGCTCAATTTTTCTGTAAGATGAGGCTGTTCCCACAGTAAAGGAGAGTTGGGACCGAGGCGACTTTCAGAGGTGGCTTAGGAGAAGTTTTGCACTCAGCTGCTCTCCTGGGCCCTGGCTCCACAATGACCTGTGTGTCCCCGCGCAGAGAGGAGCCCTCACATCTACGAGGGTCCAAGTTCAGGGCAGAAAATAAGGTTTTTTTGGTGGTTGTTGCTCCTGCAGCAGCAGGACGTGACCCGGTGAGCGAGGGCAGGGCTGGCCCGTGCGTCTCCTCTGGCCTCCCGACATCGTGGCCCTTTGAAGCTGCAAATACAAAATGTGAAGGGTGAGAGAAGAGCTCCGAGGCGGGTGGGTTTGTTATCAGAGAGCTGCTTCCCACCTGGAATTTTAATTGGATTTCACTCCGAGTGGGACCAAAGGACGGAAAATGATGCCGCGAGCAATGGAAGGGCAGGGAAGGCAGTTAGCGATGTGCCCGGGGTCTCCTCTTGCGTGTTGACAATCCGTGTGGTCCTCGGTGATCTGCAGGAGCATCGTCCCTTGTGCGGGGGGAGACCAGTCCCCTGCAATTTAATGCAGCGTTGGGATTAAAACACGGGTTGTTTTAACACTGCTGTTGTGGCACGGGCGCCTTGTGCCGCGCAGGAGCGTTCGGATGCGACCGAGGGCAGCAGCGGAGCACAAAAGTTCAACAACTTCCATGCATTTCAGTTAAGTGGAATTATTCCCTCCACAAGAGGATACTGCTAAATCAGAACGAGAGGTTCCCAAGGAAGCGTCGCTACAGACCAGGCTCCTCTTTGTGCAACGCCAGAAATGAGATGAGACCTGCAGTGTCCCTGGGGACACGGGGCCTCGCTGGCCCCACAGCTCCAGGTTTCGCTGCTGGGTCAGTCCTGCAGTTTGTGCGGTCAGGACTAGCGAGTGCCACTTGTTTGTGGTCACTGAATCCCTAGTTATTTTCTTCTCGGGGTTTATTTGTACTTTACAGGACAGATTTATTTTATCTTTGGAGAAATGCAGAGCGACCCTGCGTGCGGTTATGAAGCTGAGTGTGCCCAAAGCTCTGTAACGTGGAAGGGGACGTGCCTAGGCACTAGGATTTTAGAAAAGGGGGGGCTTTTATGGTAAGTAAAGCCCGGAGGATTTCATAAAGCGTGTTATCCACGTGGCACTTCGCAGATAGCCACTTGCACTTTGCTTTTCTCCCTAAAAGCTGAGTCTTTTGTAAAGGCCAGGTCGTTGCCTTGCACCTTGCTGCTCCTTTTGCAAGGAGCGGGTCGCACGGAGCGGTAACGCAGCCCTCTCTTGCAGGTGGCTCGTGCACCCTGGCCGACTACGGGCGGCTCAAGAGCCTCGCGCTGCAGCTCGGCGAGCGCCGCCGGGGCGGCCCGCGCGGCCCCGCGCGCTACGGGGCCGCCCGCAAGCGCGCCCTGGTGCGGGGCATGTTCGAGGCCTTGGACGGCGACGGCGACAGCCACCTCAGCGGCTCCGAGCTGGCGCAGGTGGGTTCGTTGCTCAATGGAAATGGAATGATGAGGCCCATTGGGGTTTTCATTTTGAGCATAAATTGAGCACAGCAGAGCTCTATTTATTCAATCAGCAGAACTGGCTGTCCATGGCGGGCAAGGAACAAAAACGGGTCCCAGCAAGCGACTCCTTTCCCCATCCCTGGGGAGACAAAGTGGTTGCAAATGTTTGAGGCCCCTTTGCAAACAAACAGCCCCGTCCTTGCCCCTGGAAAACAAGTGATGATCCACATTGCTACCCTGGGAGGGTTTCCAGGGAGCTGCTTGCGTGAAATTAGTCTGGATGTTCAGATATATGGCAAGGAAGGAGCCTCTGAGCGCTTCTGTCCTGCATTTTGGCCCATTTGAAGAGGCTCCTTGTGCAAGGATCCCTGTGCAGGTACTGAAACGTTGCTTAGCTGAACCTTATGATATTAAAGGAGCCTGAGAAAACCGTTCTTCCTTGTCACGGGCCTGCTGCGTGCTGCTGGCTCGCTGCTGGGCAGCACCAACCCAACGCGCAGCGCAGAGCGGCTGCATCAACCTGCTGCTCCAGGTACCAGGGGGAGGAAACGGCCCCGCGAGGGGGACAGGACGTGTCCCCACGTGGGATGAAGCCGTGCGCCCCATAGCATCTCCGAGCGCTGTTCCCGTTGTCACCAAGGCCATGGAGATCCCTGGGCACGCGCGCTTCTCCGCGCTCTCCCAGCTGTGAATATACCCAGTGCTTCATCTAAATCCATGATTGTGTAAGGACACGGTGGATATAGGAAAACACTTTGATCTGAATTCAGAGCCGGCTTTTGCGCAGCCACAGCTGAGCGTCCGCTCTGCTCTCCCGTTCTTTACCCTCTTTACACGAAGCTTATTCCATCAGGACGTGTTAAGAGGCAGCGTGCGTGGAAATAAAACCTCTGCAGCCTGCGTGCCCTTGTCGTGAGGAGGGAGGATACCCTGTGCCTTAAAGAACAGGAATTCAGGGCCTTTAGATCCACAGCAAAGTTTCCACAGGCTTCATCTGCCTGATGCCTGATGCCCAGATCTCTCCCAAAGCACAAACACAGCCCTTGGCTGCTCTATTTTTTATTTCTCCCCTTCTCTCTGTGCTGTTCCCAAAGCTCCTGTTTTTAGGCGATTGATTAGCCAATAAGAGGTTTTTAATTTTCCCTGTTATAGTCTCAGATTTGCAGGCCTTGTTAGGTAGCTTTGGGATGGACTCACGGTGGCTCTTTTAATCTGAAGTCCGTGCGGCTTCCCATTCTTCCCAAGGCAGGAGTTTTATTGCCCACTGGCAGAGCAGAATAAAACGGAAATAAAAGCAGGAGCTGCCGTGATCCGTTCGCTCTGGCCACCAGACACATTTCACTCATTTTATTTAAAAGAAAAATAGTCTCTGGAGCACCACGGTGCTGTCTGCGAAGGAAAACCCGAGGCAGGTACCGGTACCGTGCGCTGCTCCAGGGAAGCGGGTTGTTCCTAAGGGTGGAATGATGGTCCTTATGCCCGAAGCGGGATTTTTTCCCAGGGAAAACGCTGGAAGCGGAGCCCTCCGGAAAGGAGAGCAGCTCTGCATGGAGCCCACTTTGTCCCCCACTTCCCAAATATCCCTCCAGCCGTTCCCTGTTGGATACGGCAGGTGAAACATCCAAACAAGCTGCAGCCGTCGCTATGCAGGGCCATTAGCAATTGTGGTAATTGGAATGTTATTTCCATTTAACTCTTTAATGTATTTTAAAGTCAGATTCATAAATCTACTGAACACGTTTTGAGGTTTTTTTTTTTAAGCCCTGACATTAAATCAAAAGGACTAGTAAAAACTTGTCAGTCTTATGAAAAGTTAATCAATTTTCAATACGAAAGTAGACAAAGGGAAATTTCCATCTTTAGAAGATTGATCTTGGAAGTTATGGTTGATCTCACTTTTATTGAACATTTTTACTCGCTGGGTGAAGGGTCATTTTTTTAGCATTATTACTTGAGATTGCTTTAATACAACGGACTAAGACTAGAATAGTAAATAAAATCATCTTTGGACTACAGCAAAAAGCCTTTCTCCTTGTAGATGCAACATTTCCATAGTTTTCTGTGCCCTGCAAAAGCTTTAGAGAACCTATCATTTTATTTTAACCATGTTTGGGTCCAATTTGGACTTTTTGCTAACTTGGATGTACGACAGCTAAAGCTTCTCCGGTTCCTCAAGTGGGAACTGCGAAATGTTTAGAGTATGGAAGAAACATTGAGAAATTAAAAATTGTGGAAAGTCTGCAAATTTCTTGGGCTTTTACGTCCAATGTGTCACTCTAGGTTGCTCTGGGTGGCTTCCCATCCGCAGCGGGGACCAGGAATTTGCAAAAATTCGCCCGTTATAGAAGTAGAAGTTAAGTAACAAGGACCGCTGGACATTGCAAGTCAATTGACCCAATCTCTTGGCCACAGGTGATGAAGAAGGAGGGTCTGGAGGACGAGCTGTTGCACTGCACCCTGGAGGACCTCCTCCGCTTCGACGACTACAACAACGACGGGTTCCTGACGCTGCCCGAGCTCTACACGGCCTTCCGTGAGTCCCGACGCTCTTCCATGTCCTCGCGTTGACGGAGATGGGGAAGGGCCAGCGCGCGCGCGAGCGTCCGTGGCGGCACCGTTGTCTCCCCAGCCGCCGCCAGCAGAGCTAATCCCTTCCCGTGCCGTAGACGGTGGGAATTGATAGGAAAGGGCTTGTTCCTGGAGCTGGTTGTGCTCCAAAGGGCCGAGCGAGGCCTAAGAGGGTGGCAAAGAGCTCGAGAGCGATGGTTTTGCCGCGGTTCCTGCTCGGCTGCTCGTTGGGGGCTCCTCGATGCCGGTGCTGTGCCGGGTCTGCACCTGCACGTGGCTTCCCGATGATCCCAAGGGACACGACACACGTGGGAAAGACGTTTTCTGATTCTTTCTTTCCCTGAAATCTATCCCAATGTGTTGCGGCAGCCTTAGTTTGGGGTGCAGGAAGTATTTTACTGAATGTGGTGCCTGGGAATAATGTATTTTTTGCATTTTTTTCCACGTTAGTAAGTAAATTAGTGTGTGGTCTCGATGCCCATCTCAGCACCGTTTGCAGGTGTCCCTAGCTCACCGGGCTGTATAAACAGGGTGACAAGGAAGGACTTCAGTTACTCCATTTATTTTCCTAACATTATGTTCACACTTTAAGCTAAGCCTGAGGTGCAGCACTGCCCTGGAAAAGGGCCATGCTCCTCCTTCGTGGACAACACAAGACTTTACTGGTGTCTATAAAGCCCTTTGAGATACCAAAAGGACAAGACAGAAAATGTTAATTTTTGCAACAAGCAGGACAGTGAGCTACAGAGGACGAGCGTGTGATTTATCCTGGAAATACAGAACCTCTGTTTTCCCAGAATCTCCTCTTTCCTAAAGAGTGTGGTTGCTGTTTGCTTCCAACTTCTCATTAAAAAAAAAAAAAACTTTGAATTATAATATTTAAAGTGCTTTAAATTAGCCCCAGCTGTCACCTTAGACATGCTCGAACCACATGTGCACTTAACTCGACGCAGCGCACTCCAGCTAGCAGCTCTGCAGCAAAAACATAAAACGTCACACATTAAAAAGGCCGTAAAGTGAATTAACGCAGACGTAGAGAGGCTTGACACGCGGCTGCTCGGGAGCGTCTTTGGATCAGCGAGTTCTCAAAGTCACAGCAGCTCCCAGGGAAATTGCACGAGTCATTTGCATGGGTTTTTGGTCCAGTGGATTTTAAATAGGTAATGAAAATAAGACAAGTACAAAATATTAGCCAGTGAACAGAGACGGTAATTTTGATAACATGCAAAAATATTTTAGCAGAAAGCAAAACATTGCAATGAGTGTCTATTGGAATTTTATATGTATATAAAAAAAAAAATGTTCTCCATCTGTGTATGAAAATGAGACTTATTTCTCTGCTTTGGTTTTCCCAGAACCCATGTTTTACTGTGAGCCATTAATGGATCATCAGCTTTTAAAAACAAAATTTCTTGCTCACAACTTTAGCAACTTTGCAGCCTTTGCAGAAGTTTGGTTCTTGGGGAAAGTGCATCTTTTCCCTTTATTGCAAAATATACCAAAAATACCTAAAAACGTCTTTCCTCTGAGCGGTTGCTGCGAGCGCGCGGGTTGTTTTGCAGCCCATAAGTGTTTCCGAACCGGGTGCTTCATCTCGAGCCAGGATTTGGCCGGCAACAGTAATTTACAGGCGCCGAACCCGGTGCATTTTTCATATTTGTGGCCCATTAAGGCGCTGCTGCCGTTGCTGGAAACGGCCCGCGAGGACGGCTCCGCGGCAGCGCAGTCTCATTCCCCGCGTTGAGCGGCATCGCGAAGGCTCAATCTGATTTATCATCCCCAAAACGAGATTTTGGGAGGTAGTGACCCTCCTGCTACCCTCTCCGATGTGCCCTCCTTTTCCTGCTCTTCCAGAAGATCTTTTGTCCCTGAATCCTGATAATTCAAGTTTTAAGGGTATCCTGATAATTCCACTTTTAAGGGTTTACTTCTGTGTGTAGATGACTGCAAATACCTATTAAAACAGCATTAGAGTCTCACCTCTTCAGTTCTTCTTCATCACACATAAATAACATATGAGATGGTTCAGATATTCTCCTGGCAGCTCTAGAAGGAACAAATTATAGGTGTCTTCTCATTTCTCATTAGCAAATTTTATTAGATAAGCAGGCTCGGGGCCGTTACTTAAAAACATTAATTTTTAATGTGATGTTCTCGAGATTTCCACATTCCAGAAATACAGAGGGTACTAGCGAGTATACTTATCTGCATCCTTCCTTTAAGCTGCCACCAAAGATTCAGCAAATGAGTAATAAATAAAAGGCAGAGTTGTCATAAAAGCTGTAGCAGAGCTGCCTCTAATTAATCAGCATGGAAATAGCCTGGTAAATTGGCAAGCGCATCGCTCAGCTGAGGGCTGCGTTAAGTATGCTCCGATGAGTGATTTTTGGATATAACTTCTGGAAGCGGATCCGACCGCGGGTCGTTACGATTAGGGATGTCACTTTTGGCTTTCTTCTTGTCCCCGCTAACGGGCCGGGAGCGGCCGCCAGATGCGAGCGCCTGGCGGGGAGGGAGAAGCGGCGTGATCGGGCGCATCTCCATCATCATCAACGCGGACAGGTCAATTTGTAATACAAATATGTCACGGGGAGGGAGAACATGCCCTCCGTCAAAGCGGCTTTATCTTGTCAACATTGTTTAGCTAATAAGAGGTTATTAACCCAAAGATAAAATCCCCTGGAATTCCAGCTCGTTGCTGATTAGAGCCTTCCCGGCCGCGCTCCTGCTGACAGTTTGTCTGGGCATTTTGGGAGTATTTTGGAACGTTTCTTTGCAGCAGGTTACGCTGGTTTGAGGTGGCTCCATGCAAAGAGGTTGTGCAAAATTGGGAGCTGTATCCGGGTCCGGCTGGGAATACAACGGGAGACGATTTTGATGTCATCTCTGCACCAAAGGAACACCTAAAAGGATGGTTCAAAAGAAAAATATTTTTCAATTGCAACTTTGCTCCTGCTCGAAATACACCTGGTGGGGCTGAAAAAGGCAGCAATGAGTAGCAGGGAGCAATAAGTAACAAGTGCTTTTCTCCCTCCTAACATTTCCTGCTCGCTATTGCACTGCCGCTACCCTGCTCAAAGTGTGCATTTGGTTTTAGTTCAGCTTGTATTTTTTTTCACCGTGTCCTTCGTACATATCAAAAACACAAGGAGACTGAGCCCGAGGAACAGAGTTTCCTCCGAGTTTCCGGAGAAATCTCATCATAAGGGAAATAGCAAACAAATTTTGTCTGCTGGAAAGGAACGCACGTACTTGGAAATGCGTGGGTGTGATATGAGTATTCCACGTGCACCTGGAAAACCAGGTGTTCAGCATAAAATTACATCTGGAATTTGCATTTTTAGATGAGGTGTTTACTCGTGTGTTTTGCAAATCTGTTTTCCCCATCGGTGCGGCACGTAGGATGGGAGACTTGTTAATCCCGTCGCTCAGCTGGGTTGGTCAAGCCTCATCATTATATCAGACAACTGTGCTATAAGACAAAACGCACTGATAGAGGTGGTCTCCTCTTAAATATTATTCTTATTATTGTAGCAACAGCCATCTGCACCATCGGAGTCCTAAAATATTGACCATCTATGCGCCCTACTCTGCCTTCTCACCTGCCATCTCCTTGGCACGAGATTTGCTTTCACGTTGCTGCAGACCAGTCTGAATTCTGAGAGTCCCCTGAAATAAGATTTTAACTTGATCAATGGGAAATGACAAGATGGTTAGAATGAGTGAGATTATATGATTTTTGTTTAAAAAAAAAAAAAGGAAATTGCTGTCTAGATGTTTTCCTGCTAAGGCAGGGGGTGTTTTTGGTGCTGCTTTGCTGTTCCCATGTCCTGTTGCCCGCTGGCACCGGCGCCCCAATGTGAATTGCCCAACTACAGCCCTTCTTCACATCATTTCCAAAGATGCCATCTGGGAAATGCCAACGGGCTTAATATATAACAATGGAGTGAGACACAATGAACTAATTACAAGTTGTTATTGGAAATCCATTGCCTACAAATTGCAAAGAAAACTCGCTAGGAGACGATAGACTGGTGATTTCAGAGCGGTCTTGCGGGTGCATTGATTTGTTCCTCTCTGTTTTAAACGCAAGAATTTGCAGCGTGGAGCAGAGCTGGGGCTGCGGAGGGGATGTCGTACACACCGTATCAAATGTCTACACGCACTCCTGCAAGAATAGACTACCTAAATATTTATAAGTACTTATGAGGGACTCGGTGGCGCATAAAACCAGCCAAAAACCGTCTCTCAAAAAAGCTGTTTGATCCACACCAGCTATGTTCACTGAAGCAATTTGGCATGCACAAATAATAGTATTTTTAGCTACTTGCAGGCACAGAACTGCATCAGTGAAGAGGAAATAAAAATATTGGTGAAGTCCTATAATGACTGGCTGTCCCAGCCATAAAAGTGCTCCTGCAGATCGTGTAGGTAGAGATGTAAGAATTATAATGTGCATTTTCAATTAGCTGTAAATAGAGAGCTGGAGGCTTTCCTGTGGTTTCATGTTGTTCCTTCGAAAGTGGAGTTTTCTAAGAATCAGACCCAACTGTTCAGACTTGCAGTTTTTTAGGTAGGCAGAAGTCAGCAGCGTGTTGGAGTGGGGCTCTCTGTGTCTTATATATCTCTATACAGACTGGAGCAGCTTTGCTACTGTTTCCCTTTGGCTTGGTGCTGCTCACTGTTGTTTTTCCTGGTCGGAATTGCTGTATTAACCCTCTGAAGATGCCTCCATCCAGGCGGGTCCAATCCATGTGTTCCCTGTGTGCCCTTCCCGGCCACCCTGGGATGCTCCAAGCTGCTCTTCCATGTGCTCTTCCATGCGCTCTTCCATGCTCTTCCATGCTCTTCTATGTGTTCTTCCATGCTCTTCCATTTGCTCTTCCATGTGCTCTTCCATGTTCACCTCTGCTGCTTCAGAGATTCATGGCTTTTGAGCCCAAAAATGCCCCTTTGGTATTTTCCCGTTTATTTCTCTTTGATCTTACTATTTATTCCAGATCATGGGTAGAAATGTTGAACAGATTTGGGCCTAGGGTCTCCCTTTTGCCCTAAACAACATGTGGTTGTTCCATTACTAGAAATAACACTTGAAATCTGCCCCCCAGCCAGTTCTTAGCTCATCTAACACCTATTTTACTGCTATCTCACAGCACTCCAGAGCTATAGGGTTAATTTTTTCCATCAAAATGCCAGAGCTCAGCAGATTACCGAGCGAGGTGCCTTTTCCCCGTGCAAGAGATCGGATTTGCGAGGAGCCGCCGCTGAGATGTTTTCATTTCATGTTCTTCACAGGGAAAAAATCTCCTTGACAAATTCGGGATGTCGAGATAGGAGCTGAAAAGGCAGCGGTGGGGAGCTGAATAAGCCGAGCTCAAAGGTTGCTTCTGCATTAATACATCCAAAGAGAGTCAAGGAAAAGGTCCTAGCCTATAGGAGAAAATAAATAAGTAAATCAAATGCTGCCATTTCCTCTTAACCGGTGGAGAAATGAAAATTTCCTGTGCTGGTTTTCCTTGTTGAGTGGAGAGAGGCACCCTGTGAGCAGGGAGCCTGTCCCTAGCACTGCTGTCTGCTTGTAACACGCTCCAGAAATTTATTCCTGGCATTCTGCATGGTCCAAACTTTGGAAGAACATGAGGAGCTGTCAATAGGAATAAGCAAATCAATGCTCCGAGCTGCCCCGAGCTTCCCTCGGCAGCATAAAATCCATCCGCGCGTTCCGATAGCTCCCGGATGGAGTCGAAGTCAGATCCTATATCCTTCACCACGATCACAGCCTCGAGATCCAAATAATATTAGAAACATTCAGCTTTGAGAAAGAATCTGTGACTGTGATTCTAAGAGAGAAAGAAATG
>JAUBNY010001072.1:6686937-6698813 GCA_032275445.1 Crypturellus soui
CATCCATAAAAAGCCAATTACAGAGCACAAACCAAGCATTCATAAAACTTTTCGGAGATCTTATAGGATGCAACACAGTGAAAACGGAGAAGATTTTATTGTCCTATTTTCTGTAACTCTGTATAAATCATCCCATAAAAGTAGCTATCTTGGCTTTATTGATCTAAATTCAATCTGAGTTGCACTGGGATTAACTTTCCAAACTGTTATTAAGTACCCTTTGCTATGGGCGTTTTTTCCGTCTCATGCAAAACCCCATTTTCTCGGGGTTGGTTTCTCTCCTGTTTGCAGCTGCATCTTTGCTTTCCAGCAGGAAACACTTAACTACCTCAAAACAGGCAAATCCTTGAAACGAGCGGCTTTGAGGAGCTGTTTGTAAACCACCTCGTGTTCTTATCCAGCTTATCGCCTTGTCCGGATGCCGAATCTGCCTGGTGGACAAAGTGGTGAAATGGGAGATATCTTTGATGATGGATAAGCTGTGAGGAAGTCTAGGGATTTATTCTCGTTCTCGGTGCACTCGTACTTTTCCTTAGCAAGTCCCGGTCTGCTGGATTAGCTCCTAAACTGCAGCCTTGCCTAGAGCTGAGCAACGTGGAGTCCAATATTGGGTATTTGTAGCCTTAGATTATAGAGGAGAAGGGATGGTGCAAGGTATCCAAGTGCATGGCTGCCATCCAGCCAAAAAAATAATGAAGTTCTTGAGTTCCAAGCAGATCTAGATGGTTCTTTGAGGCTCTCCATCCTTCTATGTTCAATTATTTTGTGCTCTAAGAGCTTGAGAGGGATTTGCAGCTCCCCAGAGCACTAGGGCATTGCCCTTCCCTTTCATTCCTTATCCATGTGGAGGAGGATGGAAGAGGTTCAGCTCTGCAGAGCCTTTCCCAGCGCAGCCCTTACTGCTTCCAGTGCACACAGTGGAAATAGGAAGAAATCCCTGGGTTTTAGCAGCACACAAACCTTGTTATCCCTGCTAGTCCCATTCATCCTACTGTCCTGAACTGTTCAGCCCCAATTTTAAGTTGAATTTTACTACGCTTTGCTAGTGGAATCCTGTGAAGGGTTTTATTTGGCTTCACATGTGATGCTCTTCAAAGGAAAACCTTCTTCAAACTCATTAGCTGCAGTTTAAGTGTATCCTTTTGGGTTTGCATAAAAGTATAAACGTTTTGGAGCTACTGATATCTGAATGCTCTTGGAATAGCAAGAGAAGCTCCTCTGCGTCGTGGTCAGGGCAATGGTTTCCTTAACTTGAAATAAAATCCTGAGCCTTTGCGCAAAATATGCGAGTGCCAGAACGGCTGATAACTTGTATCCTCCCCATCCTCAATTAAAAATAGAAGTAAAGCGAGAGCAGGTGTGGGGTAGTAATAGCACAAATCAAAACACGCTGATTTGAAGTTCTTTTCTTAAAGAAAATGTTTTTTCCCCCTTGTCTCCATTCTCCCATCTAGATTTTTTTGACATAACTGACAAGCACGTTCAGTTCTTTCTCATCAGCCCTGGGGGCTACCCTGTGTTTTATAAGAGCTGGCACAGATAAAGGAAACTGTAACCCACCCAGAAGTTAGTATTACACATCTCAAGTTAGCAGGTAGATATTAAATTTCCCCATAAATTAGGCAGCTGGAGATTGCTATCTTTTTATGTGCAAAGTGCACCTTGTTAACAACCAGCAGAAAAGTTCATATTCTCAGATGAGTTACTTTGCCTTGCTCTTAAATTGCTGCTCATTTTCCCCTGCATGTTGATTTATGAACTTTCAAACTCGCGGCTCGCCGTTCAAGCTGTGTTCCCAAGCCGCGGTGCTATCATAACCGCCCAAAAAACGCAGCTTGCTTTCGCGCGGCGCTTAAGGTATTTTATTTTTTGCTGCGATAATAAGGCCTCTTTGCTGTCTCTCTTTTTTTCGCTGCCCGCAGGATTTTGGAGAGGACGATTCGCTCTACATCGCCAAGGTAACGACTATTCACATGGGCAATTACACCTGCCATGCCTACGGCTACGAAGAGCTGTATCAGACCCACGTCCTGCAGGTGAATGGTTAGTAAATGTGCGACCGCCCGCTGCAAACGCGTCCCTAGGCAGGGACGGAGCATAAATCAAGCCATTGGTGCTGTTTCTGCAGAGCAAAGGGGTGTTTTGGAGCATCTCGGAGGCTTTTGGCTCTTTCCGGACAGATTTGCTGCTTCAATGACTTAAGCTTTGCAAAAATTCACAGCACAGGACACGGTCCAGCATCCTCATCCAGCCGAGTCCCCAGGGAGGGACCACACTGGTTGGTGTGAGTGGTTTCCCCCTGTTTTATCCCAGCCCCACGGCTTGCTCCTGTGCAACAGGATGCAACGTGCTCCAAGCTGGCACTCTGTTCTAGTGGCATTGCTTTTTGCCTGGGCAAAATTGGCATTTTGAGGGAAAAAATCAGTGGAGAGCTCTGGGGATACTTGTCCAACTGCATAAACCCAACCCCACCTGCGTTTCAGGTGCTTGATTAGAAAAACACCTCCAAATACTTTATCCAACCTCTTGGTTTTGAGCATGCAGCCTTGCTCCCCACGCTGCAAAATGCTCCCCACCGTGGCAAGGACTTGGAGAAGGATGTGAGCACCAGCTGATCTCGGTGAAAACTGACTTAATGTTTCCACATCCTAATTTGTCATCTTTTTGAGATAGTAAATGACAAAGTCTCGGCAATCTGGGTAACTCGATTGCGCGTGCTGCAGCTGGGAAAATAGGTTTGCTTCCTCCAAGTGCTGTTTGTTTGATGAATGGCAGCCGGAGCGCGAGTAAGTTAACAGCTTAATCCCGGGGATATTACGTGGTGTTATGAGGCCCGAATGGAGCTGAGTTGGCAGCGACAGCGGGGGCTTTGTCAGCGCAGAGACCTGACGGCCCAGAGGTTGGAAACGAAAACTCGAGCGCCCAGAGAGCTGGACACGGTGCACAGGGGCTGGTCTGTGCCCTCGTGCCTGTTGCTTGGGTTTAACAAAATATACCATTTTTGTTGGCTTTCTTATGCTGCTGTGCAGTCACTAAGTATTGCAAAATATATATATATTTAGAATCAACAGAATTGTCTTGATATCCCCATGCAATGGCCATTGGGCTCTGCAGGAGCGGGTCTTGGCTGAGGATAGAGTGGGGCTGGTTTGTGCCCTCGTGCCTCTTGCTTGGATTTAACAAAATATACCATTCTTGTTGGCTTTCTTATGCTGCTGTATAGTCACTTAATATTGCAAAATATATATATATAATAGGATCAACAGAATTGTCTTGATATCTTATCCCAGGAAGGGACAAGCTGACAAATTGCCCCTGATGGGAACGGCAGGAAGAAGCCGCTGGAAGCAGCAGCTCTGCCCCGTGCTGGGGGCTGTCGGTGTCCGTTTGCATCAAACCAAAAACTGCTTCAAATGTGCCCTTTTTGGTATTTTATACATGAGACTAAGATTTTAAGGCAATGTGGCAGCACCGGCTGAGATGAACTTGGACCATGTCTGCTCGCCCATCTTCTGCAGCGAGACTAATGTACTGCAACTCCATTCTAGGAAAGCAATTAGATATTTTTTTTAAGAGACAAAGCAGAAGTGAATGGGGAAGAGCTGAGTGGAGAGGAGAAAAAAAAAACACTTTTTCAGCTGCGTTTCAGATAATTCAGTGGCTTTTGAAGTTGTGGTACCTCCTTGTAGAGCCATTTTAGGCCCATCCGAAGGCTGTCAGCCCAGTATACACAATGTTCTCTTCCTTTCTGCCTTTCTGTACTGAAAAGAGTTTCTGATGCTATTAGAGACCTTCTCCTTTGTCTCTTTGGAGCCTTGTACTGGGCTGTAACAGCTCATCGGTTAGATGGAAAATCAGCTTCCCCGTAAGCTTTATGCTTAGGGCCCAGATTCAGCAGAACTGAATATTTTCTCCCTCCGGGATGTGCTCCTGCCTGTGCAGTAGCCCCGGGGTTTGCTGGAGCTTGTAGAGCTGTTTGGGAACATCCCAAGCAACAACCCAAGCGCATAGACTGCCTCGGAGCAGCCCAAATGCATTTTTTTCTGCTTTAGAGAGAGGATGAGGGCCACAAAAACACGTTGGCTGCTGTCTTCTGGGCCAGAACCTTGATCACATGTGAAATACAGCACCCAGGTGACATTCGTAACAATATTTGGGTTGTCACCATCAATCTTATCACCACAGGGTGGTAAAATCACACTCAGCCCTTGGTATTATGGTATTTCCATACATTGGAAAGGCAGCACAAGGTAGAGAAACAAAAAGTGACGAGGAACAGGTAGAAAATTAAGTTCACTCCTGTATGGATATTGCTTGGGAAAGGTGTACAGCATGCTCACTGTAAAGGGAAGAATAACAATTTATCATTTGCAGGGGAAAAAAAAAGTTGCTGAGAATAAAGGATCTCGTAAAACTGTAATCAACTATGAGAAGCGATAGCTTCAAATGGAGCCTGCCGAGTGCAAGGCAGCATTTTCCTTGGTTTGAGCTCTCTGGAAAGCATCGACATAAATCAGAATGCTGTGTTCCGTGAACATAGCTTAAAAAAAGCCATTTGATCTTCAGCCCAATGATAAGAAGGCAATAGGACAAACTTCCCAATATCTGAGATGCTTTAACTGCTGTCGCGTTTTGTTACGGTGGCATTTCAAGGGAAAACGATAGAAGGCTTCAAATTCCTTTCAGTTCATAAATGCAAAGATTGAAGCATCTGAAATACAGATTAAATAAGCCCAGAAGTGTGCGGGACCTATAGCAGCAAATATGTCTTTGGGGCTTGATGCTGCCTCCTGTTCCCCTTATGAGCTATTTTATTGCAGGGAATTGCTCTCCTTGCAAGGGAGACATTCCTGGGAATGCAAGAACCTCCCTAATCTCTTACTTGTTTGGATGCTGCCTTTTTTTTCCTGCTTTGCTTAAGGTAATAGCATTTTTGTATTGCCTTTGGCTGCAGCCACAGCCATGGTTAGCGATGATATATGTTCACCAAGGGAAATAGCAAAGGATAATCCATATATTCCAAAGCCTGGAGCTGAAATCTTGCAAGTTTTAAGTAAAATGCACTTATTTGGCATGTATTAATTTGTAGCAAGGGCAATAAAAGGAAGTATTCTGCATTATGCTGTTAGCACAGGGCACTTGCATGCAATAATTAGCCCGTGCAATGAACTGTATAAGACAAGTGAAGCTAATTCTTACCAAGAACACCAGTTAAGCATCTAGGAGCCACAGGCTACACTTTGCAATACAAATCTGCCGTGGTTTTGGTTCTGCTAGTGAAATATGTGGATTTCTGAGAATCAGATTAACACAGAATGAGGCAAAACGTTCCATGACCAATGCAGGTGTGCAATTTAAAGACATGTTTTTGCTAAAAGACCCCCATTTTTATTTCCAGGTGCCCCTAGGCGTTTTGTCTCAGGTTGCATTCAAACAATCTCTCTCTTTTAAAGCTATAAAAACCAAGGCAACTTGAGGGCTTTTCTGCCATGGCTGATTTCATTCCAAGTATTAACCAGGGCTGATGGCTTGATGCTTTTTTAAGCAGCTGGTGGGTGAGACAGAAGTAAAATATATCCTTCTTGTAAGGCTCGTGAAAGAATAAAAATAGAAATGGAAAGAAAGCTGTAAAGTGTGTGCTAATGAATGTAATTATTCAAACTATCCCATACAGACACTGTGAAATCAGAGTATTCTGATTCCCGCCTCCCCCAGCCCAACAAACCATTTCAAATTCTTTAATGCGTATGAGTAACCATTAAGAAATAGTTAATGGGTAGCATTAAGGCTGCTTGATTTGAGCGATGAAAGCAACATGATTGAAAATCAATGAACATGTTGTAAGTTGAGGTATAATTAGTCGTTCTGCCTGTTGTGCATATTAAATAGTTCAGAAGGGAGTTCCTGAAAGGAGATAAGTCACATCTGGAAAGCCTCACCCCTGCTAAAAAGTAATAGTGAGCTACAAGTACTGCTGTTGGTCAGGATAAGAGGTGGTAAATGGTTAAGCCATCTCATTAGATAATTAAAATGTTGAATGATGTGATGTGTTCAGTAGGAGAACATGGTCAAGGGGGGTGTCTGATTCAGGGAAGCTTGGGCATTTATGCTTGTATTTAGCCCTGCGAGTGTTCTCCTTAGGTGTCATGGAATCACGGAATGCCCAAGGTTGGAAGGGACCTCTAGGATCATCCAGTCCAACCCCCTGCACACGCAGGGTCCCCAGAGCACATGGCACAGGGCTGCATCCAAGCGGGATTGAAGATCTCCAGAGAAGGAGACTCCACAGCCCCTCTGGGCAGCCTGTTCCAGTGCTCTGGCACCCAGGAATTTTTTCCTTAGGTTCCTGTGGAACTTTTTATGCTTCAGTTTGTGGCCGTTTCCTCTAGTTCTGTCCATGGTCACCACTGAAAAGAGGCCCCATCCTCCTCACTGCCTCCTTGAGGTCCTTATAGACCCTGACCAGGTCCCTCTCAGCCTCCTCCTCTCCAGCTGAACAGGCCCAGCTCCCTCAGCCTCTCCTCCCAGGGCAGATGTTCCAGATGCTCCAGCCCCTGCTCATCCCCGCGGCCCCGCGCTGGGCCCTCTCCAGCAGCTCCACATCCCTCCGGTCCTGGGGGCCCAGCGACAGCTTCTCCGCATGTTCCTTGTCCCCCGCAGTGCCGCCCGTGATCCGCGTGTACCCCGAGACGCAGGCGCAGGAGCCCGGCGTGGCCGCCAGCCTGCGCTGCCACGCCGAGGGCATCCCCAACCCGCGCATCTCCTGGCTCAAGAACGGCGTGGACGTCCCGGCCGGGCTCTCCAAGCAGCTCGCGCTCTTAGGTAGGAGCACGGTTCCGCTAATTGCACTGTTGTAGCTGGGGATTAACAGGATTATTCGGTGCTCCGGAGCAGCGCTGCTTTGCTAAGCCGCGGCGTTCGAGCTTATGTTGCATAACCCTCCTTCTTTCCTTTTCATCTGCAAATGCCTCGAGAAATATAATATCGATTGCTGCAAGCAGAACAGCAGTCTGTTAAAGCAGAGTGTTCCTTTTCCTTCCCGGCTCTGCATCTTGTGTAAACTGGTGCAAATGAGAGGAGAAACCCATTGCACCTCATGCAGGTGACTTTTTACCCCCTCTATGCAGAGGAAATTTCGCTAATCCCTTTGCTAGTTAGGAAATCCTCTTTGCTCGAGGAAATTTTGCGAGTCCCTTTGCTGATCTTGCTCCTCACTGCTGAAGTTGAGGCATAGGAGCAGGAAACACAAGAGACACAGTAATAGGCAAGAATATTTCATTGCAATTTTGTATTTAGCAATCTTGCAGAGTCGTGTTGCAGCCACCAGCCAGTACTGGGCAATCCCAGTGCAATTAGGTTGGCTTTTTCCAAATCTTTTCATGATTTGAGGCAGGGCTCCCCCTTCAGAAACCCGCTGATGGGAGAAACTGTGTGGAACCTGCATTTCTGTTGATCTGATGACAAACTGCTTGCAGTGTTGATAGAATTATTATTTTTTCCTTTGCTAAAGCTGACACTTTTACTACATTTTTAAATAAAAAGGGGCAAGGTAGTTTCCTGCTTGCATGTGGTGTATTTCTATGTTCATTTGTGGCACAGAAATGCTGTTTGCTCATGCAAAGAGGCAAAAGAGCAGCTCGTCAGCTATCATAAGAGTTCCCCACACGTATATGTGCACGCAGAGGTGTCCCCTTGCAGCGGGAGGAGCACTTTATGGGTGTCTCTCTTGCAGCAAATGGGAGTGAACTCCACATCAGCAGCGTTCGCTACGAGGACACGGGCGCCTACACCTGCATTGCCAAAAACGAGGTGGGGGTGGACGAGGACATATCTTCGCTCTTCATAGAAGACTCTGCACGAAAGACCCGTAAGCCTGGTTTTGCCATGTGTTTGCTTTTTAAGATATCTTCAAGGAATAATGACTTACGTGGAATTTTGTAGTCCAGCCCATTGCATGTGCTATGTGTCCGGAGGGTGGGCATTGCCATGGGTCGTGTCTTCGCTGAGCTGACAACTTGGAAATGCTTTTAGCCACCAAAGAATCCAAGCCCTAATAATATTCTGTCCAATTACCCTCTTCAGAAACTAAATTTAATTGATTTCTGTACTGAACTTCCTTTCTAAAGCTGGTTGCAAACCAAAGCTTGCAAATATTTATATGCCTGGGGAAAAAAGGAGCTGAATGAATTATTTATTTTGCCTGTATTTACATCACCAAATAGTGAAATAGGTTTCTCCTTGGTGTGAAATTCCACTTGCAAGATGAGCATCATCCTTCCCATTCCCTCTTTCCCCATATTTTAGTTTATCTGGATGAATGTTACAGTTTCCCCAACTTAAGCAGTTCGTTTAAGCATAAGTGTTACTTGCTGCAATGAAGATTTTGACTTTGTTTTTTGTTGTTGTTTTTTTTCTGGTTATTTTCTGGCTCTCCCCATTTTCTGATGCTGCAGTTGCAAACATACTGTGGCGAGAGGAAGGTACTGCAGTAAAGTTCTTTTGTTGTAGTGATAATGTGCTTGTCTGCTTTAATAACTCCATAATGGGCCATTCTCCACTGATTGCCACTAACTCTATCAACTTCCACAGTTACCAGATTAAGTACAGACCAGTGACTTAAAAGCTAAACTATTCAAATAAGAAATACCATGCCAGCGATAAGTCCTGTAGATAATGTATGTTTTTTGTAATAGGCAACCATAAAATATATAAAAATGAGGATTTTATATAAATTGCTGCTGAGGAAGTAGCCAGAGATTCTCAAGAAATATTAGTAATTGTACAAGTATCAAAATCACTCCCCAATTGCCATAACTGAGCAAAGAAAGGCATAAATTCAGTGCACCTGCATTTCTAAGCAAGCAATTCAAGCTTTTCCTCCTCAGTGCATCTATTGATGTTTACTAGGAAAGAACCTGTCTGTTAGGCAGAAAAAAAGAGAAAAAAAAAAAGGTTTTGCTTCCTTCTGTCCTTTAAATCGATGGAGGATAAAGGTTGCCCCATTTCTCCTTGTTTTAATTGGCAGTTAAGATCTCCCGTTTGGTCAGATTTATAGCGTGCCCTGCGCAAGGTCAACATCAGTGGATCTTGGAGCTCTGTGTCTTCTAAATCTGCTGTTTGCATGCGGGTCCTCGCTGACCTGCTCCTGGGGAAGCACTGGGTTTGAGGAACCACTAAAATTAATTGCAGAAAGTCTTATTATAATTCCCCTAAGCAATATGGAATTGCTGTTTAGCAACCTTGCACATTTTAAATACAGGGGTAATTAACTGGCAGCACGCAGGCAGGAAAAGCAGATTTACCACTGATGCTCTTAAAAATAAGTGCATATCTTTAGAACAGGATTATTCTCTCTCTGCCTTGTTATATACTATTTGATCAGCACAATCATTTGACACAAAGGACACGCTGAACTAGTGCTGTAGCATGTGAAAACTTGGCACAAAAGAAAAAAAAGCTGGGAGAGAGGGATGGTATTTTTGTTTGTACATTTCAATATATTCAATTTTTAGAGCGAAAATTCTCAGTAAAAATACTAACAAATGGATTGGTAGACTTGAGCTCCTTTAAAATGATCACATCCTTGTGCCTGCAAGGTCTGTAATAACTAAAGCTATTAGTAAAAATGCATATTAGTAAAAATGCATATTAATAAAAATGTATATTAGTGAAAATGCATATTATAAAAAGGTATGTTGCATAAAACAGTCCTTTTTTTACGCAATGGTTGGTCATTTTAAAGCTCAGTCCATCAGTCTGACCTGCAAACTCCTCGCAGCCGCGCGCGACTAAAACCCCAGGCAATGAGTGCACGTGGTGGGGCAGCAGCTGAGCGCTCCTGCCAGCAGCAGCTACATAAATGCATGCACGTAAAAAAAGGAAAGCCCCTCTGGTAGCAAATAGAGGTGCTAAAATAGTTCCACGCAATTGGATTAAACTGAGGAAAATTGCTGAAGCCTCTGAAGATCAGAGGCCAGCGCCACCGTGTCAGCTTTGGTCTGAGTGAGAGCCAAAAATTCTGGGTATTTTGAGCTCTCCTTCTGCATCCAGCCTTGATCCAGCCAGTGGCTGTAATTGCATCTATTGACCAAAAAAAAAACCAAAAGAAAAAACCTAGGGCCAAGGATCTAAAGTTTAATGGTTAAAATAAGAATTCTTATGTCCAGAAGACATCCCCGTGCATTAGTTATATTCTTAAGCATGTGTTTGATAAGGTGTGGGGTGTTTTTGTTTGCTTGTTTCATAGAAGTAGCTGGGCCGTCCATCCTGAAATGTCCCTAATTACAAAGCAAAGGAAAAAGAGGAAAAGCAAATGTCCCTAATTACAAAGCAAAGGAAAAAGAGGAAAACCCCGTGCACTACTCAACCTGCTCTGAAGTTAGTCCCTGCTTGGCTAGTAAAAACTGTGAATGTCACCACTGGCTGGTGGCCTAAAGCCGCTAGCTTAGGTAGTGAAAAACCTGCTTTGTTTAAAAATTAACGAGAAGATCACTGGCTGCAAGAGCATTTTAATTTAATACATTAAAAAGAGGGTATCTTCAGTACATGAATACTGCGAGGGATTCCTGCCTTATTTTAAATCATCAGCACAGTTTCTGCTGTAGAACAAGTAGTGTAACTTGCCAAGTCACTCGCTGTAACTCTCCAGAGGTGAAATCATTACTGAAGTGGTTTTGTGATTAATTAAGATCAAGGACAACTAAATTGTGCCACGTGCGCTCCTATTGCAATCAGCTCATCAGATAAAATCTCACTAGTATCATGCATGAAAATATTACTGAGCATCCTCACAATTATTAGGACTTATTGCCTGTTTCCACTGGCTAAAATTAAGGAACTTTTTACTCCAGAAATTATGTGCACTCATTCCAGGCAGGATCAAATCCTGCTCTCCGCTCTGTATCCTCAGTTCCTCCGGAGGCAGGAGGGAGCTGAGCTCTACTGGGAATGTGGATTTTGGTCCATTCTACCCAAATGGGATGTTTTAACGCAGTGTTCATAAAAAAGAGTTAATGCCGAGGCAGGGGAAGTGCAGTTGTGAGTGGGAATCGGGTAGGTCTTGCTGCGTGCATGATCCCTCACCGCGGCATCGCATCCCAGGATCACGGCTCCTGCCTCTGCCTGATGCCCTAACTGGGGTATTTCGGGGTATGGTTCAGAGAGACCCAACTTCAACATTATCTGCACATCCAATAGCTCTTGCTGACGAGCTGCACTCGAGCCACCGATTTGGCACAAGAAAAGGACTGTTTTTTTGGGTTTTTTTAGTCCAAAATTTTCCAAAAAGGCATTTATCAAATTGTACATTTTTTGCCGTAAAGCTTTCCCGGATGATTTAGCCCTTAATCCTGCAAACTCAACACCGGCGCAAGCTGAGCGGGCACGAGCCTGATTTGTGCCCTTGCCCCGGGGAATGTGGTTTTCCAGGGGGAGCAGGTTGCTCATTCCCTGTTACGGCCTCAGCATGGAGCGCTGGCAGACGCCGATGCTCCCTGCAAACATTCCCTGCTGGTGCAATACAAAAAACCAAATAAGTCACGCTCGGATCTTCCCAACTGGAGTGTTGGGAAAAGATCCCCACCGTTTCCTCAAGATCCTCCATTACCACATTTGCATGTAGCTGAAGAGGAGCTAAATTCATGGTTTTGGGAGGCATTTCTGCTAGGCAGAAATGGGAAAATGCAATCTGCTGGGAGCGCCGCAGCGACAGGCAGCTTTCCAAATCTCCTGGAATGCCCCAGTTGGATCAATGAGTGCTGTTGCGATGCTGAAATATTCCACATTTGTGAATTACAGTTTGCAAAATTTCAAAAATGTGTTTGTTTTGGTGGCTGTGCTTTAGTCCATCTGATGGTTTAGGGAATAGCTACACTTTC
>JAUBNY010001072.1:6831018-6841100 GCA_032275445.1 Crypturellus soui
ATGAAAATACAGATTTTTGCATTTTTGCTTATATTAGCATGTGCTAATTCTTAACTGGAATCCACACAGGATGGACGCTGGGTTCGTTCCTCCAGAACGTGCAGCTCCTTGACATGGACAAAACCACCGCAAGACCAAGAGGCCGGTTCCCACCTGAAGATTTCCAGCCCTTTTCACTCTTGGGATGGGAATACAGGGACACCTGGTACAAAGTCTTACCAGACAGTGGCATCCAAAGGGACAATGCCAGAAATGTCACCCTAGTCAGACAAGAGCTTCAAGATCCATCCTTCGTATCCACAGGAAGAGTGCACAGGGAATCTTATTAGGATTGAGCCTTATGGTCATGGTCTTTACTTGTGCTACAAACAGACACCCAGTTGTCCTTATTAAGGGTAACGCTTGTTTTGACGAAACTACTTGTTATGAAAACATTCCTCTGTAAATCTTGTACCAAGTTTTAGTACATTGCTTGAAGAGATCTCCTTTTAAGGGTATTTAATTTTTTATTATGACTCTTACTCAGTGGATTATTTTAGGGCTTTAATACTATTTTTTGAGGAATTAAACACCTACACATCTTGAATGCTTGCCCTCCACTTTCAAATCCCTTTGCAGTTTTGGAGAACTAAAGCAAAACAGAACTGTGTTTTTCTTCTATTTAGCAGCTTTTCTGAATGCCAACGGGACTGGAAGTTCTCCACCTCCTTCCACACCCTTTTCTCGCCCTTCTTTACTATTCTAATATCTCCAAGGAATTCTTATTCTAAGGCTAATAATGAGGCACTGGAGTCATCCTTTAGCTCAAATGAACAGCTCTGGAAAACACACCCTTACATAGTAAGAAGTCCCTAAAATTTGTTGTTAGAAAACTGGATAATACAGCAGGAAATAGGTGCATGTGTTTTAATATTACATTCAAAAGTTGAGTTTTATTCATCACAGAAAACATTCAGTTAAATTATTGCTGCACAGATGTAACTAAGTGCATGACCCCACAGCATGGAGAAAGATGTATATTAAGGGGAATAAGTTCCAATAAAGAGTTCCAGGCCTCAATGCTAATTTCTGGTTTGACTCTCAGGGCTGTCACTTACAGCTGTCATTAAAATGAAAAACCAGTTTTTCCAGGAACAGTTAAGTGGAAACACGGATAGGAAAAGTCATCCTAGAGCAACCCTACTCTGTGTGCTCCCTGGAAGAGCATCAAGAAACAGAGGCATCTCAGTCCTCTCCTTCAGCAATGTTCAAGGTTCACACGAGTAAAAACCTTGGTATCTGTCAAGAAGAATCAGAGCTTCATCCTCGGAAGTTCCAGGTCCTGGATTAGCTGGTCACCAGCTTGACTCGACTGGAAAACAGGTAGGAGCGACACTGTGGTCACTGGCCAACTGCTGACAACGCTGGTGTCACCACTGTGAGCGCGGTGCAGGATGCCTGGAACTGGTCTGGAGCACCAAAGGTCGTCTTAGGTGTCCCTGCTTGGGCAGGGCGTTGGAATACATGATCTCCAGAGGTTCCTTCCAACTTTAACCATTCCGTGATTCTGTCTTCAGTGGTGACAACGCTCAAAAAACCATTCAAGAAGTTATTTTTCAACCTTCTACAACCCAAGCTTACAGCTCTCCCCTGCCCTTGCTCGCCTTTCGGACAACGACAGCCAAACAAGTTCTCCAAATGAAGAGCTGGATCACAGAACACCAAATGCAGCGTTAAGGGCTGGAGCTGCCTCTATCAGACATTGGGATGCGGCATTAGACCTCGGAGCGGTGCTTTCTGAAGCAAGGTGGAGGAGAGAGCACTAACGGATGGTAAACAAGGGGAAATTCAGCATCCTGACACATGAGAGCAATTCCAGAGTAGGACTGAGAAATTCTAATTAAGAATTCACACCCACGCCCATTTCTCAAATTCCTTTAACAACCAACACGGAATAAACAGCCGCCACACAAGTGGCACCGCCGCAGAAGGTACCTACCCAACTACTGCAGTTCACTCTGCATGCAAGCAAAGGGAACAAACACCTCCAGCATATACTAAGATTTTTTTTCCTATTTTTTTAAAACTTATATACATAAAAATATACAGACCCCACGCCAGCAACTTTCTTCCACATAAGACTGCCATAGAAGAATGTCTTGGGGGAGAATTCCCTTTAAAAGCCATGTTTTATACACACACACCTTTCAGGAAAGGTGCTTGAAGAGTTATGCGTGTAAAGCACATAGCAGATACCCGTGCGTACACACACAGCAAGCAAACAGAGCGAATGGTAATGCCACACAAATTATAAAGCCCAAATGGTTTGGCTACCACATCCACTGCGGCCAGATTTCCTTGAAGGGAACCTCAGCCAGCAGGAGCAGAGCAGATGAGGCAACAGCCCTGGGTATTTCTGGGCAAGCACACGCACAAGAGAAACGCCGTATTTTCATTGCATGCGATTAGGACGTCCAGAATTTCATCACATTTTAAAGGCAAGAAGTGCTCAAAGCCATGAGATCAGCCTGCATGCAATAGTGGGTGTTAGTAGTTTTTATTAGCAGCGTTCCTCGAGCTCGCTGACACCCAGAACTGCAATTCTGTTGAAGCTAGATTTAATGGGGCGTTCTTTTCTTCAGGTAAGGCAGACTAGTGCTTTGAGATAGAAGCAGCGTAAATTAAAGAAAAAAAAGCAAGAAGATGATTGAATATCTGCATTCACTTGCATCCCGTAGCAGACCGGCATTCTTACTCACCACTTCGTTTTAACTAATTGGAATTGGGAACGGCATCGAGCAGACGAACGAGCCCGGCCAAAAGGGATTTTTCACCTTGTCCTGCGCGACCCAGTGACTCACGGCGGATAAAGGCTGAACCTTGTGCAAACAGGGCGGCGCAGGAGCCGCCGCGCCACACCGGGAGCTGCTGGGCATTTCCTGAAGGAATTGGCATCAGCTGGGATGGAGGAGCAGCACTCGGGAAGCCGACACTGCGCAGCAAACCTAAAGCTAGAACTAGCTGCCTAGGCGCAGGCTGGAACGGTTAGAAGAGCAAGTGGGGAGAGAAAAACAAACACACAAAATAGAGCTGTGCTTAAAAGAAGCTGCTTTAGAAGGCAGCGTCGACGAGAGCCACAGGCAGGTCGCACACATCGCACCAGAGCAAGGACTGCGACGGAACCTGGAGCAATCACAGATGCCTGGAAATAAGTGCGGAGCATCCAGGCACCAAGGAGAGGTCTGGACAGACTCCAGTTGCCAAAACACGGGAAGCCCTAACAGGCACAGCGGGCTCTGACCATGTTCCCAAGTCACCAGGACTTCCTTGGGTGATAATAAAGAATTTTCACTCTAAGTCACTTTTCTGAGTTAATATTACAAGTTTGCTTTCGTTGGCATTTCACCCAAACTGAAAGTCAAAAATGGTCAATTTTATTCTGCTTTACACCTTTATTTAAAAAAAGATTTGATTTGTAACACTGTTTATAGCGATTTTAAAAAAATGAGAACTTGCAACCTTACTTCGGGGAACTTTAAGAGTCATAATGTCTCTGAGTTTTTTTTCTTCTATGTGATTGCCCATAAAATAAGTTAATATAGAAACTGCTACTAAAAACAAAACTCAACCACTTAGCAACAATCACATTATTTACTTGCTTACTACCAAATTCCTTGAACAAAAAAGCTTTTTTGTAAATTTAAGAAGTATCTATTTACCAGTAACACTTCAGTGAAGCCAGTCTAAGTACCCACAGCTAAAACAGTACCCTGAAACCCAACTTGTTTGCTTAGAACCTCGATTCTATATTTGACAGAACGCAACAGGCCTTAACTGTTAAGAAAGATGGAAAAAAATATTTATTTCTGGGAGCCACTAGCGAGGTTTCCTTGCAGGTATTCCAGACAGACAACAGCTGCAGAACAGCCATAAGGCTTCCTCTGTGAGCACTGCGCCTCGTCCAAGACTCAACACAACATTATTTGTGTCTCCGCGTCATAAATAATCAGCAGACCAATATGTGGAACATTCAGTCTCGCTACTGGAAAAACAAAAACAAGCTAAAAAAAATTACACATATTAATACTGGGCTAAAAATTGGTAGGTGGTTAAATACTGTAATTTGGTTCATTTGAAACAACAGGTTTTTTAAACTTATTAATGGTTTATTTCAGTTTCGGAACACACATTTGGTTAAGTTGCAACCATTTATAATCTGGACTATTGGGTGGGTACTGAGGCACAGCTAGACTGTTAAGGGTACTTCAGACAGAAGCAGGCAAATAAATTGTATGTCACAAGTAAGACTAGGCATGAGTGACAAAACTAAAGAAAAATAGCAGAATTGCACTGACTTTGCACTCTGAATTAACTGAAGTTGGTACTATATCAACCACAGACTAACACAGCAAAAAAAGGTTAGTTTTAGTTACTCAAAACTGAAATTTGTCCCTACCCACACTGGGGACAGGGACATTATGTAACACTTCACTGGGGACCGAGGGCAGCCCTACATCCACCAGTCTCCACTTAGATGCATGGAAAAGCAGATGGAGAAGTATTTAGCAGAGAACATCATTCCCAACCACCTCACAAAACAAGATGCAGGAGAGTTTATCAAAACAGAATTACAAAAAGGTAAGTTTAGGGAGTCAGTATGAAAGTTTGCAAGCTTAGCTTTTTTATTATTGTTACAGGAAAACCACAGATCTAATCGAGATGAAGCCTCACAAATCTAAGTAGTACTTTAAAACAAACAAAAAAAAAAGGAACAGCAAGAAATACACAAGAAAAGATACAGGAATAATGTAGACAAAGACAAACTTTAAATAAATCAAGCTGACAAACCTAGATGTTTGCTCATGCCTTAGAAAGACACTGACAGACTACAGAAGGTACTGGATAGAGGACAAGACGGGAGCACATGCACTGGCTTTCCCTAGAGCTGCAGCTACCCAACAGTTTTGTTAATAAAATAGCTTATTTTTTCTGGGTTTGGTCTCCAAACCATAATTAAAGTTGTATCTGTGGCCTTCATAAGGCTGCTCGTGAAGTATTCATTAGTACAAGGCTTTATGCTCTTGTAACTGTAAATAATAATTGCTGTCATACAAATAAAGAAAGGCAATCGCATATGGTTCAGACCAGCCCTGCCAGGAATTTATTAGCAGTAAATTACAAGGCTATCAGTATGCATTAGCAATCACTTTCTTAATGCAGCGATAACCAACACACCAACATGAAAGGTTTCTTCCGAGTCCCACATACTTAAGTGTTGTTAAATAAATCCGAACGAGTGCAATTCCCGAAGGAAAATCCGCACGGAGGGACTGCATGGGGAGGGAAAGGGGGGTTCTACAGAACTGGTCAATCCTTTGCTCCAAAGTCGGAACTCGGGTGGCAAAGTTTTAGGAAGAGCCAGCTATAAAGGAACATGTCCCTAACCAAAAAATGGGAAGGCAACCGCAAGACAGAAGGTGGGGAGCAGAAAATTGTGTCAGGAATCAGGTTTCCATCCATACTCTTTCCCCATTTTGGAGGCCCGCATCAATCACACACCAGTGTCTGCTATTTTATTTAATACAAATCGTGTTTAGGTTTTAAGATAGTTGCAAACACCTAGTTTCTGAAAGTATTCTACAACTGTAATTGTGTTGCATGGCTCTTCAGCAACACGTTGCATCAGCACTGCTAAGGGCTCAGGGCAGAAACAAGGGGTTTTAACAGAGGCTAATCCTGTTTCACCTACTGAGTTTACACGAAAATTATTAAAAGGATGAAAAAAAAAAACCCTTCAAAATACCAGTTATTTCTGGAAACAAGAAGCAGATGTTCTCCTCTGTTTGGCTCAGCTGTGCTAGAGTACAAAAGTGCCTTTGTTACACTGTCAGCAATAATTTATTTTATTTATTACAGACATTTTATAATGCCCATCACTGTAGTATCTGGTCATGATTTAGACTAATGCGGATAAATTCCTCTAAACATAAGCCATCAAGAAGCATCAGATACACATTCCAAGTAGCAGACTTTTATTACCCAGTTGTGCAAATGAATTTTGGGATATTTTCCCCCATTTTTCCACTGTCATAGTGAAAAGGGAACAGGAAGAGCAGGAGGGGGTTATTATTGCCAAAAACCAACATTAATTGAGAATTACTGAAACAAGACACATTACAAAGTTACAAAAATACAAGAGCTTATGCTATAAAAATAAACACTGAGTCTTTGAAGATCAATAAAGCGAAAGGCACCGTGGAAGGAAACGCTGCCTATAACAAAGTCATGAAGAATAGAGAAGAGATTACATTGGGAAAGGGGCCACTAAACCAGAACGTGCTCAGGGAAAGAAATAAGAGAAGGGAAAAGAGCCCAAATGCAGGAGGCAGCCTCATCACTGGTGATTTCGCCCTATGGGGCACTGAGACGTTATCTCTCGCAGTCATTAAACCACTCCCCAGCAGATTAACATGAGATAACGAACCCGGGCTTCCAAAATTGAAGCCTTCTACGAGGGCACACACACGCTGCCCTCCCTTCCCGCTGCTTGGAACACGCAACTTCCTTCTATTAAAATATTCTCTAATTTAATAGCCCCGCTTGTGACATGAGGAACATGCGTGATGAGGTGCAAAACGGGAAGCCAAAGCACTACAATGAAGTCCATAAAAACCATAATCTCGATTTAGCGAGAGTATCAGCGTAATCCTGCAACGTACGTTCAGATATTTAATATTTTAGTTTGCATAGAGGTATTATTTATATGTGAATAAGCATCCACTCCTAAACAGCTTCCATCCATTTGAAGGGAGAGTCCATGGTTTCACCAACAGATTATTCCAACAAATGATCCCTTTAATATCCGACAGAGCACTAACAAACTCTGCACCCTTAGGCTGAATCTTAAATATACACCCCTATACACATACACAGCATCAGAATACATATACACTATACACAACCTCACTATTATACAGACACAGAAAGTATAAATACAGAGTTTCAGGGTATGCATCTGAGGAGATGTAAATTTATTTAATGTTTGACTTGAACGTGAATTTATTGGAGCTGTCAGACCTTAAAGAGATGGTTTGTTGGCATAATCAAAGCACACACGATACCTAAATCCCCCATGCACACACAGTTTATATAATATACACACACGGTATGTATATAGCTCCCTAATATCATACAGTATCAGATATGGTTCAGTAGATATCTAGTACCTGCTAAACTATATATAATATATAAGCGCTGGGCATGCTGGAGGGGTAACGTTCCACACACACAGGTACCATCTGTGCCTAAACACAGGAGAGGCTGCCTTGCATCACACATCTATGTAATTTTATCAAGCAGCAGCAGGAAGGAAAGCAACCCAAAGGCTTTCAGATTTGGGTTTTATCGAAGAAGTTTCTAACTAGAGTGGCCCAACAGCCACTACACAAAAATGTGTATCATTAAGTGTTAGCATTAATCTCCAGGAATGCAGCAAAATAACTACCCCTGTCCCACTAAGAAATTACAGATTATCATCCACGAAGCATCTGAGCTACAACAACCACCAAAAAAAAAAAAAAATCAAGTGTCTACATGTCTAATATGCATAACTTATACACTTCAATAATTAGCACACACTGGAATGTTACCACAGCTCTGGAAACTTGCTCTAGCAGATTTTACCAAAGATATTTGCAGCATTGATCATTAAAATTATTTGAACAAGCCATTGAGATAAACCTCCAAAATAATTACAGAAACACTTTAGTACCTCCATACAAGGTATCTTTGCACTTACAAATTGAAAAATGTCACCAAAAAAGAGTCCCAAAATAAGCGTTATGTGTGTGTGTATACCTACATGCACATAACTGCTCAAACTCAGACCGACATATGGATTTTTTTATGCAGATTATTATTTGCCAGGGAGATTTTCAGAGCCTGCTGCGCAGATGCTGGTTGGGAAGCACAGGACAGCGCTGCTAATCAGCGTGGCCCCAACCCTGTAATTTGTAATACCCGGGTAAACTGCTCACGTCAACTGCAGCAGCAGGGACGGAGGGAGGAGGGCAGAAAGGGACTGAAGGGAGTGAAAGAAGTCATCGCAAAGAGCTTCGGGGCATCATAAAATCACAGTCGGGGGTTCTAGATAAGCAGCTTCGTTTTTCTTTGCTTTTCCAGCCTAGGTCTCAACTCCTACAGGTGGGAGGAGAAAAAAATAAAAATAGGAAGGACTTTTCCTCAAATTAGGTCACTTTCTAAACATACAAAAAGCAAACACACCCCAAGAAAACAGACCCGATTTGACTGTAGTTATCCCGTCCGGAACAGGGGGTGAGAACAGAGGCCCCGTCCTGCCGGGCTCCAAGTACCCGTTTAACTTTAGCCGTGAACAGTCTCACTGTTAAGCACCTCCGAGCGCTTGCCAAGAAGGGGCCAGGAGGAAACTAAGACTTCTTTAAATCATTTTTAAAGTTGCTTTAGTCTAATTAGCAGAGGATTGGTTCCTTCCCCACCATTAAGACACCCCTGGCAAATTCAAATTTGCCATCAACCCTGATGTCAGATCCACGGGAATCTGCACAGCTCCATGTGAATCCACCAGCACAGCGCAGCCTAGGCACAGACTGCAATACCCAAGCGTTTTAATGTTAAAATACGCATTTTGCCTAGCATTGGCCAAAATGATGTGATAATACTGAAAAATTCCGTAACAATTATTAGGGGGAAGAAAAAAAATGGGGATGGCACAGGGTGGAAGACAGATAGTGGACTGTAATATCGGACAAAAAGCAAAGTTCTTGGATATTGCAACCCAAAGCAGGCTGTTCCCAAAGGTAAAATACACAACACGAGCTCATGAGTGACACTGCTGTGACCAGCTAAGTCGTCCCACACTGAATTGTGGCAGCAAAGCTGGATGCAAAGGCTGGTCCTGAAGAGAAGGGAAGAAAAATAAAGTCTGAAGCAAGAGAAGAATGGAAAAAATAAAAGAATGGAACGAGCCTTCCTAGCGGCTGCCTCATCATTTATTTAAGGGAGCAGAGGCAGGAAGGTATCGGATATCCCAGCAGGGCTCCGCGCTGTCCCAGGACAGACGCGCGGGTCTCCGGACGGTGCCGAACGGGGAATCCCGGCGCCTCCGAGCGGGACATCCCACCGAGCGCCCGGGGACAGCGGATGCTTCCCTGTCTCCCCGGGACCGACTCCAGGGCCCATCGTGTCATGCCACTAATTCCTGCGCACGCAAATAAATAAATAAATAAGCAGAAATCACAGAAAGGAAAAGCGGCAACAGGAAGGCAAGTGCGGGCACAGATCCTGCTCCGCAGGGAGCACAAGTGTCCCCTTTTCCAGGGGGTTTAATGCTCGCTCCTTCCCAAACGCTTCCCAAATGCACGGCCGGTTGGGAGAGCAGCCCGCAGGAAGGAAGTTGGGAAGGAGCAGGAAGGAGTTAACTGGAAAATATGCTGTATGGAAGCTCCCCAGCCCTGCACATTTCTACACTCCCACTCACCGGGAAAACGTCTCCTTATGAAGCCCGTAAAAGATAATTAGCTCCGTTTTGTATAAATCTGCATCCGCGGCGCAGGTAAGCGGAGCCTTGCGGCTCCCTAACTCGCTCTCTCTGCCCCTCTCCCAGGAGTTTTGCATCGCTGGAATATCCCAAGTTTTGCGCTTCCCAGCGAGCCGCGACTCCTCCTTCCTACACTTGGCCCGGGCGGCTCCGCGGAGCTGCTGCCCTCCAACTCCGCAGGAGGGGAATAAATAATAACCGGGAAAAAATAAAGAGTATAAAGTGATGGGAGGGGGGGGTTCCCGCTTCAACGGGCCGTAACCGCCCCGGCCCCGCGCCCGGGGGCTCCGCGTTACCTCAGGGCTTCTCTCCGCGGGCTTCTTCCGCAGCGCCTGTTTGATCCTGGGGTCCACGGGCGAGCTCATCCTCCCGCCCGGCGCGCGTCCCTCGTGGCGAAGCGGCTTCCAGGGGGTGGGCAGCGGAGCGGCGGACGAGGGGGCTCAGAGGCCGGTCGCGGGGCGGGCGGCGCCGGCCGCCGCGCTCCTGCCGCCGCGGCCGCCGCCGCCGCTCGCCATGGCGCGGGCCC
>JAUBNY010001072.1:6841602-6854729 GCA_032275445.1 Crypturellus soui
TTTTTTTTTTTTTTTTTCCTCACAGTTTATAAAGTGTTCGTTGTCTTTGAGCCCGTCACTCGAGGGGGCGAGACGCTGGCACATGGGCCGCACCGTGGAGCACAGCAGGCACCGGGATGTCACAGCGATGTGACACTAAAGCCCGACCCTGGCAGCACATGCCCCGTTCAGCACAGCCCAGGGATGCAGAACACGCAGCAGCGGGGCCAGGAGACCGTCCCGGCCAAATATGAAGCCCAAATTCTTAGCAAAAAAGCAACACGGTGGCTCAGGAGCGGGGCCGGCCTGGGTTGCTTCGTGCTCCTGCTCCCCAGCCTCCTGCGGGAAGCAGCAGGATAGCGAATATCCCTGAGGAAATTCCCTCCCGCCTGCTCACATCCCATTTTGTACATCTATGAGCTCAAACCCATGCAGCTCATTTGCCCTTTGCCGTCTTTTTTATTTCTCTTTCCTTCCTAATCAAGTGCGTCCTTGTTTCTCCCACTATTCCGGTTCTCTTTATCGCTTGCCCTTTACGGCACAATTGTCCTCATTACACTGAGGGACTTCACTGGTCACCCCCAGTTATTCTACAATATTTCTAACATTTCCTCGAAGAAAAAAATCTGAGGAAATTTGACATTTCCTTAACTGACTTTGGTATTGTGCCTAGTATCACTGCGAGCGCAGCAACAGCTGAATTGATAGCCCTGCTTTTTAAAGCGATTATTTATAACATCACAAAATAATTGTACTGTTCCTACTAGAGAAAGGTAGTACAAGACACTCTCAAAATGACAGTCAGGTTGAGGATGCCGTTTTGCTGCTGTAAAGTCTAATTTTCACTTGTTTTCGTACTGCAGTGGTGAAATTAAGCTTCCCGACTACCATGTCTATCGCTGTTCCAAAGGTCAGAAGTTTGTACAAGTTATTTGGCAGAACATCCTATCCCTTTTCAACTTTAATACACAAAACATTATTTCCAGCACTGTTGTTTTCTCCTAGAATTCTGTGCCAGAATCCTTTGTAGATGAAAAAAAAATCTCCCAAATGACTAAGGAGAAGTAAGAGGAGAAGAACTGAAGCTGGACTCTTCCTTTATGGTCTGTGCTTTCCTAATTTTCCTGCTTGTGCTTTCTCTCTTTTTAAACCAGAGGTGTCATAGTGAACCAAGTCACTCTTCTGTGTCATTTTATAGTGTATCGTTTATATCGTGTAAAAGTTAAGATTCCCCAAGCGCAAGGGATTGGAGAAGTCTTAAGGCAAGAGCAGCACACGGCATAACTGGAATCTGCACGTTCCTGTGAATCTATAATATTTTAAATCCTAATCCTGATTTTTAGAACATAATTCTCTCTGCCGCCTCTTCTAGTTATTTGGCATTCCTGAAAGCCAAATATCGTGGAAATGGGCCCAGCCTGTAGCAATAGAACTAATAGCCTAAGAATTCCTATTTTTTTCCCCTTTTGCACACAAATTATGTTAGTTTCTGTAGTGGGTGCATAAAGGGACTCAATAGGAAGAAAAGTTTCTGGTTCAGTTTAGTCACTCAAGTGCCCTGTGAAACAGGACTTTCCTCCCCGCAAAAGTACCAGAATTCGGCTCAGCGACGGCTGTGATAGCTGCAGTTATTCCAGGGGCCATTCTGATCATCAAGGTTATTTTTCCAAGGATCTCGAGCGCAGCGGGAATGGGCGTCACGGCCTCCGATGGCTCCTGGCGTGCGTGTCCGCGCAGCGAAGCCCGAGGAGTTGCACACAATTACGGCGTGTTCACGAGTGAGTAATCTCAGGGCTGGGGTTAAAGGATGTGGCCGAGCAGGATGCCTGTTGTTTGTGTACGAGGGAAAATTACTTCCGTTTCTTCTGGATTGTATCAATCTGCCCTAATAGCGCATCATTACTTATCATTTCAATCTTTATTTGTTGAAAAATAAAGAGCAATGTCTGTAGTGTTCTTGCACGCAAGGGCTGGAGATGCCCTGCTTCGTGTACATGGGTGGGTTGCAATTCCAAGAGATTGATTTTTTTTTCTGCTTCAAATATCTGTGAATTTGAAACAACCAGCTAAATCTTGAAGAGCTTGTCCCCATCCTGGCAGACGTCTTGGGGACAGAAAGGGACTCGTGTTCCCACAATCCAGTGATGCCTTTTAACTCTCTTGCCTTTCAGCAAGATTTCCAAGATCCTTCAGAGCAAGACACAACTTCCTCACCTCTCCCAGTGGGAAAAATACACATTCATCATAAGCCAAAATACTCTTACATGTATTTTTATGTATTCTATTTATTTCTCATTCCCATGAGGTTTATTATGGTCAGGCAGTTTCCTATCTCTCTCTAATTAGGCTGCTGTTCTCTTCTCGATTTCTAAGCCATGACCAAAGATTTTCCTTCGAAGATTCATTCACCTGCAACTAGTTATGTATAAAATGGGTTTAACAGACTGCAAGGAAGAGACACGAGCTAATTCTGGGCCTGATAGAAGAAAACAAAATGGTCTGTGAGCTCTAAATGGGAAAAAACTCTTTCGCCAGGGTTCTATTCTGATTATTACCTTCCTGAGTAAAATACAGTTGCTTTTGTGCAGGTGAAGTGTATGAAATCCAGGGTACACAGGGATAATCAGTAGTTTTGTGCAAACCCATTCCTTGAGTTTCGGTGCAAAGGATAATACTAAAACATAGAAAGGAAGCGTTTGAATGATGAGACCTTTAACATCCTCCTTCAGCCATCTCATAAAAACTCTCAACACCTACAAGTCCCTCTCCTTACCTGAACAGCACCGGATCTTCCTTGCACACACAGATTTTTTCCTGAACCAGAAGGCCCTTTTCCTCCAGCACCTGCAGGTATCATTGTGACAGCCAAACCCTTCATCTTCAGCCTCAATAAACCTGCCTTTTACTACGCAAAACCTACAGTATTTGACCACAGCCCCAGCACCCTGCCCCAGCAGGGAGCAATCTGCACTCTGGGGACGGCACCTTGTGCATTTCCATTGCTGTTAAAATCAAGTTTAACCTTAGCTGAAAGATTTTCAGTTGCCTGTAGGAAATTTAATACCAAAACCACTAGAAAAGGCATGAAAAAAAAACAAAAGGGCGTTTTTCCATGGGTAACTGCAGCAGTCACTGGCCTGCAGGACCAGGTCAGTACATCTCATTGCAGAAACATGAGATCGCTCTCTTTTTTTCTGGTGCCCCGTTGAAATGCAGCGTTTCCAAATGGCAAGGTGATCCCCAGGCCCTCGCGTTTGGTGCCCTTGACCTGCTGTAGCCCAGGAGAACACGCCGTGATTTGGGTGTTCTCCTCCCAGGGGGTTATTTGCAGAGGCCGCAGCCGAGCGCTTGCACAACGCAGCGTTGCCGCGCGGGGCTGACGTCCCCAAGCGGACGGCACTTGAGCTGGCAGCGCCGAGCCCGCAGCAGAACAAGGTGCCTCGTTAAATACAAACAGGATTCGAGTCAACACAATCGCGGTCCCCCCCTTTTTTAAATAAATGCAATAATTCCCTGAGCACGTGGCACAATAATAACCAACCTCTGCATCCCAGGCCAGCAGTTTAGGCTTCTTCACTTGCAATCAGCAAGATTAGGAAATTGCTAGTAAATGCTTAGCATATTTTTTTCGGCTTTGTGCAATAGGAAACGTGCTACCCGTGCGCTGAATCCCACGCAGAACCACTGCGGCATTTGGATAGAGTCCAGGGCGAGGGAACTCTTCTAGCTCTTCCCTGCTGCTGGGGCAGCGGGCGGTGCCGGTGCTGCCGGGTATCCTGGTGCGTGGGGACGGCAGCGCCCGCACGCTGGGATCTGGGCATGGGAACACTGCCCATTCCAGCACCAGGAACGCACCGGGATCCTGTGGCAGAGCTGTGCGGGCCAAAATGTGACAGTCCAACACAACACGCTGCAAAGCGCACGTCTAGGTTAAGGGCCACTTCCCCCCTACACCTGGGGTCCAAATTTGCAGCTGGAAAGAGATGGAACTTCCCGAGCTCCATGGGCTCGCGGGCGCTCTATGTTAGTACTAAATTAGTTCAAGCCGACGGTTCTTTAAAACATGTATCTGTTACCATGGGGAGAGCTGGCTTTTCCCTAACCTATAATTTAAGAAATGGTTAACAGATTTAAACTGTATTTTGAAAAATAAATTTGCCTCCAGGCTGATGGCTTTTGCAGCCGAACCCACGTCACAGCGATGTCATCTGAAATGACAGAGCCTGAGCCCTCCTGTTGAAACCACCAGAGCTGTTACAAGAAAACAAGCTCCAGAATAAGCTGCCTGATCATTAATTATTGCCGCACAGGCAACACAGCTGCAATTATCTTGTTCTCCGGGAACGTCTCCCTCCAATCCAACCCCCTAGGTTGCTCATCCAGGCAAACGCAGCCTCCTGCTTTCTCCGCTCTTTGGTAGCCATCAAAATCATCCAAGATTTCCCGTCCCAGCTGCTATTAATAAACCCGCTCCCTGCCGACGCGGTAGCCAACGTTGCATTCAGCACCAGCAATCGCGGAGTCTGATCGCTCCTGCCTGTGTTTTGCAGCAGTCTCCGGAGTCGCTGCACGCGCTGATTCCCGTGCGCCTGCGCTCTCCGTGGAGGAAGCCGAGAGCCTCGGAGCTCCCCGGGGACACCCATGGGACAGGACAGCAGCACGGGGAGCCGGCCGCGCTCCGTGGGACGATGCACGCGGTAAAGAAGGCCCTGGTTCCCTCGGCACAGAGCAGGGAGTGGGAAGCGCCTGCGGGAGAAGCTGCCTCCTGCCTGGGTTCCCCACAGGGCTGCACTAAATCCCCGGACAGGAACGCCAGCCTCTTCCCGCAGCCCGAGGTCTGGCCCTGGGAGCATATCCAGAGTTGAGTAATGGGCCCAAGACTCCATTATATCCCAAGACTCCAAGGATACATCCCCAGACTCCATTATATATACCCCAAGATAAATATATATATATATATCTCTTGTATATATGCGTGCGTGCGTTTGTGTATCTTGTCTTTAGGACAAGAGAAAATGGCTCAAGTTGCGCCAGGGGAGGTTCGGGTTAGATATTAGGAAAAATTTCTACATGGAAAGAGTGGAGAAGCCTTGGAACAGGCTGCCCAGGGCAGCAGGGGAGTCCCCGTCCCTGGCAGTGCTCAAGGAAAGTGCAGAGGCGCCTCATAACGATTCTATGATTCTACATATAAAAAACTATGAAACCATATATAAACCATACCACATACACACACACACGTATATATATACTCACCAAGACTCCCTTGCTGCAAGCATGACAAAGGGACACGAGCAAAACGCGGCAGAAGTAAATTGACATACTGTATTTATTGCACAAATTTCCCCTAAAATTGGGAATGGTTATTATAATACAAGTGCACAACTTGGGAAATATATACAAAAACAGAAGAGATAACAAGTATGTACATTTTACCCAGCATTTTACAAGTACCACCATCTAAATAATTTAGAGAAAGCAAAAAATTGTCATAAAATATCTATCATAACTAAGAGGGGAAACAGATGCAAGGTGTAAAATCCTTTCTTTTAAATATTTTTGTTCTTAGCAGCCCAGTGTTTGCCAATTGCAACAAAAATAAAATCCGATCGGTGCGACTAGTACGCTTAATTTTCAGGCAGAAAATTAAGACGTATTAATGGAGATTGGGAATAGTGGAGCACAGAAACGAAGCAGTGATTTCCTATTCCCGTGAAACGAGCGTGTCGCGCTTCAAGAGCCCCCGCTTGTCCCCGCAGGGCTCCCCTGTCCGTCTCCCGCGGCCTCGAGGCTGCGCACGGGCCACCCTGTTCCATGCTGGATCCCTCTCTGGGGTCCAGATCCCTGCGAACATCCCTGGGGCGGGCGGAACGGAGGCGACAGCGACATCGGCTACAGAAGGCGCCGGAGCAGAGTCAAAGCCTCGTTACCTGGGAGCTCGGTGCCCTGTGCCATTAAAACAGGGTTTTCAGCAGGGTTTTCAGCCCTGCGCTCCTCCGCGCTGCGCTCGTCCCAGAGGCCGGATGCAGCGTGGGGTGAAGAGGGGACTTCTCATCAAGAGGGGACAAACGAATCTTCAAACACGGGGCCTCCCCGCAGCAGCCAGCGAGGTTCCCTGCCCAGACGGGCCGGTATCGAAGTCCACGTGCTGGAACATGCTGAGGGTTTGCCCACGTACATCCTTCCTGGGAAAGTCTTTAAGCTGGAGCTTTTAAAGGGAACTGGAAAAGACACTGGGCAAAATCCTGGCCACGAGAAGGGCGTCGTGGGCAGCAGCGGGGCAGGGATCCCTCCTGCCGCTTTGAGGTTCCTCGAATGGTGAAAGGAAGCTCGAGGCTAAATCCACCCTGGAACGCAACGAGAAGGGGCTCGAGGGGGGAAGGTGGTGAGCCCGGAGCAGGTATTTATAGGGCTGTGTATAGACCAAGTGACCAAGAACCTCCTACTTCTGTGGTGGCTCATCCACGAGTTCTGATATATCGACTGCAAACAATGAAAACGGAAGCTAAAATTAGCGACGTTAATCGGCTGCTAGGACAAGTAAGCCAAGAAAAGCCTAGAATGAAGTGTCCAGTTAAACTGAGGTAGTAGAGCCTTTGAAAACATCATCCACCTACCAGGGCCTACGTACGTGACTCACACCGGGCTGGTTCCATCAGCTACTCCTACAACCACTGTAGACACCGCGGCACGACGGCGCGGCCGCGGCAAGGAGAAATGCCGAGAGTGAAATAAACAACATTCCCTGCTGGTAGTCACACGAGTGAGTAGAAAAGGGGTTAGAGTCTTCTGCATCGAGGGTCTGTTTTGTCAAAAAATAATTTTGCTATTACCATACCATGGTGTAATCAATGTTCATTTTTTTGTAGAATGGTTTTAAAAAATATATCAATTAAGTTACCTGAGCAATTAAGGGTCATATTCGATACCTTGGTTTTGTTTTGTTTTTTGTTTTTTTTTTTTCCCAATGCTTTGGTACGATCACTTCTAGCTCGTTATTCCAATGCTGACTGACTGCTGTAAAAAGGACAGGACGTTGCAAGGAAACTACAGGCCATAAAAAAGTGCGAGGTAACAGTCACGCCGTGCGGGGCCTCGGGGAAATCTCAGCTTCAGCCACCGGTCTCGCTTGAGCTGCTGCTTTTTGCTGTTTTTTTTTTTTTTTTAACGTTTTGATACAGTTCTGAAAGAAAAGCCTCACTTAGTATAAAGCAACATTTAAACATTAGGAACATTTAATACTGGTTAGGGGCCGGCCAAGGAAGGGGCTCCCCTGCGGCCCGTCCGCCTGCCCCGGCCCCGCCGCCGCTCCCCCTCTCTCCAGGAGGACGAGTATAAATAAACGTTGGAGCTGAGGGGCATTAAGGAGCTTTTTACAAAACAAAACACAAAACCCCCCCCACGCCCCTGGTGTTCCGCTGGGAAGGAGCCAGAATTTGACTGTTAGGTGAAAAAGCAGAAGTTGTTGACGGATCCTCGCGCCCGGGAGCCTGGGGAGCGCGAGCAGCCCGCGCGGCGGCTGCTGCTCCCGCGGAGGCTGCGGCAGCGGGAGCGGGATCTGTTTCCCAAAGCAGTTTCTCCTTGCGTTCCCAAATATAAATTACAGTTAGCCACCGTGGCAGACGCTGATGGAAAAAAAAGAAAAAAAAAAACGCAGGTCTCCAGCTTTTGCTAAAATCTTGGATTTGGCGTGCTCGCGACGGCAGGCTTATCCACTTCTCCGGTTTCCTGGCTTTATCCTTTCTCCTGAACGGCCGCGAGGGGGAGGAGAGGCCTCGGGACGCGCAGGGACGTGCGGAGAGGCCGCGAGCCGCGCGGCTTCCCGGAGGAGGGAGCCGGGCCGAGCCGCCTTCCCTTCCGTTGCGTTCCCAGGGCCGGACGGAGCGCCCGCGGCTCCGCCCCGGCCCTTCACAGCAGGATCTGGGCCACGTAGGGCGAGTGGGTGCTGGCCACGGCCGCCAGCAGGGGCAGGTCGCTCGACTCGATCCTAGGAGGAAGCCGAGGGGCGGTTAGTGCCCGCGGGGCGGCCGTCCGCCCGGAGCCAGAGCCCGGGAACGGGGCGCAGGGAACGAGCAGGTCCCCCCGGCGGCCAACGTACCCCAGCACGACGCCCAGCTCCTTGACGTGCACCCGCATCTGGCCCTTGAGGTACTCGGACAGCATCTTGCTCTTGAAGTACAGCTCCTGCAGCCGGTCCTCCAGGTGCATCACGCACTAGGGCAGAGAGCGGGAGAGCGTCAGGGGCCACCGACACCTCCTGGATGCGCCGAGCGGAATCGCCGCTTGGTTATTAATAAGATTCCCACTTGGGAGCAGCACGTTTGGGCTGTTAGTGAGAACTAACGCGTCGGTCGTCTCGACACTGCGCTGCGCTGGAAGGAGCCGTGCGGACGGCTGCGGATGCGCCCGCTGCCGCAGTGAATAAAGGAGGCCGGAGCTTCCAGAGCACCGACTTACAGGGGGAAAGGGTGCTGGAGAACACGACGCTCCCGACTGCCGTTCATACTTACAAAGTTGGGAGATAAATTGTGCTTGTAAAGCTGAAGAGTGGAATGGAGCAGGTTGGAGACGAGGCTGGAGACCAGCACCTCCTTGCCCAGCTTGTTCTCAATCATCCGCCGCTGGCTGCTGGCCACTTGCACCGTCCATTTGTCCGTGTCTGCAATAATGCAGACGGCTTCGGCGATGGGCTCATCCAGAACGGGATGCTAGAAAACAATTCCATGGCACAAGTGTGAGAAGGTGAAAGGACACCAGGCCGGTTCCCGGACGGCAGGGACGTTCTGGGAGCTGCCATCGCGTCCCGAGAGCGGAGCTGGGATGTGCTGCTCCTTCACACGTCCTCCCAAGCATTTTCCTGCGATCAAGTATCTTTGGACATTTCACATAAAGAGTTCTGACTGAATATGGGTAAAACAAAACCGAGTACCTACTAAAAACACATTTTTCCCCCTAAAACAAAGCACCAAGAACCTGCCTTGCTCTTCGGCAGGGCCGAGCGCGTCCCGCACCAGCAGAGGGAGCACAGAACCGTCCACGGCGCCGGCTCGGCCCTCCCGCCCCGCTCACGGGGTTCGAGTCCCCTTCAAGGCCTTTTTTCTTCTCTTTTTCCACTTTTACCTTTTTTTGCTGTTTTCTTAAGGCAGGGGAGGAGGCTCTTCCAACCCATCGTCCTCTCCCTGACACCTTTTGGGCTGAGCTCTCAGAAGGCAGCATCTTCCAGGGAGCCTCCCTTCGCACGGCACCAGGACGCTACTCGTTACTCAACAGTCAGCATCTACCATCTTTTTGTGTTTCTTTAATCCTTTTTTTGGACCCGCTCTGTCTTTAGCTTTTGCCAGTGAGGCACAAGTGCCACAACGGGGACAGGGACACGATGCTCTCGGTGACGCTCTGACCTCTGTCTTGGGCAGCAGCTCCCCAGCGCCGCTGCCTCTCCTGCCTGGGCTTCAGCTTCACTTTTACCCTAAGGCAAAACCCCCAGAAGAGACCCCAGGGCTGCTCCGTGGGCAAAATGCCACCAGGGTGCGAGGACAGGGGACGGGGACTTGGGGAACGGGCGCAGAGACGGTGCCAACTGTGTACGCAGTGACTCACGTCGCTGCCTTGGGCTGCGGGACCAGGGGACCCTGCAGAGGCTCCGTGGGGACCTCTCTTCCCTGCCCCGCGCCCTGGGTGACGCCGCTGCTGCCCGGACCCCAGGGGACCATGTCCAGGCTTCCCCTCCTGGTGTCTCCTCGTGTGTCCTGAGCGCGAGGAAGGGCTCAGTGCAACCAGCCCCAGGGGCTGCTCCGAGCACCCTGCACGCGGCTGCAACAGAGCGGGATTCCTCCCGGGATCAGCACCGGGATCCACCTGCCCAAGGGCACAAACCTCTGTGAACGTGGAGCCAGCCCGAGTCAGCCAGGCCTCTCCGTCACACTCAGAGAAGCACTGGTGGCCTGGGACGGCAGGAACCCGAGGAGCACTGTGACAGCAAATATTTTCATTTCCTGCGTGTTTGTTGATTCAAAAACATTTGATTTTCCCTACTGTGAGAAATACATTTACCAAATATAGCTTAATTACCTGCACAGCGTGTGACAGATCTGACACCAAACAGTGTCGCAGCTTCTCATCGCTTCCTATCCCTTGCAAAACAAAGTCAGGGACGTAAGATGAGCAGTAGCCGCCTAGTAAGGATCTTCCAAAATTGGCAATACTGGGCTGGACAGAGTTCATTTCAACTAGTTTTGACCTGCAAGAAAGGCATATCATGGAGATACACAACAGGAAATACCAAATTCAGCTAACAAAGAGGTCGCATTTTCACATTTATTGCATCTCCTCTATCTTCCATTCAAGCATTTTTTTTAAAAAAAATCCATCAGCTTTCCCAGGCGGTCCACTGGGGAAGAAAAGGATTGGAGCCGAGATAGCAATGCACAAATAATAGCTTTTTTTTTCCCCGGAAAACTGACCTGTTTTACAACCAACAAACCCAAAACACACTTTTCCTTTTCCAGCCGCAGGTGCTGAGTTACGCTACACTCCTCCGAGAAGAGGCTGTGCATTTGGTGTCCCGCTGCCAAAGAGCACTTACCCGGGGAAAGGGATCTCGTACTCCTCTGCCCAGTCCTCCTGCTCCCCTCCGTAGTAGTTCCCGCTGGCCCTGGTTAGGTCGTGCCCCGCGTCCTCGCTCTCGCTGTCGCCCAGGGCGCTGTCGGAGCTCTCATTTCTCGGAATGTCCCAATCAATTCCCGGGGCGACTTTTTTCTCTACGTTTTCTCTATCCCCATGGGGGACACGAATAGAGATTTTGTCTCTTTGGTCCTGCTCAGCAAAGCAGTTTTTGTAGGTCTCCTGTCGAACGGAGTCCATAAACTTACAGAATTCACTGGGGGGTTTGCTAGGCTTTGAGCACAGCTTTTTAGAAAAGTCTAGGCTGTTGCTGTGAGCGAGCAGCTCTGCGGCTGCTTGCCCCGGGATATCATCAATAGTCCGGGTTTCAATGGAACTGTCGTCAGTGAAATACTCGTCGAACAGACTCATGCTCTCAGCACCGTACGGGTTCGGATTCCAGCCCTGGTGCTCGCTGGCAGCTTGGGGGAAGGCTTGGGCCGTCCCCCGGGCTCTGCTTTGGTCCTCCGCCGCGCGCTCAGCCTCGTGGCCCTGCTCCGCCGGCGCCGCCTCCGCCGGGGCCGCCGGCCCGTGGTGCCGCGCGATCTGCTCCGCCACCGCCTGGCTCCGGAGCTCGATGTCCGAGTCGGGCGACATGGAGTCTCCGATGAGGAAGGTCACCTTGGTCTGCGCTGCGCTGGCCGCGCCGGGGAAGGCGCCGCAGCAGAGCTTGTCCGGAGGCTTCTTCTCCACGGCAATTCCCGGCGCTCTGGCCGCGCCGGCGGACGGGCTGCCGCCCTCCCGCACCTCCTGGCCCCTCCACGCGGCCACCGGCGGCTCCAAAGCCGCTTCGGGCCCCGCGCGCTGCTCCGGCGACGCTGACCCCGTGCACACCACGCTCTCCAGTTTAGCTTCCAGGCAGCTTCTCGCTTGCGGGACATCCCGAGCATCTTCCTGGCAGTCACCGGAGCCAACGGCTCTGCTCTCGTCCGAGGACGTTTCCAGCTCCGCCTTAGCAGTGGGGGCATCTTCCCGCTCCTGCTGGGAGGCACCTTCCGCGCTCGGGGCGAGGCCGACGGGGCATTTGCAGTACTTACAGCTGCAGTTGGGCGCTCTCGTCTCCTCGGCCTCGCTCGGCAGCAGGTTGCCCCTGTTCTTGTGCATCGTGACGAGCACGTACTCGGATTCCTCCACCTCTCCCTTCTCCAGCGTGGTGGTGATCACGGTCCCGGGCATGACGATGGCTTCGTCCTCGCCGTTTTCCAGGAGATGCGTCTCCTGCAGCTCCGAGCACCTGATGAAGTACGTGAGGAAGTAGAGCAGCCTCTGCACCAGGTCGTGCCTTTTGCCGACCACAACTGTTTTGGCCAGTCTCACGGGTGATCCAATAGCCCCGTACAAGTCACCTGAAATAGGAAACAGGACAATTATTTTTCTCATCTTTAGAATAAATCAAGCTGCAAGGCAGACAGTGCTGGGAACAAAACCTGACCAAGCTCTCCAAGGCCAGGTCTACAGCAGGGAAAAGCTGAGGCAGAGGCACGAGGACGGCTGTGCTGGTGTTTTGTTTCTAATACAGAGAATCCTACTGATGCTGCTGGTATCCTGTGTAAGGTGACCCCTGGGCCAGGGGGACATCTGATCTCACATATTAGGGAGTATTCACGTATTCACACCGCCTAAGTGCAGTCCCTCGCGCTACAGCCTGGACTCCTGGGGTCCTTATATAGTCCTGGGAGAGAGGAGGCACCTGCTCCGAGTTACCTTGGATAGTCTGGAAACTGGGCTGAACTTTGAACTACCAAGGAAAGCTTGGAAAGAAGAAAGGAAGAAGCAAAGCTGTGCCAAGGGCCTGGAGGCAGCGGGGAGGCAGAGATGAAGCCAATTCTTTCCTTAAGCCCTAGTATGGGTTGGGTAGGTGGGTTTTGAGAGCTTGGAGGCCGTATTCCAGGTTTATGTGTGGAAGAGCCAGTAGTTGTGTTTATTTTGGAGGTCTTAGGGCACGCTGTGAACACAGGGATGGGGGCCAAGGGATGCTTCCCTGCTGGGAAGGAGTGGATCCCTTGAGTCGCATGAGCTTTGGAAAACTGCCTCCGTGCCAAGTCCTTGGCCATCCTTGCGTGTATCAGAGCAACCTCATAGGACTTTCTGCTCTCCTTCCCAACCAAATTCCTCGAGAGTCTGTGGGCAGAGCGGGACAACAAGACCAAAAGTAGGAAGCTCAACTCCTCTCCTCCGCAGCACTCAGAAGGCAGTAGGACCAGCAGCTCAAGCCACTAGTTTCAGAGGTCTTGGTAACCTTGCCCAGGGGCTCTATTCCCTGTTCTGTTTTCCTGCCCTGTCACTGGCTGCTGCACTCACAGGATGTCCTTTTCCCATCTTTTAAAAGATGATTTCTGTCGTTTGCTCCTCCTAGAATCAGCTTTGTTGATAGCAGCAGCTCAAAAAGCAGAAGATGGAGTTTTCTTATGGGAAAAGAGCCAGAGAAGAACTCGAGTCCTCCACCACCACCAGGGTGGACCTGCTGCAGATAACTAAAAAGGCTTTATTTT
>JAUBNY010001072.1:7359969-7370925 GCA_032275445.1 Crypturellus soui
CATATGAGAAACCTGAGCAAGGAAGACATCTGAATTACACTGCTTAAAGTTCATTTAATTTACAACTCCACAAGTCCCCAGTAGCTCCCAAAATAAGTGGTACTATTGAGAAAGGAGTCTCCAATAAAATTTACTCCAATAGTAGAATTAAGATCCTGGCAAGGAAGCATTCCAGTAAAGCCACACAACACAACAACCTAAAATAAAGGCGCGTTTTAAAGAAACTACTCTGGCCTATTTAATGATTGACACACGAAACAAAAGGTCCAGTCTAAGAAAAGAAAAAAAAAAAAGCAAAGTTTTCTTTTCTTTTTTTTTTAAACAAAGCAGGATTTGGAGATGGGAACCTACTCGGTGCAGAGACACCAATGAGGCCATTCCTGCACGGTCACCCCCTGAAGGTAAAACTCATGACGCAGTTACCACAAGTATTACAACCAACCTTCTAGTTGTTCCTGAAAGGATTTTGGTAATAAATATTAAAGTGGATTCCGGAGCTAACTGTACTACAAATTTACAGGGTCAAGAGAGCTCTTGGTTCAAAGTGGGATTTTTCCTCTTTTTTGGTAGTGGCAGAATGGAGAATTTAGTTCCCATGTTTAAGAAAAAAAAAAAAAAAAAGAAAGAAAGCACACCACACACTTCTCTACACAAACTTTCTGAGGCAGATGGCTGTGAAGAGAAGGGAATGAGCAGAAAAAAGGAAGAACAAGATGGGTAGGTGGAGTGATTACAGATTAGAAAAGTGTGCCATTCTTGCACAATTGTTTAAAGTACCTTACATGACCTCTGAGGCAGAAATGGGAAGATTTTTATTACTAGAACAAGATCATAAGAGCTAGGGTGAGCAGTAAAGAAGAAAGCAAAAGACAAGATTCAGAGCTTTTGGATAGAAAAGAGAAACTCACCAAATATCATTCAAAAGGCCATAACAGGCTAAAAGTAGAAAAATCAAATCTGCATTTGCAGCATTCAGTTTCCCCACACACCCCTTCCAAATTGCCAACAGTAGTTAAGAATGCAAGACACACACTGAAATAGCTACACAATTTGGTATTGTTCCCCACATACCTTTTTTTGTTGGTCTTTTTTTCTGCAGTACTTTCTCCAGTGCTAGTTAAGGGGAAAAAAAATCTTTGATTAATGAAGTAGGAAAATAAAGAGCAGCACAATGGACCCAAGTTCAATATTAGTAAACTGGTATCCCATTGGCAAGAGAGCTGCGCTGCCCCGAAGATCATTTGGCATCTCTACTTTCAACCTCTTTCAACCCAGAAGGAAAGGAATCCCTACCAATACAGGAAAAGAAACTTGCAGTTCACCCCTAATTTACTCTTCTTTACTCTTCATAGTAGAGGGACAACATCAATTCAGGATGAGAAAAGCAGTGGGGAGAAAGATAAAAGAAAATTCTGCATACCCACATTCAGCAGTAACTGAATGCTTGAAATCAAGGGTTAAGAGGCTGAATCAGTCTCTCAAGTACAATAAATGCACAGTAGTCTTCTATATCCACACTGCCCAGCTGTTTTTCTTTCATATTCTCAGGCACACACACACACACAGGTGAAATGAGCTGTTTTTCACACAACTGCTATATTATTCTCTTTAAGAGCTCTCCTCACCTCCTACATGCGCTTTCCAGACAAAAGGAAGATTCATTGAGCTTGGAACCAGGATATTATCCCTCCCATCTTGCTGAATATTTTTACTATTTGTATTATTAGGGCCATCCACCCTTATTATAGGTAATATAGGTAACGAGCTCTTTCACAGGCCAGAGGTTGAACAAGGTTACTGTGGGTGGGTGGCATGAGAATAAAACCACCCTCTAGAAGGCAGGGCCTAACTTTGTGCCTAACCCAGGCTAACACAGCACAGGGCTCTGCCACCCTCTAGTGTTTAACATCCGCATAAAGGAGGGAAGGAGCTCACTCCTCCAAGGAGCTACACAACTGGAAGAGGTCAATCCCTGCAGGTCAACGAATCCGTTTCACTGTGCTTGGTTACACGTTCCCTCTGCTGCCATACTTTGCTCTCAGGACCACAGATAAAACTCAAGCTTTCCAGCTCCACCTCAACCTAATAATATCACTAAGGAATAAGCATTCTCTCACCTTTCTTTTCTTCCCTACTCCTACTCTAGGATGCAGAAGCAACAGGCTTTACTGAATCCATTACACAAACCTCCATAACAGGAACTGTGGAATCAGTACTGGGCAAAAGGGATTTTGAAACAACTGCTGAAATAAGTTAACACTCAAAAAATCTTCTAAGTGGTTGTTAGAAAATTAACAGAGCTAACAAAACTAACAGAGAATTATGTTGTGTTTGAATTCTGCTTAATGATATTAAACCCTTAAAGATGATGCAAACATTCAGAAGCCGACCAGCAGCAGTACTAGTATGAGACCTGACTTTGCTGCAGATAAGAAATGACATTCCAATACAAGCTATAAAAATACAAAAACATCATCTAATAAGTTGTTCTTTCCACAAGGAATAACCTTCATTCTTGAAAGTGATATTGATATATAGGAGGCTATGCAATGAGCATGAATCCAGCCCAATCTAGGAGACATTTACTCATCCCTTTATAAGGCAAGCAGGAAACAGTACTCCTGTTTGAAACATTACCGTTTCAACTATTTTAGCACTAGCCTAATGCACGTTTTTCATTTCAAGATGCACTGTAAGTCTGTAGGTTGCCTGTTTTAGATAAGCAGGTGTTAACAAACAGCCCCTTAACTTTGTGAGACCTGAGTGTACAGGTACTGCTTGTTGCAGAAAAGAGTTTTAATATTAACATGTATTACACAAACTGAAAGAAGGCAAAGTGTCTAGGACATTATCTTTCACCTCACATATAAATAATTTTGTGTGTGTATGTGTTTAAAGTGGACATTTTTACCCTGTAAGTCTTACCTTTGTTGCAACAATAGTCGCTTTTCTTTCTCTTTAAGAGCTTTTGCTAATTGGGCTGTCCTCGAAGGTCTGTGCAGGTATTTCCTCTTCCCCGTACATTCATATGTCCAGTGGCCGAACTCTAAACATTTTTGACATCTTACGTGCTGCTTGTTTGCCTCCCTATAAAAATGTAGAATTGCTTAAGTGACTGATTCCAAGTCTGTTCTACCTATTGAAAAAATACGAACTATTTTGTAGCATATGTATTCTTCAGAGCATATACACTTACGATTACAATTAAACCAGACCAACATTCACGGGTGCTTTAGTTACTATGTATCTTGAATTAGGATGAGAACAGTAACATCAGACACTGCAAGTTTACAGATACATCCTGCGTATGGCACGTGTTCTTCCAGCTAATAAACTAGTCCCAAATCAAAGCAAACAGAGTCATTTCCTCTATTCCAGAGCTTCGGCCTAAACCATCTTCTGCTGAAGCAGCAAGTGCTGAACACGAATATCAGCTGTCACTGATCCACTACACCTGAATTGCACTTCAGGTTTCTAAAAGCTTCTGGTCACCCTAACTTGCAATCTTCCCCCACTCCTAGGATTCTGTAAACTCCCAGCCACTCCCAATGTTTTAAGCAACCTAAACATTCTGAAGGATGTTAAAAGGACTGTTCTCTCAGCAGACAGCGATTAACCCTATCACGCAAATCCCATTTTGGTAAACCCAAACGGCAGAGCTTTTGGCTTTACAGAATAAAATTGTACAAACCAAGGCTCTAATGCTACTCACCTGACCAAGAACAGGAAGAACAGAACTAAATAGCTCAACACTACGAATTGACAGATACAGCACCAACACTGACAAGTTTCAACACTACTGAAAAGCTCAAGACTAAGGCAACTTATAACACACATCACGGTTTATATTAGTAGACATATGACTCGCAGGTTCTCATCAGGCACATGGAAACATAAGAAATACAAGATTTAGTTCCATGGCCAATATAAAATACCAACGGGGAAGAATAAATATACTGTACGTATTTTGAAATTCTGAATATATTTTCCTTTGGAAAGTAGGAAAGGGATTCTACTAGCTAATGAGAAAGTAAAGAGAAAGCAAAAACCATCCACATTGCTTCTAAGTCTCATGAACAGCTCAAACTCAACAAGTACCACAGCAAAAAAAGTCCCGAACAAAGCACTCCACCCCGAAACAAACAAACAAAAAAGCAGAACAAAACACATAAAACATGACAACGAGACATAGACATTTGCTGTTCTTAATGCCAATAACCAAAAACAGTGGCTTTTCCTCTCTTCAGTGTTTGGCCATCAGATCTCTCTGATGTTTCAGGAATTACTTGCAGGCAGTACGCAAGGCTGGGAAAGGCTCCTGCTGGCCTCGCTCCCTCCGGCCCCTCTTCAAACGCAGCAAAGGCCACGCAGGAGCCGGGAAGTTACGTGTTCCCCCAGACCCGGCCTGTCCCCACCTGCCGCCAGGTCCCACCACGACCAGGAGGGACACGAGAGCTTTTTGCTCCTTTTACTTTACTAAACAGTCGCAACTACTGGCGAATCGTTGCGATTACTTAAGTGACAAAAACGAAACCACCTGCTGTGGAGGACACGGGGGGAGTTTTGGGTGTTATTTTTCTGTTCTAAGCAGGACACAAACATTTCATCCCTCCCGAGCCCCTCTGACCCCTGAAGTCCCCCAGGACGGGCCCGCAGCCCTCGAACCGAGCAGCTTCTACGGGAAACGCGGGGCCTTTCAGGCTCGGGGCACGACCGGCCCCGCCGCCACTGCCCGGGGCTCCGGCGAGGGGGGCTGCGCGAAGCTGCCCCGGGAAGAGCCCGGAGGCGGGAAGGGGCTCCCGGGGGGTGAAGGGGCTGCGGGAAGGGTGCGGAGGCCGCGGCCCCGCCGCACTCACGCCTGTCTCCGCGCGATGAGGCGGTGCATGGGAGTCGCCATCTTCGCGGCGCGGGCGGCGGGCGAGGCGGCCGCCGCGCTGCACGCCGGGACGCGCGGCCCCGCCTCCCACCTCCCGCCTCGCCGCCAGCGAGAGCGCGGGGCGGGCCGGCCGCCCGTCTCGTTTGCTCCGCCGTTGTCATGGCGCCCGCGGGCCCGGCCGCCATGTTCGGCGGCCGCCCCGGTGTAGGGCCGCGCCGCTCCCGGGCGGGCGGCGGCCGAAGGGGCGACACGCGGCGACAGGGACCGCCCGGGGCCGCCGTCCGGGGCCGCCGCCTCTGCCGCGGAGCGCCGGCGGCCGCGCCGGGCACCGTCCCCTCACGCAGCACCAGCGGCCGCGCCGGGCACCGTCCCCTCACGTAGCACCAAGGAGCAGGCCAAGGGCCATGTCCCATCATGTGGCGCTGGTGGCTGGGCCGGGACACTGTCCCCTCCGCGTGGCACCAGCAACCAGGCTGGGACACCGTCCTGCCACCCGTCGAGCCATTAACCGTCACTTTCATTTTGAGCAGCTTTGCTCACAAACCCAAAAGGTGAATCCTGCTGCGTCCCCGGGCGCGTGAGGCCGGCTCGGTAATTCCTGCACCGTGAGTCACCCGTCTCCAGGGTGGCAGCAGGTCCAAGTCGTGTTGACCCCGCATGAGTCAGCCCTTGGGTGCCTGCCGTGAGGAATCGGATCCGTGAGGAATCGGATCCGCCAGGACCCGCGAGGCAAGTTCGGTCCCTGCTCATCCAGCTGCAACCCGGGCAGCTGCTCTGCTGTCCCCGTGTCCCCTCCTCAGCCCCCGGCCCAGGGACACGGGAGAGGAGCAGCTGTGAGCTGGGCTGGAGCCTCCTTGCTGCGCGGAGCTGCCCCGCAGAGCAGCCTGTCTGCTCCTCCTGCCTGTTCCTCCCGCTTGTACCTCACTAAAAATCTCAAAATTGTAAATTACAAACTGGTAACAACGCCCATGTTGCACTCAGTAACATTTGGATTGTCCCTAGCACCTGCATGCTAATGCGGCATGACTAAATTTCCCTAAATTTGCCAGTATAATAATTTCTTAAGCCACAAATTCTCCATAGGGCATATGGTCTTTTCCTTATACAGAGACTTCAAAGATGTAACTTTTATTAGAACCAACCACTGAAAGTATTTCCGCTTAAGGGAATGTGAGAGTTGATTTCAAAGTCTGCAGGTTACTGCAGTTGGAAAACTTCCTTGAACTCGGAACAGTTTTTCACGGCCTCTCTTTTCACTCAAGGTATTTCACGGCGGACAGAGCAGCGATGTGGACACAGCCCTCTGCACCGAGCGTGCAGAGTCACCGCTTGGCGCTCGCTTCACCCTCGCGTCGCTGCAGGAGCTGCTGCTGCTCGATGCCCATAAATCCTGCCCTGCACATCAGGCTGCTATTTAGAGGTGCAGTATCATTAGCCCGTTTCTAAATGTGCTGGGCAAGGAAATTGCTTTCCAAAATGTGCCCCTCTGTGCCCAGGAGAGAGAGGAGGTGCACAGAGAGCACAGAGTTTTCCTTTTTTAAAACAAAACAAAACAAAACAAACCCTTTGGAATCCAAGAGTAGAAAGTAACTAGTAACCTAGAGAACTTCTCTAAACAGAGAAACCTGATACTCCTGATTGGAAAATACATGTAGCTCTTGTCATTTTGAATATTCTTTTCTGTAGTTTTAAGGTTTCAAATCCATTCCTCCTTCTCCACGAACCTGAGACTCCCCCCTTTCCGGAGGGGCCGTAGCGGGTGCAGTGTTGCCATGGAGGTGGGTTGTTGTCATTCTGCCTGCGTCCCGCGACGTGCTGCGTTCCCGCCTGTAAACCCGGTGATATTTTTAGAGCCTCAGTTCACATTTCAGTGAGCACTAAATATCTTTGTGTGTCAAGAGATAATGAACGTCTCCCGCTGGAGCGTAAAGCACGTCGACGTAGCAAGGACGTAATTTGTGCAGTTTGTGGAAGCTGACATCATTAAATATATCACCAGAATTTATTAAATTGATGTAAAACAAACTCAGGAGCATTCCTTTCCCGGGAATAAGGCCAGCAAACACTAACTCACCAAGGTGCCTCAGCGCCGGGAGCGGGACGCAGAACTTTCCAGCCTTCACTGCTCGTCCGCAGCCTGAGCGGAGTGGGCGGCTGCTCCCTGGATGCCGCCGGGTTGTGAGCACATTGCACGCACTTGTGGGACGTTGAAAACGCTTCCTGATGGTCTGCACAGAGGAAACGTGGGCCGAACTGCCCTCAGCTATTGCTTCATTTCTTATTTTCAGTCTCCTCTGTAATAACTGACAGTGACTCTGTCCCCTCCGTATTTTGTTTCAGCAGCGCAGGGGCCATCTCCACCTGCACGACTGACCGTCTGGTCCCCTCAGCGTCACCGTGTCCCTCTGCGGCCTGTCCAGTGTTTCTGCTGTGTGACGAGAACTGAACACAGCATTATTCCATGGTCATTGGGACTGACCCCTTCCTCTCCAGCTGGAAATACCTCAGCATCTGAAGGCTCCTCTCTTTTTTCACGTTCGCATCATTTCAAACCGCAGCCATCCTGTGGGCAGCCAGGACATATGGGCCTCATTCTGCCTTCCCATTATTCCCTGCTGATGAGCTCCTGGTTTATAACGTTTTTGCTCTTAGTCCATGTGTGCACAACCTTATTCTTCGCACTGTTGAATTTCATTCCACTGTTGCTACTCCTCTTACCAAGAATGTGCAGTTTTGCATTGATAAGGCCTCTTAATTTTATGTGAAACTCAGAAAAGTTAATCACAATTTTAGTATTTCTCCCCTAAAGCCTTGCACTCCGGGAGGGGATGTACACAGGCATATAACCTTGATCACACTTTCTTCTTTATTATAGTCTCCGTTTTGTATTTTAGATCATATGGTGCCACCCCTGGTGCTAAGAACTCTTCCTGTTGGGCTCCCACGCTGTCCTGCTGTCCCGTTCCCCGCTCGGTGCGAGGGAGGAGCAGTAACTGTGGCCCGGCCGATAAGGCAGACTGAGCTTCAGGGCCAAGGTTGGCCAGGTTTCAGGGCCAAACGCACAAGCCCGCCCTGAGAAGTGTCTTGAGCATTTTATTTAGAGAAATTTAAGCATACAAGCTTAAATTTCTCTAAATAAAATGCTCGTGCAGGCAGGCTGCAGAGGCACTGATTGCCAGGGCTAGGAAGGGCATGCAAAGCTGAGCCAGCTTTACGTCAGACAACTACATTAAGGAGCAATAAATGTTCCAGGAAATGTGTGTTTTGGACCTGGATAGCTCTGTGAAAATGTCCTTCACTCTCCAACATAGTTTTTCTCCTATCAGCTTTTCCCTCCTTTTTCTGTTTGCGTTTGTTTGGAATGTTTCTTTGCATTGCAAATGGGAAATTTCTGGTCGGTTGTTCTGGATTCTGTTTGGCGAGCAGGAGTTTTACAGCCCTGCAGCTTCAGGAGGTGTGGCAGTTTAATTCATACACACATGAAATCCAGTCACCTTTGAAGCATGATGGAAAACTCAGGAAACTGGAATAAGATGGAAATTTATCCTTTCACCGTTTATTTCATGGCAAATTCTTGAGATACTTTCACTGTGAGGGTGGCTCCCGAGCAACCTTGCCCAGCCCTGGCAGCTGGGCTTTTCTGAGAACTCTGTTATATGTGGCATGATTCGTACGAGAGCAACACGATCCTCCGGATACGCTTAGTTCAGGAGATTACAAAGCCCATTTGTATCCGAATATCCCAGAATAGCACGATGAATATACATACGTGCATTAGATGACATGCAATGGCTATTTATAACCGCCCAAAAAATAGGCTGTGACAGATAACAGCTAGGACTTATTTTAAGCACACACTCGCCTTCCTGTTGACCTGCATTACTGAACTGCAAGACGTGCCACCGTAAACAACCCGGGGCAGCCGCTTGCACCGAGACGGACCACAGCAGCACATGTGCTAGATATGAGCGTGTTTAAAGCACACATCTATTTAACACAGAGGTGGCAGGATGCGGGATGCTTCATCTGCCAGGCAGAGATCCACCTGCGGAATGCCCGGGGGAAATATTTCCAAGGAAAGTCTGGAAGCTGCGGGTGGAGATGGGGACAGACTGGTGCAGGGATCAAGTGAACTGGTGGGTGAAGGCGCCAAGAGGGTGCCCTGAGGAAGAGCCTTGCTGCCCGCAGTGCACGGCTTCACCTACACGCACTGACCCTTGGAAATTGCTTATACACCTCATCATTGAGGAATATATATATAATCCATATATATTTTTAATATATATATATTTGAGGAATATGTATATATCACACTGTCACTAATACAGATAACCGGCTTGTAGCTTAAAGCAGTGAAATAGCATACAGAATATGAACAGCAAAATGTTCCTTCTTGGGAAAAAACTAAAGAGCTTCTGGTCACGTTATCATTAGGGTTTTAACTCTGTGTCTCATACTTTCTTACATATAACAGACGCTGATTGAATAAATAATCAAGTTTGTAATGAGCTGAGCATACGATGTGATTATGAGAGCTTTGTGTTTTTGCTGTTTTGTTTATATTCCCTTCTAAAGTTTATGAATTTCTGAGGTTTAAATCTCCAAATAGTTGCCAGCTGCTTTAAGAGACAAACTCCGCATCTTTACCATCCGCTTGCTTTGATGGTTATTATATAGGAAAAGCAGAAAACAGAAGAGAGAAGGGAGAACCTTGGAATGCGTTCTGACGGATGCAATCCCGAGCCCACCTGCAGCTGCCGACGCGGTGTCACTGCTCCCCGAACTGGAGACGAGGAATCACAACCCGCCGAGCTCGGCCGCTCGACGCTCTTCGCGGCAAGGGCCCTTCCTGGCTGCAATATGGAATTTCGCAATATGGAATTTCGCTGCCGGGAGCAGCGGCGTGCGGAGAGGCCTGGGAGCGCGGGACCACGCCGCGTACAGCACGCTGCGTTTCTGACGAGAAGCACATTGTACCTCTGAATGAAGAAACGTCCCCAAACGCTAAACGTCACAATATTCACAAGTGTAAAATAAGCATCAGAATGATGCTGGTTAGGATGAGAGCGCTCAAGGAATGTGCAGATGTAGGTTTTTAATGTAGTGATTTTTATTGGAACCTTCTGTCGCACCTTGAGGAGGGCGTTGAGGAAAAGGTGGCCAATAACAGCAAATAGCTGCTTGTTGCTGCAAAACCTTCCTAGGACTCACGGGTGCCACCAGAACAACCCTGCAGAGAGCCGAGAAATCCGTTTCTTTTGTAGTATTTGAGTTCGTTAAAACAGGAAGAAATGAAAGACTTCATTATGATTTCTGGACACTCAGGGTGGAACCACTAATATGACACGAAATAATTATAAAAATAATAACCTAATAGTAAAAAAACCCCACACTACTCAGAAAATGTTTTGCCTCTCAGTTCTTTTCGTCCTGCAAAATCTTTGATGTATTTCAAGAAATTGTGTTTTTTTCCCCTTGCTCTCATAGCACGTTTGTTTTCCTTCAAGTTCCATCTGTTATGCTTAAGGGATTACTTCATAATTCCATGTTTAACTTAGAAAAGTTTAAATGAAAATATTTTCACTGAAAGCCTTGAAAAACCTTCCTAAAACATAAAACGCGAAAAACGAAGGAAACAACGTAAAGGCCTCTGAAGCGTCGCCAACTGTGGATTTTATCGCGGTTTTCTTCCAGTCTTACGAGATTACGTCAGAAGAAAAAAAAGAAAAAAAAAGGAAAACGCGTTTTATTGGGAGAAGCAGCGCGTTTCTGAGGCTCCTTCTTAACAAGGGAGGGGGGACAGGGCACCCTGAGGAGCGGAACGGACGGCAGAGCGAAGCGGCGCGGCCACCTCGGTACCGGTATCGCTATCGGTATGGGCCCCAGCCCCGCGCGCGCCTCGCTCCGATCCGGATCGATCTAGCCCGATCCAGTCGGATCCGGTTCGATCCGGATCGATCCGGGCCGGGGCGGTCGCGCGGCCGCCGCTCTCTGAGGCACCGGCCGGCGCCGGGCAGGGGGGCGGAGCTAGCGCTTGGCCCCGCCCCCGGGCCGGCGCGGCTGCGCGTCCCCGCGCGGCG
>JAUBNY010001072.1:7371688-7389890 GCA_032275445.1 Crypturellus soui
CCGATCTCCGCCCGTAGCCCCGCTCCGCGCCGCTCCCCTCGCTCCCCGCCGCCAGCATGTCGGTGGTGGGCATCGACCTGGGCTTCCAGAGCTGCTACGTCGCCGTGGCGCGCGCCGGCGGCATCGAGACCGTGGCCAACGAGTACAGCGACCGCAGCACGCCGTGAGTGCGGCCGCCCGCGCGGCGCGGAGGGAAGGAGGGAGGAAGGGAGGGAGCGCGGCCCTGTGTGGGGAGCGCGGGGCCGCGCCGTCCCGCTCGGCGTGACCGGCCGGCCGCGGCCCCGCGTGGCCCCGCGGGTACCGGGTGTCCCCGGTGAACCTGGTGTCCCCGGGTGCCCTGCCCCAGCGCCGGGCGGATACGGGGCAGAGCCGGCGCCAGGCCCTGCTCCCTCGGGGAGACACCGGGACCTGAGCTGCCTCCTGCTCTTGTACAGCCCGACCTACCCGGGGAGGCTGCCCAGCCGCCTCCTTCATGGCTTGTGTGCATCCGCCTATCTATCTATCTGTTTATCCATCTATCTTCAAAAACTTGAACTTTAAGAGTATTTAGATTCTTAAAACCCCACTGAAATCGACCTCCACGTTCATAACTTGCTGGGGTGGAGGAAGGAAATGTGACCGCGCTGGGCAGCCCTGGAAACACCACTGACTAATAGAGTAACGCGCTGGTGGGTTTGGTCGCGAAGAGTGCTGTGTTTTATGGTCCGTTTTAACTCTGCTCGCATAAGGTGGCTTCCTAGCACACTCCCGAAGAACAGGGTGTGCTGCTTGTGTGGAAGAAGTATTCTTTTCTGAGAAAAAATGAGAGGAAACTGAGGTAAAAGTGAGAATGAATAGGATAGACAAATACAGAAGAAGGAGCTTGTAGTGCATCAAACCTAGAGATGAGCTGTTCGGAAACTAGGTCTTAAAAGTGGTTGTAGAGCTATTACAGTGTAGTAAATGCTTATACTAAGCTAAATAACTATTTTGATGAGGGAATTGCATTGTCCAGAGTATTTTAGCACTTTCATATCTCTTTAAAAAGCCCCGAAGCATGAAATGACCTTGCTTCTCACTAGATAATACCTCAGCTCTGTTTGCCTTCTGCTGTCTCCAAGCAATGAATAAATGGAGAATGGAATTTGTTAATTCAGTGCTGTGTACCAGAGTGCAGACTCGCTTCTCAGCACAAACCTCCAGCAGTGCTGAAGATGTGCTAGGTGGATGGGCTAGGGCAATTTGAAAGCATTTCAGAGTAATTTTCTCAAAGCCGTAGGTATGTGTTGAGAGAGTTGAAATTCTACTCAATATATCTGAAATATGAGCACAGGCCTTACTCCCCGAAGGAGATTAGTTACACAGATGTGTTCTGGCATGATCTTTTCCGGAAATAATTGAATTGGCAAAGGCTGAAGTGATTCAAACAAAGATTAAGTTCCGTTAGAAATGCTCACTTTGACCACACTGTTCTGAAGTGTGTGTATATATATGTGTATATAGGTACACACGCACACAAAAACTTATATAAAACTCTGTATACACTATTGAACGCACACATAAAAAATCTGGAATCATACAAATATATGTTAAAAATATTAATAACTTAAATGTCCATCTTGGAAACAAAGGCCTGATTTAAAGTCAGTGTAGCATTTATTAAAAGTCAGCCCTGTCAAGAGTCATGCAAGTTTTCATGGTGTATTTTCTAAAGAAATGATCTATGGTCAAGGTTAAGCACTATTTTATGCTTTGCATGATGAGATGCAAATTCCAGACAGGATTAGCAGATACAATTTAAGTGCTGTTCTTTTGTGCAGACCAGAATTGCTCTCAGGATGAGGATGTCTCCTGAGCAACTGCAAAGGGCTGGGGGAGCAAGTGTAAAGTAGTGTCTGCAGGTAATTCAGCTCATGTGTGTTATGGGAGGTTCAATATTCTGCTTAACTTCTCCATTGGACCTCTCACGGCCTTTGCATGTTTCTATGCAAAATGTTAAGTTACTTGCTCGTCTTGCACTTAAGATTGTGCAGTACCTCCTTTTGTATTTTAGTGGCTTGATTGTGCTGGTTTCTAGTGTGAACCGATTTGGGGAGTGAGACAGGCAGAAAATTCTTCCCCTTCCTGCCCACTGGTTCCATTTCCACTGCTCCGGTCCCAGCACAACTCCCCAGGGGTTAGAGGAGAGGCAGTGCCACCTGGACAGGCATGAGAGAAGGGGCAGGGGGATGCTGAGTGTGACCGTCCTGCCTGGTAGCTGCATCACTCCCACCGCAGTCTGAAACTGCTTCCTTAGGTGTCTGGAAGCTATTGCAGGTCACCGTTCACACCTGCAGTGGTGTGACTGAGTCATGCTGGTAGGGATTTTTGCAGTAAAGACAATTTGGGGGGGTTATTTTCCAAATAACTCCAAAACTATCTATCAAGCAGACTTCGCTGTCGATGTAGCAAGCTGCAGTACAGCTGTTTGGCAGAGGATGTGTGCTCTAAAGCTGAGCAGGTGGCAGGCATGCTTGAGAAGAAAGCACATGCTTTTTTGCTTTTGTTCCCAGAATATAACGCAGAAGCCTGTGTTTTCTGGTGACCCTCTCCAGACTGATTGCTACCCTGAGCTGTTGGCCTGGCTCTGCTGCGGAGTTCTGTACTGCTTCAGAGCTAGTGAATTGGGGCTGATGGCCTGTGAATTCAGCAGCAAAGTAGCTGAATGTTTTCTTTGCCCGGGAGAAAAATAGAACTTTTCCATTACAGCTGATGTCTTAATTTCTTTCTGAGGCCCAGGGTGAATAACTTCATGACAAGTGTTCATTATGTTTTTGCTTATGCTCTACAGCTTTTGTTTCCTTAGTATTGACCTTAGGGTCTGCATAGCATAAACTTTCTTTTCATTAACTAACCTCTTCAACAATTGTTTTAAGTAAGAGTTATTCATCAATGTTTATTCTATTGCAGTGTATACTTTAGGGTGGACCTTGTTTTCATCTGTTAAGTGGTGAATAAATGATGAGTAGATACAGAAACAATGTGGCTGTGCCACTTTGGCCTTCCCTTCTGTTCATGGCAATTTGTTCGATCATTTGCAAGCAGCAGCCTAAATTAAAATCTATTTTTTGAGTAGCCCTGTGGCATAACCATGCTGTAGAGCAGCTTCTTGACCTGCTGCATGGAGATCTACCTAATTATGTTGTTAAAATATGCTTTATTAATAGTAAAGAATTGTTTGACTCTATGTTAATAAGTTTACTTTTGAGGTATGAAGGATCTTGATAAGAGCAGGGTGAAAAAAATGGTTTAACTTTATGACTACTATGTTATTTTGTAAAATACATAAATCAAGAGGTTTAGTAGGACTAGGAATTAGGACTTCTTCGAGAGTGTGCTATTTTATTTCTTTTTTAGACTATGAGCTATTGAAAAGTAGCTTGGAGTAAAGCATGTTGTGTTTTGCTGTGTCTAATCTATGTTTTATTTCAATGAGTTCAATTTATTCAGTTTCAATAACTAGCAAAATATCTCAGGTTAGCTGGCTGAGCCACACAGGTGGTTAATGAGATGAAATGTCTACCCGGTTATTTCTTAGAAGTAAAACTTCAAAAGTAGAGTGAATAAACTGTCTCTTTTCAATGTAGTTTAAATCCTAGTTCTCTTCTTGACCTTAAAACTCAGATTTGAGTGTCTTTTGATCAAAATCTGCAAGAACTAAATTTCTTCCAGTGCATGACCAACTTTCTTAAAGAACCAAAGGATGTTAAAATGTCTCTTGGCCATCAATATTAAATGTTTCTGTTTGACAAAAATGCCACATGACACTTCTAATGCAATGCAGTTTTAGCAGTCACTTGCTAGACCAGAAATGTTTCTTCTTTTTGTAGATCATGTATAGCCTTTGGACCTAAGAATCGCTCAATTGGCGCTGCAGCTAAAAGCCAGGTGAGAGCATTACTTTGGTTAAAGCAACTACAGGTTAAAATCAGAGTTGCCCATTGTAACTATTTCCCAGTGAAGATTGCAGGCGTCTTGGGGCCTCTGCTGCTTAGTGTCTCCTGAACAGCTGAGCCCAATTCAGCTGTTCAGCTTGTGATGCTGCTTTGTCATCCTGGATAGAGATAAAAGGGTTATTAGTGTCTAGGAACTTATTGCTGTACATAACAAATGTACAAAAAACATTTTGCTGTCTATTAAAACACAGGGAGTAGTAGCATTGTTTGCACTGTAAGTGTAAATTCTAAATCTTAGCAACTTGTTTTAATCTTACCTTAGTTTGTCCCAGTTTATGTCTTAAGACAGCATTCAGTTGTGAGGTTTCATTGACTTCCATTAAATGCATCATTTCAAGGGAGAAAAGATGTAAATATATATATATTTTAAACTTTATGGGATTTAATTAAAACCTAAATATCTCCTTTGAGCTTTCCTGCTCATACATTGAGCTGCTCTTATGTAGGTAGATAAATATAATTTGAGGGCCAAGAGGAGGCGTAGTTGTTTTATCCTGCTTGTGACACCTGTGTCCTGCTGTCTTGTATCTCGTGTTACTGTGAAACACCCATAAAACCCTTTCTTTTGAAGTCCTCTACAGGAAGTGACTTTTCAAATGCTCGCTTTTTCTTAGCCTAAAATACCTAGAGATGTGTGAAGATTCAGTATCTAGAATACAAAAAGACTGGACACAACTATGTTATCCAAGAACAGAAGAACTGTGCTAGAACTAAATGCAGATGTTTTTCTGGAGTTGAGTATCTGCTTAGCTTAAAGAAATTCATTGGTACAGAGATCCAGTAGAGATGAGGTATGTCCTACAAAATAAACTTAGAGAAAATGAAAGCAAGGTTATTTAGGATATAGACATTTGACTGAATCCCAGGTAAGCAGTACATGGTACAATGCTTGCCTCCTTTATCAGTTACTTTGATTTTTTTTTTTCAGTATTTTCTTGCTCTGATATAAATGAATTAAATTTACATGAACTATATATAAACAAACTAGAGACTGAATTTTAATTTTTCTATTGCACTAATTTCTGCTATCAGTGCAAGCTTACCCACCTTAATTTCAGTTGGCAGTAACCTCTTGGTTACTTTAAAATATATTCCTGACCAGATCCTTGAGCAGCTATTTAAGAATAACTTTGTGTTGTCTGGTCACGTGGATCTGATGGACCTGAAGTGGAGTTTATGTCAATATGGTATTTTACCAGCTGAATTACAGGCTGCGAGGCAGTACAAGGGTAGGATGCTAGGGAAGAGGTAAATGGGAAGGACATACTGCTAAAATACTGAAAAGCTATGCTACACACAGTATTATGGGAATTGGATGTTAGCTGATTTATGAGTTTTATATTAAAACCTTGGCTCTATTTTGAGGTATGCATTTTAATCTCAAAATTCCTGTAGGCCATGCAGGAGATCAGAAGGAAGTTACCTTTTAGCAGCTGTTCTGATACTGTTAAGATACAAATGACAAAATCTTCTGGCAAGGGAGGCCTCAGAACAGAACTTTCCATTGTCTTGTTTGAAATTCAGATGCTCCCCTGCCATCTTGTATTAAAGACTTCTTTTCCTCTAGGTTATTTCAAATGCAAAGAATACAGTACAAAGTTTTAAAAGATTTCATGGTCGTGCATTCTCAGATCCCTTTGTTCAAGCTGAAAAAGCAAACCTTGCGTATGAACTTGTCCAGCTGCCAACAGGCTCCACAGGCATCAAGGTAAGGCTGGCAGACTTGAAAAAGAACCAGAGGAGAAACTGGTAAAGATTCTGTTTTTATCTGTTTTGAATCTGCTGGCTCTAGTTCCATTCTTTCATGAATAGAAGAACCTTAAATAGGGGATTATAAGGCTATTAACACCTGAGGAGAGCATCTGCATTAGGCAAGAAACTGATTTTGCCCAGTTATATGACTGTTCTTCCTGGAAAAGCCAGGCTTGCACAATTTTTACTGTAGCAGTGCTTTTCTCTCTGGTGAATTTGGGAGACAGCTCCTTGATGAGTGTATTTTATTCAGCTACTGATCTGATATTGCAAAGATGTGAGAGATTAACTGAGTACTTCAGTTTTCCCAGCAATGCTGAACTTCTCATTTGGGATTGGGCAAGTGACTTGTTAGAGAGCAGTGGGGAGGAAGGTGTGGTATTCAGCATTTGGAGGAAATCTGTGCCCAGAGGAGCTTCGTATAAATGAATTCCCAAATGTATTTTTCAGCACTTAGACTGCCATCTTGTAATTGATGTGCGCAAGCTAAATAGCAGAGCAAAAGTTGTGTAAAAGTGTGTTTGCTTCTAGGAAAGAAATTTATCTTGCATATGTTTCTTATACTTGCTGCACATGGCTTTTATAGTATTATGTGTGTGTATATATATACACACACATATTTTTTTTTTATTTAAGGTCATGTACATGGAAGAAGAAAGAAACTTTACTGTGGAGCAGGTGACAGGAATGCTCCTTACCAAATTAAAAGAGACTGCTGAGAATGCACTTAAGAAGCCTGTTGTTGACTGTGTTGTTTCTGTAAGTGTGATAATTGTTATACTGGGTTAGTATCATAAATTGAAAGGCTTGATGATAGTATTGCCTACTAAACCTCAAATATTCGGGTCTTTATCCTTTCTACTTAAAGCTGTATACTACTAAAATCTCTCTCTGAAAACTAGATTTATGTTACTAATGGTAAAAATCTCTTAAATTGCTGCTAATTAGCAAATCATATTTGATAGATGACTAAAAATAAGTGGCTTTGACTTCTAAAGTGCAGGAAAATTGTCTAAAAGAGGAGGGAGTTTTGTTTGTTTGTTTTTCTTCCTTTTTTCCCTTTTTTTTTTTCCTCCTCTCTTGGAACTGAAAATAAAAAGCAAACTTGGACACTACCTACTCTATATAACTGTGCTGTATACTGACTCTATACTTGTCTGTACTTGTCTGTTTGCTATAGGTGGCTTTTCTGAAAGTTAATATCAGCTCTTTGATCTTCTTGTAGGTTCCCTGTTTCTATACAGATGCAGAAAGGAGATCTGTGATGGATGCTACCCAGATTGCTGGTCTCAACTGCCTGAGGCTAATAAATGAAACAACTGCAGGTAGTTCCTTTCTTTCCTTCCATGTCAATCGCTTAATTTTGTAGTTTTACGAGATAAAAGGGTTTTTAACCTGTCACTGACTTGTGCTGTCTGGAATTACTGCTAGTTTTAGAAATGAGACTGGTTGCTCTTAAAAGTGTCTTAAGCCACAATCTGTTCTCCATTGCTTTATAGAAGCTTTTATAAAAAAGTTCCTTCAATATCCTGGTTTTCATGCAGCTACTCTCTCTGCTAGAAGACTAATAATGTTTAATGGTCTCTGGACTAATATGTTTAATGGTCTTCCATGTTGGACTACTATTGGGACTTTTATTTTAAGACTAGCTGTATTCTACGTCTTGAAAAATAAAATGGAATACTAGTAATATTTTTTACTGCTCTTAACAGTTATTACTTAGGAAAAAATACTGGAAGAGATTGCACTAAATATTTCATTTCTGTTTCTGTATAGTTGCCCTTGCATATGGAATCTATAAACAAGACCTGCCTGCCTTAGAAGAGAAGCCAAGAAATGTTGTTTTTGTGGATATGGGGCATTCTGCATATCAAGTCTCTGTTTGCGCATTCAACAAAGGAAAACTGAAGGTAAACAATTTGTTACTAATCTTTTCATTAATACTTAAAAATTAATCAATACATACATGGATTACAACAGGCAAGCTTGTGCACAGACAGCTCAATATCTTTTTCAACTTTCTCTGGATTTAAAAGTAGGGCAGAGAACTAGAGCACTTCAGTGATATGTGTAGGAGACAAACATGCCTTAGTTGGCATACTCGTGGAAAAAAAATCGCCATTAAAGGCACTATACTGTGACAGGATGCTGTTCCAAAACCAAAAAAGCAAGTGTTAAAGCAGGAATTCATAGAATGATGTAGGTGTCAAACGTTTTACCACTCCCTATGGTAGTCCTGTAGAAGTCCTAAGGCATTCTTAAGTTTCACAGGATAAAGTAATTAAGCAAGTTATATTTGTAAAGGCAAGTTAAATTTCTAAAAGAAGAGTAAGTTGTCAGAACACTGCTCTTTCTAGCAAATATGAGAATTGCTTAGTCCACAAAGGTATTGAGTAATGTGGTGCTTCATGTCTATTTCTAACAAAAATCGAGTTCATAATGTGGTGAAAGAGTCAGATTATATATATTGGCTACAGATTTTCCTAATAGATAATTTCTTCCTGACAAATTAACACCTATTTGTAGAAGTTAAGCACACTTATTCTCTAGTTTTATTTTTAGCTCGGTGTAAGCATGTTCCACCCTTATGAGGCATCAAGTATTAAACTGGGATATGATTCAAACTGACAGTGGCTAAGCAGGGCTTGGAAGCTCTGCTGGTCAGCTCATGGCAATTACCAACCGGACTGTGTTGCTAAGCCCAGCCAAGTCCTCTTCATTTTTTTTAAAGACATCTCTTAATGATAGAACACTGAGTGCCTGGTTTCCCTTTTAGCATTTGGGATAGCATTTGGTACAAGAATTGCAGTGTATTCTAGTTGCATGTGCCAAAGGAAAAATAATCATTCATGAAGTGAGGAGAGGTCTACTATTTTGTAGCTATTAGAATTTAATGCTGGTTCTTCTGTTCCAACAGCATTTTGAACATAACATCTCTAACACCAGCTACAAAAGGTGTAGGATAATCGTAGTTTAAATTCCATAGGCTTTTGAAAAAGATATCCTTTAGGATTTGTGTAACTGTTACTGTAGCTGCCATTCACGTGAAAGATCAGGCGTTAGTAACAATGTAATTGCTAGTTAGATTACTTGGAAATAAAAGAATAGTCTAATTCTTGCCAGCAGTGCCAGATATGTGAAAGATCAATATAGGATATAGCTTTAGGAATGAGTTAGAATTCTAGACAGGATTCATTAAAAGACCCTTACTGGAGTTGGCAAGGGCAGAAAAAATCTTCAGGACTTCCTGGTTTTATCTTGTTTTTATAGTCCCAGTATAATTCTTCCTGTGTGGTAATGTTGCAATACTTCTATATAAAACTTTGAAGGCTAAAATGCATCTTCAAAGTAGTGGCTTGATATTAGCCACTCATAGGTTTCGCTAAAGTAATGGCAACCTGTGCTGTTACTGAAGAGTTGACTTATTTTAAAGGTTCTTGCTACATCATTTGACACAACCCTTGGAGGCAGGAAGTTTGACGAGATGTTAGTTGAATACTTCTGTGAGGAGTTTGGAAAGAAATATAAACTAGACATCAAGTCAAAGATCCGGGCGTTGTTGAGACTATACCAGGAATGTGAAAAACTGAAAAAGCTGATGAGTGCTAACGCCTCTGATCTGCCGATGAACATAGAGTGCTTCATGAACGACATCGATGTCTCTGGAACCATGAACAGGTAATGGTCATACTCTTTGTAAAGGTAAATTTTAGAATCCACCTCATTCAAGTCACTTCAGCCAGGAGAGAAACTAATTAAATACAGGTGCTTAGCCCTGGAGTGGGGAGAGAAATGTAAGAAGAGCTTGTGGAGCGGGTACTGCTCAAAATGGTAATGTTTGATGCTCTTGACTTGCGAGAAAGGGCAGTCGATGCTGCAGGGACACCGGAGCAGAGTTAGAGAGAACGTACTAGAAAGTGCAGAAGCAGGAATAGAGTGAACACGGCAGTAGTCCAGAGCCGCCACTGCGCTCCTCCAGTCCTCGAGTTCTCTTGTATTTGCAGCTTTAACTTTGGGCTATCTCTGTATTTATGGTTTCCTTCAACAGAAGCAAATTTTTGGAGATGTGCGACGGTCTTCTTGCGAGAGTCGAGGCGCCGCTCCGCAGTGTGCTGGAACAAGCCAGTAAGTGTGTTTGCGTTCTGGATTCTGAGCACAGAAAGAGGAAACGCATCCTTAATGCAGCCTTTCCTTGGATGTTGACAGAACTTTAGCAGATTGACGAGTACAGTTAACTTTCTCTTGCTTAGCAGTTACAAACTTTTTGAAACTTTTACATGCAAGCTAAGATCTGAATTTCTTGTTGCTCAAAATCTTAAATTAGAGAGCAGCTTCATGTTTGGTCTGGTGTAATGTTGTTAGCATTTTCATGCAAAAATGAAAATTTTAATCTATTAAAAACTGTCTGATTCCTTCCTAGAATTAAAGAAGGAGGATATTTATGCGGTAGAAATAGTTGGTGGTACCACAAGAATTCCTGCTGTAAAAGAGAAGATCAGTAAATTTTTTGGCAAAGAAGTCAGTACAACTTTGAATGCAGATGAGGCTGTTGCACGAGGTTGTGCACTGCAGGTAAGGAACAATACAGAGGGTGCTGCTGTGCTTTATTGTGGATACTCTTGTTGAAATCCATTACCATTTTAGCTAAAGACCACAGTATCAAATGACAAGAAAAGTGCTTCTTGTGATCTTTAGAACAGATTTCAGTAAACTCTAGGAGCCTGGTTGGAAGAACACAATAGCTGGCTGCTAAATGATTCCGTTGTGCTGTTTGTCTAAGCCAAATGCATGCAGAAGCGAGTTTGTTGCTGTGAAGCATGTGCTCTACTCCTACTGTGACTGGAAAGTAGCACTCTGGTAACATTCATGGGATGAGAGTTCCACCTCCAGGCTCTGCCTAGGTTAAACAGTAAAACATGATATTAGAGGACTTCTAATAATCTTGTCATATGTCAGCCGCTTAATTACATAGATAAAAATGAAATATTGAGAAAGCTCGTGTGGCTTGCATTGACTCAGTCACAGGTAAATAATGGATGTAAAGGCTTGAGCTGCAGTAACTGTTCTACGTAGTTCCTAGCTGTAACATCTTCCAAGTGCACCTTAATTTTGCTCTTGTCACCTTATTTTCCTTCTTCAAGGGTTAATATATGCTTATGTGCTTATTGCTCTGTTCAGCAGTGCTACAAACCAGTTCCTAGACTCAGCTCAAAGGGACTTTTGTCTAATGGGAGCAGGGGAACTGGTACTGTGTCACTCTTAACTTTAATATGGGCTTTCAGATTTCTTATGTTGGCACCAAAACAAAAGTAGTTGAAACACAGAATCTTTCTGTTGTTCAGTTGGCTAAATTAGAATTTGCGCTTTTCCATTTTTGGACTGACCAGGTGATTGCACCTTCACGAAAAGGAAGAGTTCATAAAAGCTTCTGATTCTTACTGTGTGGTTTCTGAGTCCATCAGTTATTAGATACCTTTAACCTAGAGTATGCCTACATATTAAACAGATGAAATAACTGCTTGTTGAACTGAATTACTACTCACCCAAAGTTCCAGTTGTTATAATAAGAATGTCTTCTGCTCTTTCAGTGTGCCATTTTATCTCCGGCTTTCAAAGTACGAGAATTTTCTATCACAGACTTAATACCATATCCTATTTCTTTACGATGGAATTCACCAGCAGAGGAGGGGTTAAGGTAAAAACTCTGATAATCGGACCTTTTGCATGATTATATGCAGCTTAAAGCTAACTGCAGATAACTAGATAGCGGTTTTGGAACTGTACCCATTTAAAAATTCAAATTCTGATAATTTGCATGTCTTAAGTTAGTGACAATAAAAAAACAAGACAAGATCAACATTTGGAAATTTTTACTTCCTATATGGCTGTTGCTCTTATTAATGTAACTTAGACGATATATATTTTTTGTCCCTTACTGCTGTATGTTAAAGAAAAGCTCCATGTAAGAATGTTCCGTGTTTGTCTTGCATCATCTTACATGCTGAACGTCTGAGGACGAGGGCTCTGCTCTCTTGCAGTGACTGTGAGGTCTTCCCCAAGAACCACACGGCGCCGTTCTCGAAGGTGCTCACATTCTACAGGAAGGAGCCTTTCACTCTCGAGGCGTACTACAGTGCTCCCAAGGAACTGCCTTACCCAGACCCTGCCATAGGTACTTAAGGGCCTTCTCTATTTTTAAACATTTGTAATCATGCCTGTTTTGGGGGACTTCTTTATAATTAGATAGTCTACAGAATGCCACAAGTGCTGCAGGATGTGGTTCCTGGATCTACAGGTAAATACAGAGCTTAGGGGCGAGCAGTCTAAATAAAGAGAACTTCATTGGTAAAGGAAGCCTAGAAGGGGCATCCTCAGAACTGTGCTGTCTCTTAGCAATTACTATTCTACCACTAACACCAGCTTTTACAACTATCTTGGATATGGAAAATCCTGAGAACTATGCATTCTAGCACTATTTAGTGAAAAATCGAGTTGTTTGGCTTTGAATAGGATTTAATATTCTCTACATGCATTATAATCTGTTATGAGCAATCCTCAGGATTGATTGATTGATTTGTATTAATCAACAGTATTTTTTCTTCTTAGCTCATTTCTTGGTTCAGAAGGTCACACCCCAAACAGATGGATCCAGTTCAAAAGTCAAAGTGAAAGTTAGAGTCAACATCCATGGCATCTTCAGTGTGTCAAGTGCATCTTTAGTGGAGGTTCATAAATCTGATGAGAACGAGGAGCCTATGGAAACAGACCAGCATGCAAAAGAGGAAGAGGTAATGGTTACTTTTTATTTATATATTTCTACCTGGAAAATCACTCTAATGGTTAAGCACAATTGGCCAAAACCTGACCTTTTGTCAGGTTCTGAAGCTTCTAGAAGGACCGAGTAAGCATTTTAAGGAGCAAAAAGATGTAATTAACTCCAAATTGCTATTATGTTATTTGGATGTTCTGAAACAAGGACTGAAATATAGATGAAATTCCTAATCATGCTAGGAGTGATCTGTTCTTTCTCTGAGTAAAAACTAAGCCTACAATGTGAGCCTATAATGTACCCCTTAAGACTTACTAAATTTTCAGTCTATTTCCTCACATATGTGTTGTGTAAAGGAAGTGGTGACTTGAGTATTTTTGTGAATTTCAGAAAATGCAGGTAGACCAGGAGGAGCAACAGAAGACTGAAGAACAACAGCAGGCCCAAGCTGAAAATAAGGCAGAGTCTGAAGAAATGGAGGTAACATACCTGTATCTGAAGAAAATGTGCAGTGTATGAGCCCAGCCTTGGCCGTGGTCATAGCTCTGGAGGCTAAACTTGTATTTGAATAAACCTATGTTGTGTAGAGCTTAAAATAGCTAAATAGCATAAACTGATGCAGATGTGTCAAGTGACCTAATACTGGTTGAACTGGTGAATTCTTGTGTTTATGGAAGAAATAATGAATTAGGTTTCAATAACTGAAATATGAGGAAAAAGTCTTTTAGTGTGAGCACTAGCACCCTCATGAGCATAGCAAGTGTGTTCAGAAAAGGCCACAAGATGCATTATCTTCCTGGCCTTTTTGGCAGCTAGGTGTCAGAATCGTGGTATGTAGTAATGCTGTTCACATAGTGGATGCAATTAGAGCAAGGGATCATTTCAGTAATTTCTTATCAGTCTCGAATACTTAGCTTGAACTGACTGCTGATTGATGCTGTCTTTGCTTTGAATCTATTTCCTTAATGCAGACTTCTCAGGCTGATTCAAAAGACAAGAAAGTGGATCAACCGCCTCAAGCCAAGAAGGCCAAAGTAAAGACTACTACAGTGGACCTGCCCATTGAGAACCAGCTGGTGTGGCAGATAGGGAAAGATATGCTGAACTTGTTCATTGAGAATGAGGTAACCTTGTGCTTTATTTGCCCAAGACTAGCAGAGCTCCAAAAATTTTCCTGTTCATTAGGCATTGTTAATTGCTAAGGGTGGGCAAGGAAAGATGAAAAGGAAAAAAATGCGTTTTTTTTCTCCAGGCTGGACAACAAGTGTCCATGGTGCTCAAATATATTATCCTGTTCTATTGAGAGTGTGCTTTGTAGCTGTAGGACACAAGACAGCAGATTAAACAGGGTGATTTTTCCAAAACTTTTTGCATTTATGTGCTGCTTTGTGACCACTAGCACTATGGTGGATGATCCCTTAGCTGGGGCAATTAGGTCTTTCTGCAGTAGTAAACTGAAATTAACTTTTCTCATGTTGTCTGCTTAGAACAGTTCTCTAACTGACTCTATTTCAAAGCCTTAGCCAAGACTTAAGGTATCAGGTGCCAGGTATCCTGGTAACCAGTACCGAACAATTAGCTTTTTAGTTGACTAATTTGAGGACTTGTTCACAGGGTAAGATGATAATGCAGGATAAGCTGGAGAAGGAGAGGAATGACGCCAAGAATGCAGTGGAGGAGTATGTGTATGATATGAGAGACAAACTCTGCAGTATTTATGAGAAATTCATAAGTGAAGATGTAAGTATTATTAGTTTGATCGTCTTCTAATACTTTTTATTGCAACACACACACGTTTTATTCATCTTCTTACCTATCAGATATGTTTGAATGCCTGGCTATAATTATGTTCAGAATTTAAAATCTGTAGTTGAAGAAATATCTCTTTAACCTCACTGGCTGTGAATATAACCTTTCTAAGTGTGGGCCAAGTGAAAATTGGATGGTATCCAGGATACATGGTGTGTTCTTTTCCCACAACAGTTGAAGCAGCTGAAGTTGTTGGAGTTGTGTGTTTTCGTATGGAAGTTCAGTGAGCGCTTGAGCGATCATTTTGAGGCAACCTCTCTCACTTGGCTTAGAGAGTCTCCACTATTACAGGTCTCTTGCCAACAAGGTGCCCTAGGTGTCTAGATACCTGTGCCAGAGCTGAACTGGGTCAGGAAGCGAGATTCTTGGCACCTTTGCTCAGGATGGGTTCCACTCGGGCTGCAGTCTTGCTCGTATAGTCACGAGGCAAATGGGCAAAGCGCTAAGATGAACTCGTGCAGTGTGAGCACAGCCTGCTTGGGAGCCTGAGCACCAGGGACGGCCCTTCCTTAGCCCAGCTTTCCCGGGAAGCTAGGCTGAAGGAAGACACAGTTCTGTCTTCCTGCTTTTACGAACAAAAAAACAGCTTTAAGTTCTTCACACTAAAAATGTAACCTTCATAAGAGTCCAAGTATTGTTTAATCCCATGTAATAAATTCTCACTTAAGTATTTGTCTTGTATGGATTGCTTCAGGATAGAAATAGTTTCACGCTGAAGCTAGAGGATACAGAAAATTGGCTTTATGAAGACGGTGAAGACCAACCCAAACAAATTTACATTGATAAATTAGCGGAACTGAAGGTAAGTGATTTAAGTTCTTTAGGAATTTACTGAATCTAGAGCACTTCATTCAAGCAGGGGGCTAGCTTGCTGGTTCCAGTTAGCACTGATAAACCAATTAACTTCCTCAGTGTGTAAGAAATAAATTTCCAGTTGGTCTTGTACCAAGACAAAACTGTTTGGGGTGGATGAGACCTTTTCCCATATGAGGGGAGGGAAGAGTGTAATGTTCAAAAAGCTTAGCAGTGCTCAGCAATGCTGTTGGAACTTGCAGCAGGACCTTACACTGCTGGTTTTTGATATCTATTGCATTTTGTTTCAGACTCTGGGTCAGCCTATTCAGGCAAGATTTCAAGAATCGGAAGAAAGACCAAAAGCTTTTGAGGACTTGGGAAAGCAAATTCAACAGTACATGAAAATTGTTCATGCCTTTAAAGCAAAGGTATTTCCATGGTATTTGCCGATTCCAACTTCAGGCAAATGCAAGGAGTTGTTGCAAATCTAATTGAAATTTTCAAGTAAGCTGCTTTCAGTGGAGGCTGCTGGCAACCTCCTGGTTAGATTCTTGGTCTCAGTGCAAATGGAATGTTAGTTTGAAAATCTGCTTTTAATCAGTTCTTGATTCCCTCATGAAGGAAAAATAGCTGCAGGAGTAGAACTTCAGTTCTCTGATTACAGAGCTGCAGGAGACCTGCTTAACTGCCCTCTTAACTAAAATAGCCCTGTGGGTAAATGGAACTACTGTTTCTAGTGTTTTGAAGTCAAAAATTTGAATGAAGAAATAAGCAGTTGAGATATTCAAAATAAATACTTACACAGGCCACTGCTTTATTGGGCTGTTTCAGGATGAGCAGTATGACCATCTAGATGAAGCAGATGTAGCAAAAGTGGAGAAGAGCGCAAATGAAGCTATGGAGTGGATGAATAACAAGCTCAATCTTCAGAACAAGAGGAGTCTGACTTTGGACCCCGTTATAAAAGCTAAAGAGATACAAGCCAAGACTAAAGTAAGTCTTTCTGCACCTTTTGCTGCGTTTCTGAGAGTGTGACCATTTCACAGTGCAGTTGTTTGTGCTGCCAGGTGGCAAACTGGTCGCAGAAGGACAGTGCTTGAGCAGTACCTGTTAAACGGGTGTTGGTGGAACATCGGTGTGCAGCTCGGACCATGCGGCTGGTCCGGTCCCTGGCTAGTGGGATCCCTAGGTTGAAGTCCAGCAGCTGCTCCATGAAACGCTTCTAATGCTTCTGTTCCTGTTTCCTAGGAATTGACCAGTATTTGCAACCCTGTAGTCACCAAACCAAAACCCAAGGTTGAACTCCCCAAGGAGGAGCAGAAACCAACGGAACCGAACGGACCAGTAGACGGGCAGGGCGACGCGGGCAGCGGGGCCCCGGGCGCCGAGGAGAGCGCCGCTGCGGCTGCCCCCGCGGCCACGGAGAGGAAGCTCCCCGACATGGACATTGACTAAACTTCCCAACTTGTTTATATTACTGCAAACTGCAATAAAGCTTTAAGTTGTCAACTTTGTATGTTCTGAATACAAATTGAAGCCAGTGAATACCACAGGGCTCCTGGTAGTTTCTGGAGAGGCTTGGTCAGTGTCAGACACTGAAGTAGCTTCCTGCTCGGTCAGATAAGCTGTATCTCTTGCCATAATGATTGTACTTAGAAGTTTCTGGTATTCTTACTAACAGAAACGGCCATAAGCTGATCCTCTGTTTTTAAATCATCTTGATGCTGAGTCAGTCTTGTTCTAAAGAAGTGAGACAGCAAAAACCTTCAAGTCTAACTTGCCACACACTTGTTTCATTCACTTTCTTGTGGCTTACAGCAGCGGTGCTCATAGTGCCCGTTAATAACAAGGAGGTGAGGAGATGAGAGAGGGATTGCTGCTTCTAGAGCCTGCAGTCTTTCATTTGCTTATTTTAATCCAGCCCTTGCTTTGTTGTTAGTACCCTACTGGAGATTTATTTTGACCTGGGCTGAGTTGGCAATATTTTATCTGCACATGAGCAATGAATTGCTACACAAGGTATGCAAAGTATTAGGTAGTACTACCCCTATGTTACTCATTAGCTGGTCTTTACAGCTGCCACCCTGTTCTCTGATACGTAGAATAGCGACTGTAGCCTCCTACGGAGCAGCCTCCGCCTGTGCTCTTACCTCTCACCGTGTGTATTCCTGGCAAGCTCCCAGCTAATCAGACCCTGTAAACTTCTCTCTCGTTCAATTAGCTGCTTGTAGAAGGAATGAAGACTTGTGTCCCGGCTGCCTGCGCCCGCGGATGGTTATGACTGGTTCCTGACTTTATGGAGGGTGATGCTTGCTTCCAAGGCCTTCATCTGGACTGCATAATACTTCAGACAATGACAAATTTGGCATTCTTCTCTGAGCTTTACACAGTGATTTGCTTCTAGTATTGATTGTCATTAAACTTGCAACCATGAATTTGTATGTGTTCAGAGTTGGAACACCCCTTCGGATATTGCAAGAAATAAAGGCACTGGATTCTCCTGGACGCCTTGCTCAACTGTTGCTTGCGAGGGGGAGAGGAGAGGCGTGTGCGGAGGGGCCTCGTCCCTCCCGGCTGCACTCGCAGCCACAACTTGCCCTGGTCTCCTGAGCAGGATCCTCTTTCCTGCTGCCTCGGGGCCAGCGGCTGCTCTGCAGATTGTGGGGTTTGTAGAGGAGCCCCTGTTAGCGGGGAGGGAGGGCTGGGGCCCCGCCTGGCTGCCAAGGGAGGGACTGCTGGGGCTGGGGCCAGAGTTGTGACCCTGATCCCTTCCCTGCACTTTCCAGGATCGCCTGGGGCCTCCAAGCCGCCTCCCAAGCGCCATCTCCTCCCGCGGCGCCGGGGCTCCTTGGGCTGCAGCCTTGTCCCTGCGGCGAGGCCACCCTGTGCCGCCTCCGTCGCTCTCCCTCGGGCCTCAATCCACGCGTTGTTGAAAGCCCCTTTAGAGCCGCAGCTCTGCGGCCCGTACCTGCCTCCGCAGAGGAACAGGGCAGCGTTTTTCCCGCTGGGAGCCGCTCCTCGCGCGGAAGGTCCCGTCGAAGCGGCGGGGCCGCGCGCGGCCGCTCGGCGGCGCCTCAGGGCGGCGGCCGTTACGGGCCCCGCC
>JAUBNY010001072.1:7459198-7478695 GCA_032275445.1 Crypturellus soui
GGTGATAATGTGCTGCTTTGTTGCGTCCTGTACATGTATGCGAGTGTCATTAACATCTAGGGCATGAATGATGCTCTCAAACGAGACGAGAGAAGGAGTCATTGTGACTGGAATCAAGCAGTGACTTGTGCTGCTGGGCAGCTAAGCTGCTGGAATCCCGTGATTGTGGCATTCCTCTCTAAAATAATGTTTCTGGCTTTGTAAGTTATTTTATGTCCAATTTCTGGGCAGGGCAATGTAGCCATAGACCTGAGCATGATTAATTATATTTTCTAGAAAGCCAAAATGACACAAAACAGTTCAAGCTTTCACTGTGCTTTGGCACAAGGATCTCATGATCGTCTATCATCATCGCCACCAAGTGAAGACACCAAAGGACACTTTGCTGTAGAAGCAGGTGTCCTGGTTCCAGTGCTACGAGGATCATCATCTGGGAAACAAAAGGTCAAAGCGTAATATTGGGCTGGAGAAAGGCAAAGGGACCCAAAAGTACCCTGTGTGCCGGGGAAGATCATTACAGGAGGCTGTTTCCAAACCCGCAGCTCTGCAAGCTCTCTGCTGCTTCGCTGGAAGCTGCTCTTGCTCTATCGGACCTGACACCTGCCAGGCAGATGAGAAGGAGTGGTGGTGCTGCCCTGCTTGGAAGGCAGTTCCCCTCATCAGATACATTTCATGCGTGTGTTTTCATGCTTGGTGCTTTTTTCTTTTCGCTCTTGTGCGCGTGTGTTGGTTTTCTTTTTGTTTTGTTTTTTTTTGCTTCGATCCCTGCCCTTCCCCGTGGGTCTCTTCCACGCCCATCCGGGAACGCTGGGAAGTGCCTTGGCAGAGACGAAGCCCTCGGTAGCTGGTGCCCCCAGGGCACGCGTGGCTGCTGGGCCTGAAGATAATTGATGGCTGCAGAGCAGCAGCAGGAGAAGACGCCGGCTGGTCCAAGGCAGACGCGGGGAGGGTGACAGGACGGTAGCAGCTACGGCTGCAGTAACAGGCGCTCTGCAGGGGACAGCAAACGGTTGCCCAAGGCACAAACAAATATAGTAACTTGGAAGGAAACGGGTGTTGAGGTCATTCCTGCTACACGTAGCACTGACTAATAGTATATCCCGTCGCTATTTGCATTCGGAAGGGAACCGGCTTCCAAAAACAACTAGATCTGGAGTGTCCGGGAAATGAGCCCGCGCACACGGCGCTGGCTCCGTGTCTGCGGCACCTGGCACTTCTGATCCTGGGACTCTTCTAGACCCTGAATCCCAGGAGGACTTGGCAGCACAAGAGGCTGATGGCCAGTTTTGAGGGGAAAAAAAAAAATTGCTCTAAATCTATTGGTGGTCAACACTTGTAAACTAGGAGTTTGGGAGGTTTTCTTGCTTCTGGCCCCTTGCAGAGGCCTGTTTGCTTCCCTCACCGTGTTCCCTGCCGGCACCTCGCTCAGGGTTGTCCTGGTCACCTGTGCAAACCCTCCTGCAGGCCAGGCCGGCTGCAAGGACCAAAGCTGAAAAAGGAAAAGAGGAATCGAGAAATTCCCGTGATGATACTGGAAAGTCAAGGCCAGCACTGCTGCAGGTGCGACTTGCGTGTCACTGCATGGCAAAAGCAGGAACACGTTAATCGGGTTTGCTGCACGCAAAGCTCACTAGGACTCAGCAGAGGGAGCAGTTTTTATCATGTTGAAGATCTCAGACTATTTGCTGCAGCCTCGGGGAGAGCTGTTGCACAAAAATACACCAGAGCTTGTTTCTAGGGTGACGTGACTGTCTCGGCGAAGAAGAGGGAGCTCCGAGTGTCTGCTTCAAGGTGCTGTGTTCGTGACCAAGAAACAGCCCAGGCCCGGGATCTGATCCCTCCGAAGGCTGTCGGTGCAATGGGTCAACACCTGCCCTTTGATTTACAGCAGGGGATTTATCCAGGTTCATTGCAAAGGTCTGACGTGTTATTTGTAACCCTTATTTCCTCGTACACAATAGTTCATCTGTGCCCAGCTCAGAAAATCCTTGAGAGCGACAGACCTGGTGATAGGTGGTCACACGATGACTGCACCTTGGACACTGCTGCTCGAGGGACGTTCAAGGAACTGTGCGTGTGGCTCCTGGTTGCCAACAGCCGAGGTGCCTCCTGCAGGCTCCTGCACTTAAATGAGTGTTTCCGTGTCCAAGCCAGCTAGCGTTGGGATCTAATTAATGGCTGGTTTAACCACCTTGGCTCTCCCTGTTCCCTCGGATCCTTTTCAGCGCAGGTCCTTGCTCCTGCAAGCAGCGCTGAGCTGGGTCTGCGCTGGCGAACACCGGACACAGTCCCCAAGCGCCCGGGCACGCAGGCTGGGGACACCAGGGTCACCATCTCCATCCGGACGCCGTGAGGATCGCGCACGGGCGCTGAGCACAGGCCTTGCCGCCTCCCCGTCCCCGAGCTGCTCTGCGGTGACACACGGGAGGTGACAGCGGCGCTGTGCTGCTGAGGAGATGGTGCCGCTGCCCGTCCTGGGGGTCCCCTGCTCGTCCTGCGCTGCCTGTGGTGCCGCTGGCCCTCCTGGGGCCTCACTCGTCCCACCAAAGTGGCAGAAAACTCCCCCGGCCGAGGGGCAGCGGCTGCTTTCTGCGATGTCCATGGCTGGTGTCTTGTACAGTGGGTCCTGTCCATGCCACGGAAGCGCGAGGAAGCAGGCAGAAAAATGCAGCTTGTGGTGGGGAGGGTCGGCAACAGGGAAGCAGGGAAAGGTGGTGCTTGGGCAGGCTCCAGAGCTGCTCCAGCTGAGCCTAATTCTACAAAAATAGCTTAATTTTCAGACGAAGGCGCCTCGTGCGGCTGATTGCATGACCCACTAAAAGCTCACGCCGGCGCGAGGGAAGGCTGCGAGCAGCCGCCGGAGCTGATGCGAGGTGACACTGCTGCGTCCCCCTTCTCCCGCTCGCCTGGGACTGTGCCCTTGCATCAGCGCGGCGGTTATTTGATCGCGCGGTGAGCTAAGCCAGGCAGAAAGCGTTTTCCGAGCTCATCAAAGCAGCCAGGCAAACGGGCTGAGGGATGCAAGCTCTGGGCCGCCCACAGGAAAGGGGGAAGCTGCTGTTTGCAGTTTCTGTGTTTGTTTTGCAGCGGGTGTTTCACAGCCGGGCACTCAGCGGGAGCTCTTTGGCGGCCCTTCCTTGACGCTGCCCCGTTCCTGCCGCTGCAACACCACGAGGAGCGTGGAGCACGCCGAGGGGACGACGGGGTTGGTGCGGTGCTGGTGCGGGTGACACTGTTCCTGTGACAGCACTCGGCGCCGTCTCCGCTTTGTCCTTGTCAGAAAACAATGCTCTCAACACATGACTTGCTGCCATCCTGCAGAGGTGGAGAAGTTGAGTATAAAACTTGTTTTGGGTCCCCGGTGCTCTGATCCTCCAAGGTGGCGTCCTATAAATCCACTTACGGGTTCTTCTTTATTAGCTGTGAGTGCTGGAACACTTTTTTTTTTAGTATAAGCAATAGCAATGAGCAGGATAAAACCCGAAACTGTGCTGCTGTGGCTTTGCAGAGTGTGGGATAAAGGAGCACAACACAAACAACATCTACAGCCCTTGCAGGGCTGCGTGCGTATGCCATAAATTACAGCTAATTAAACTGCGTACCCTGCTTTTAAGATAAGCATTTAATTATTATTGCCTCCACTTTGTCATTAGGGAATCTCACGCAAAGTGAGATGCGGCTCCCAAGGCACCGGGCAGCGACCTGCAGGGAACGGCTGCAGCACAGGCAGGGCCGGGCCGTGCGGGGCCGGGTCACCGCGCCGGGGCCCGCAGGCACCGTTCTGGCCCGGAGAGCGGCGACCCCGCGCCGCGTTCCCGGTCCCCGCACCGGACTGCGGCCTGGGACAGCTCGGCGACGGGGCCCGTCCCGCCGCGGCCGCTCCAAGGGAGACACCGCGTGTTTTTGGGGGGAAAAAACCGCGTTTTCGTGATTTCGCCCTGCGCACTGTCGGCGCGGCGCGCCCGGAGATCCCGGAGGGAAGCGGCATCCCCGCTGCTCGCGGCCCGGCCGGCGGGAGCGCCCCGCGCCGCCCCCGGCCGCCTCCATCCGCCTCCGTCCCCTCACGGCGCCGCGCCCCGCCCCCTGCCCCGGTCCAGGGCCGGTTCCGTGAGCGGCCGCGGCGGGAGACACGAGCCCCGCTACAGACCCCCGAAAACCCGCTACAAACACCCCAAAACCTGTCCAGAAACACCCCCAAAGCCGGCTACAAACGCCCAAAACCTGTCCCAAAACACCCAAAAACCCGGCCAGAAACACCCAAAAATACAGCTACAAATACTCCAAAACCTCAGCTACAGACACCCAAAAACCTGTCTACAAACCCTCAGAAACTCGACTACAGACACCCAAAAACCCAGCCAGAAACATCCTCAAAACCCGTCTGGAAACACCCCAAAACTCAGTTACAAACACCTAAAAACCAGTCTACAAACACCCCAAAACCCAGCCAGAAACACCCGAAACGGCTCCCAGGAGACACGAACCTGGCTACAAACGCCCCAAACAGCTCCTGGGAGAAACAGCACCCAAGCGCCATGGGATTGCTTGGATTCACCCCTCCCCAATAAAAGCTAAAAACAGGATAAAAAAAAAAAAGGAAAAAAGAAAAGAAAGAAAAGAAAAGAAAAAAAAAGAAAAGAAAGAAAAGAAAGAAAGAAAACAGAGAAAAGAAATAAAAGAAAAGAAAAGAAAAGAAAAGAAAAGAAAAGAAAAGAAAAAAGACAACCTTCCCCCGCACCAATACTTTGTCCTCTAGATCCACCCTATAACCAGACCCACAACAAGCCCCAGAACTTCTTTGTGGCACAAGTGCCTCTCCCCATCGTGCCCCAAACGATACATCCACATTTAGGTGAACAGCAGAATTAAACGTAAAAACTTAAAACCGTTGACTTCAGAAAGTCCCTTGGATTTAATTTTTTTTTTTAAGTTTTTTTTTTTTTTCATTTTTTTTAGGCTACCTTTCATGTTACGTCCTGTAGCTAGACACACGTGAATAGAAAAAAAGAACAGTACAGTTAGTGTTAAAGGCAAACAGCGGAGACCCGGAGCGCAACGCCAGAGCTGCCTGCTCGCCCGGCCCCCCGGCCTCGGAGAAGCCCCCGCCGCCAGAAATACGTTTTTGAGCCAACATCTTCTTTTTTTTTTTTTTTTTTTTTTTTTTTGTCCTTTTCTTTTCTATAAATAAAATAAACCCAAAAGCTTGTTAGGCAAAAATAAAACAAGTGTCGCACCCCGTCCCGCCCCGCTCCCGCCCCGAGTCGCCCTCCCCTCCGAGCGCTGCGGCTGGCGGCGCCGTGGGGCGCGTACGGCCCCGGGACGGGCTCCTGCGCGGCGAGGGGCCGCGGGCCCGCGGGTGGCCCCGGCGGTGGCGACCGGAGGCGCCTTCTGCAGCGAGAGCCGCCTGTGCGTTAAGGGGGGACGTAGGGCGGCGGGGACCTGTACGGGGTCATGTTCTTCGGGCGGGAGCCTTTGCCCTCCATGGGGGCGGTGAAGGGCGGCGGCGGCTGGTAGGGCGGCGCGTTGGGGTCCTCGTCACGCAGCGGTGCGTACTCCCCGATGGGGTCCTGGTTGAGCGGCGTGGTCTCGGGCACGCTCTGGTTGGGGTACTCGGGAGGGGGCAGCGGGGCTTTCTCCTCCTGGAGGATGAGGGGCATGCTGGAGGACGGCGGCGGCTTGGAGTCGTCCAGCTCGTCGGCGAAGATGATGGGGACGCCTTTCTTGATGAAGGTGGCCTGGTCCTCGATGGTGAGCTTCCCTTTCCGCTTCTTGCGGTAGCAGATCATGGCGATGATGCCGGCCACGAGGAGGATGGCGGCTACCACCACGGCGGGGATCACCGTGTGCAGGTACACGTCGTCTTCGCTGCTCTTCTCGGGGTCCTTGCCGGCCGCCACCGTCGGCGTCGCCTCCGACACGACCCTGCCATCCTTGGTCACGGGGATGAACTGCATGTGGCGGCAGCTGCCGGAGCCGACGACTGACACGTTCAAGGGCTTGAACTCTGGCTGCAAGATGTTGGCGAGAGCTGGGCTCGGGCCTCCGGCGTCATCCGCGATCCTTCTGCTCAGTGTCCAGATCTGCTCCCGGGGGCAGGGGTCGAGGGGCAGCGTGTTGTTCGTCCACTCCACAACGATGGAGCCTTTGGTGATGCCCTGCACCGTGATGGTGCTGCTGTTCCTGTCGCCGAACGCCAGAGCCAGCTTCTTCACCAGCATAATCTTCTTATGGATGTCGTTCGCCACCGTGTTGTGGTCTCCTTCCAGCCTGGCTTTGAACTTCACTGGGGCCTTGTCCCCGTGCGGCCGCTTGTGCACATGGATCTCAAAAGCGTCCACAGCAAAGAGGCCGCCTTTGTCGGTCGCGTACATGAAGTACTCGTGCTTCCCCACGTGGTTGCGGTCGGGCATGCCGTACATGAGCTGACTGGTGCTGTTGAACTGCACCCACGAGTTTTCCTCTATCATCTGCTGCTCCTTCAGCTTCAGGGTGAGCTGTAGCTTGTCCGTGGTGGTATCCTCCTTGTCATAGAAGGTGTCAGAGGGTATTTTAACCTCGAAGTATGTGCCCTCCCACGCGTCAACCCTGTCGATGTGGTTGGTGAGCTTGGGCGGCTCATTGGGCTCCCAGGGCCGGGGGAGGCCGCTGGCCGTGGTGCGCGCGCGGCTCGGTGGCGATGCCGTCGTCAGCTTGGTGAGGGGGGATCTCGTGGTGCTCGGAGGCTTGGTGGGCCGCGGGGTTTTGGGTCTTCGGGTAGGTCTTCGCGTCGTCGCCGTGGAGGAATCGGTGGTGGACGGGGTGGCTGGCTTCAGAGTGGAGACTCTCGGCTTCTTGGTGGTGGTGGTAGGAGGGGTAATCACGGCCGTGGGCTCTACGAAGCCAGGCATCGTGGGGCGAATGGGCACAGTCATCGTGCCCGTGGCTTCTACCACCTTGGTTGGCTGGATCGGCCCCAGGGTGGGCGTCTGCACTATGGGGCCCCTGGTTCTGATGGTGACCGTGGGCTTCCTCGGCAGCGGGATGGGCTCCCTGACCGGTGGAGCTGTGGTCTCCGTGGGAGGTGCGATGGCCGGCGATGTCGGCGTGGGGACGATCCTCGTCGGCGGCTCTTGGGCCGCGGTGGTGGGCGGCCCGATGGCAGTCAAGGGCGTGGGGGTGGCGTTGATCTGCCGCCGCATCCTCTTGGGGAGATGAGGTTTCTTGTTAGCGATGTGCCAGCCAACAACAGGGTAGCCAAGGCGGGCGGACATGGTCCCCTCCTTAGCTGGAGCCTCAACATTGCTGATGTTGGGGACGGTGTTTTGGCTCAGAGAACATCCCAGTTTCCACGAGAGTAAGGCCCCATTTTCCACCACCTTCTTTGCGTTTCCGGGTCCGGCCATGAAGGCGGACATGTCAAAGAGTCTGTTATTTACAACAGGAACCAACTTCATGTTATGAAGTTCCATCTGTGAGAAGCTTCTCATTCTCTTTAAAAGTTCAATCCTCTGCTTTGGTGTCATTTTTGTTAGGTCGGCATCCAAAATGACGGTCAGGATAGTGACCGGCTCTTCCAGCCCGCACGCAAACAGCGCGGCCTCACCCATATCCTGGAGAACCACTCGCAAGGACTGGGGCTCGTTGTGCTCCTCCTGGTGCACCTCGATGGAGAACACGTTTGCTGCCTGCGGCACATGGCTCCCGTTGGGGAACACCTGCAGGGTGGTCACCGAGATGTAGTGGACGCCCTTGTCCGTGTCAAGGGGCAGGCCTTCCAGCGAGCTGCTCTCCGCGTTCCAGTGCAGCCACGAGGGCAGGGAATCCTTCCCTGCCTCGGAGATCTGTAAACAGGAGAGACACAAGAAGGCGCTTTTAGGAGGAGGGCATCAGGACTGGTTCTACCAGCAGTGTAAGCACCGAGGAAGGACCTCCGTGGCCAGGATGGGGCAGTGTGTCTCCATCTCAGCACGGTGACACAGGCTGCCTGTGTTGCGGGCACCTGTCCCCAAGGGCTTAAGGGACCTGGCAAGAAGAGTGACCCAAGGCAGTGTGGGAGGTTGGCCTCCCGCCTGCACGGTGCCAGCTCTCCAGCCCTCATCACACAGCTCCTAAACACAAGCGATTCCTTTTCTCTGAGTGCAGAAGGGTAATTTAAGACCCAGGGACAGCTACAACGCTGAGAGGGAAGCTGCATGGCATGGGCAAGCCGATCTTCTTCCTCTTCCTCCTCTCCCCCCCCCGCCATCCCATCCCATCCTCTTCTTCCCCCTACCAAACAATTCACCCTGGTAGCCTGGCAAAATGTAACTTTTCTGATGTCTTTCTGCTGGCTAATGGTCTCAAACAGCTCAGGAAAGCTCAAGGCTAGGCCAGGAGAGGGCTGGAGGGGACGGCTGGAGGCAGTGACCACTGAGCAATGTCCTTCAGGCAGCACTACCTGACTTTGGTTCTGCTCTCCAGACCCCGGAGGTCCCTCACAAGCCGCCCAGTTTGTGCCACGGTGCTTCATGTCTTGCATGTGGCTTCGGGCCCATTTGCCTCTCTCAAGAGCCTGGCCAGCCCTCAGGCTCAGGTCTGGGAGCAGCTCCCAGAGGGTCCCGGCTACCTCCGTGAGGTGCTGCTGTGGAGGCACCACGGTAGCTGCCCACATCTGCAGCTGGTACGAAGCTCAGCGCCCCTCACCTCTTCCCAGCTCAGGAGCTCTCAGATAGAAATATCTAAGAGCTGCTCGGCCGTTTGAGGAGGGGCAAACCAAGGGCCTAAGAGAGGCAACAACCATGTTGGTTTGGTCACCGCAGAGTATGTGGCAGCCCCATGGCAACACTGTGCCCGTGCAGGCACACGGGCTGCAGCCACCTCGGGACTCAAACTGCACTTAAGCAGGTATGTACAAGAAAAAGCTGGTTTAAGAGCACGAGCCTTTTCTCAGGTCTGCTGCAGCGTAAGGGAAGAAGGAACACACGTGACGCTGGGACTTCCATGGGCCAGAGGAGAGGCAGAGGCGACCTCCCCAGCTGCCTTCTCAACTTACTCGCTCTTAATCTGCTGGCTTTTCCCCATGGTTGTCATCCTGAGGGCCCACGCGTAGAGCCAAGGGCAGGCCTGTCCCGCCTGAGCCTACCTGCGGCCGACGTACGGCTCCGCTGCGAGCCCTGTCCCCACCGCGTGAACAGAAAGGGCACGTCCAGGAAGGCCCCAAAGCTTTATTTGCTCCCATTTTTGCTTCTAACTCACAGGGGACAAATCGCAGGGGAGGGAGGGGGCAGCCGCGGCGCCGCGTCAGGTCACTTCCCTGGCTGCTCTCGCACTTCTCGGCTGCAAGGAAAAGCGCCTCTACTTCAAAAGGCCGGGGAGGAAAAACAAAGAGCAGGATTGTTTGCTGCCAGCATGCGAACACTGAGGCAAGAGAGACAGCAAGTGGGCTGGAAATCCGAGACAGGGCTTGGGTTTTAGCAGGACTCCGGAGCATCTTCCAGCCGCGCTCGGCAGGCAAAGCCTCCCAGGCTCCCGGGCAGGTTGCAGCAGCAGCAGACACAAGGCAAGGGCCACCTCCTGGCTCCGAGGAGTCTCTCTCCCTCCCAGCACTGCCCTGTGTGCACGGAGTGGCAGGGAACGGTGCCAGCAGGCCCTGCGCTGGCTCCTCCGTGCTCTCCCGGGGCGGGAATGTCCCCATTCCCCAGGCTGCAGGCTCCGGCAGCAGACACCAAACGGTTGAGCGTGACGCTCTGGTGAACGCGCTTTGATCCGGCTTTGTGGCTTTCCCATTTATCTGGCAGCAAACTTAGTTTTGGCAACGTTACTTGCTGCTGCTGCCTCTCCTCACCGCAAAAAGAGAAGCTGCTTTTGCCAAAGGAGAAAGGACTTTACCTGGCACGGATGCACTGAACCAAGCCTGATTTCTGCAGGAACAAAGGACCAAACTGTCCTTTCTTGGGCATTTCTCGCCCAAAGAGGACAAATGCAGAGTGTCCTCCTGCCCAGCCAGGAGCTGACCTGTAGTTGGGCCCCTTCTCACAAAAATGAAATGAAATAAAATAAAATAAAATAAGTATACCCCCAAAATTGAGGCATCAGGCAGTGTCTGCTGCATTTTAGAATTTAAATTGCTAAGAGCTGGACTGTGCCACTGTCCCCTCATGCTAAAATTAGCCACTAACCTGCCCACAGGAGGGGAGGAAGGACAGGGCTCAGCCCAAGGCGGGAGCCAGGTCAGGACAAAGCCACCGCTTTCACAGTCAGGAAGGATAAAACCCTTTGAGGTGCTTAACGCTTGCTAGAAAGTGTAATTAAAGGCTACGCTTGGAATAACTTCTTTCCCTTCTGTGCCTTCCGCAAGAGCCTTTAATTACAGGATCACCCACTCAGCATCATTTTCCTGTGATCTGGTGCTTTCAGCCGCTGTCTTCCACCTTAAGCAGGGGACATGCGACAACGAGAAGGATGGAGGTGAGGGCCAAGGACAGGAGAGACTCGTCCCCTGCTTTCCTTGAAGAGCAGCTACTGAAAAGCAGCCCCAGGCACCTTGCAACTGGTGTTCTCAAAGCCAGGACACCGGGCCCGACCCTGACCCGACTCAGGGTGGTTCCAAAGAACCAGTGCTAGATGATGAACTTCAAATAGACACTGTCAGATGAAAAATAAGGCTCTTTTGAAAAACAAAATCACTTTATGACCACTTACTTTTTGGGACAGGTCGTTCTAGCAGGGATACGACAGCTCCAAAATGTTTAGAAAAACCAAAACCACTTAAACTTGTTTCAAGAAGAGCTGAACCAGTTCAGCTGTCTCCAGCCTTTGAAGATACATGGGCTATTTGTGAGGGTTCTGCACCAGGACAACTAATATAATCAAATGCACCTGCATGACACGCACGAAACCTGTGAAGGTATCTTTGTCTCCCCTGGGAAATTTGCGGGGGGGACGTTACCAAGTGAAGAAGATTCAAAGGCACCGCTCTGCTTTCAACACAGCCATTGCCCTGCCAGCAAAAATTCACCCAGGCAAACACCGCAAAATAAGAGTCCGACAAGATGGGACTGGATAATCCGAGCAGTTATTCCGGCCTCGCAGCCCCTCAGGCTGAATAAAATCCCTTGTTCACAGAGGATCATGGAGCAGGGACCTCTGCTCGGGTTCGTCCCGGCCGCAGTTGTCGCTGTTACGGTGCTTTCATGTTCAGCCCGGCCCATCCTGCTCGCTGGGGCAGAGCAGAGAGCTCTGGACTTTCTTCTAGCACCATTTCCTTCAAATATTGCCTCAAAGAGTATTTGCTGGGGCTCTGCAGAGTTAATGATTCGGGATCTCTAGTTTTCCCGTTAGAACTTTTCCGGTTTTCTATGTACACAAGAAATATCGGCCCTAAGTCCAAAGCCCTGCCACTTCCCTCAAGAGGTCTGGTTTCAAAATACCTCTTCTGTTGCTCAAGGAAAAAAAAAAAAAAAGGCTTTGTGCTCCTATTATTTGAGATAATTGTAAATGAATGCTTATCGGGGAAAGATTACACAAGACTGTTGAGAAATTAGCCGTGTTTGCAATTTTAAATCCATACAGCGGCCTGGCTGGCTTTGAGGACCCTGTTCCCAAAGTCCTTCTGGATACGGACGGCCTGTTATTTTAGGCCCACCAACTGCCGACGGGCAGCTCCTAAAGGGAGATAGCTCCATTTGATTTGTTTTCTAAACTTGGGTCTTACAGCCCTGGAGTTCAGCAGAACAAAGATAAGCAAACACGAAGCGAGCAAAACTGCTGCCTCTAAGGGAATCCGAGCACGAAAACACATTCTTGCTGATGACCCTCCGGGTATTTACTCCTCCTCCTCCTTTCAAGGAATCCTGCAAAAATGGAAGCAAATGATCCTTGCCAGGAGATGGGTTCCTTGGGATCTGCCGCTGAGCTCACCCAGCTACAGCGTGGCAAAACCCCGGCCTTGGGGCGAGCGCTTGGGACGCATCGAGCGGGATCTTCCAGACTATGTTTTACCAGCCCCTTGCCAACCGGCAGCAGGCAGGGACGCAGCCCCTCCTCAGAGCAGCTTCCTACGCCCTTTCACATCATCCCTAGAAGAATTTTGCAACTGTTTTGCAGCTGGAAGCGAGCAGGGATCCGCCTGCAGCTCTGCCAGATCTTCCAGTGCCCCCAGTTGTCCCCCCTTAAATGTCCATCTGTTGCTGAGACAGGCCAGCGTGCCAGCGATTGCACGAGGACTGCACTTGCTGACGGTCGTTTACTGTACAATGGGCTCTCAGTCTTGGTTGCTCCTTCTGGATTATCCTAATATCCATGGGCAATATTGAAAAACATCACGGGGGCCCTCTCTTGATCCGGACAGAGGGCAAACTGAGCTCCTGTGACCCCAGCTCAGAGCGGCTCCACAGGCTTTCCTTGCCATGTCCCACATAGAGCAGACAGTAGAGGCACCAGTTCCACATGTGCACTGCCATAGATTTTGCTGGAAGACCAGGCACTGCTGGTGATTTTGTGGTGCTGGCACGGCCAAACCTGCCTGTGGGCATCCTCAGCAGCCCATGCTTCTCTGAGTGCCAAGAGCCGCTTCAGGTGAAGATAGGACCCCATGGACCCATATCAGCTGCTCCAGGATGTCCCGTGGAGAAGCATCTGTCCCTGGAAGTCTAAAAAGAGCCCACAGGCTTCACTGGTTCTCCGAGGGCTCCTGGCATTTGGACCAGGGAGGTTCAGCCCCACGCACAACTGCAGATTAGGGGCTGACCTGTTGGAAAGAAGCTCCATGGAGTAGGATTTGGGAGTCCCAGTTGACAACAGGTTAACCATGAGGCAGCAATGTGTCCTCGTGGCCAAGAAGGCCAATGGGCTCCTGGCTGCAGCAGGAGAAGCGTTGCCAGCAGGGCCAGGGAGGGGATCCTGCCCCTCTGCTCAGCTCTGGGGAGGCACCTGGAGCATTGGGGGCAGTTCTGGGCTCCCCAGAACAAGAGGGACATGGAGCTTCTGGAGAGGGTCCGGCGCAGAGCCACGAAGATGACTGAGGGACTAGAGCATCTATCATGAGGAAAGACTAAGCGAGAGGGGCCTATTTGGTCTAGAGAAGACTAAGGAGATTGATTAATATGTACAAGCATCTGAGGGGTGAAAGTAGGGAGGATGGGGCCAGGCTCTTCTTGCTGGTGGCCAGTGACAGCACAAGGGGTAACAGGCACAACCTGAACCCCAGGCAGCTCCATCTCCGTGTGAGGAAGAACTTCTTTGCTGTGAGGCTGACAGAGCCCTGGCATAGGCTGCCCAGGGACGCTGTGGAGTCTCCTTCTCTGGAGATCTTCCAAAGCTGCCTGGATGCCACCCTGTGCCCCGTGCTCTGGGTCTCCCTGCTGGAGCAGGGGGTTGGACTACACAATCCCAAGAGGTGCCTTCCAACCTCAGTCATTCTGGGATCCTGGAATTCCTCGGGCTCAGCAAAATGGCTGCGCCACCGAAAAGGCCACGGGTTGGCAGAGCTCCGGCCAGCGAACGCCGTCCTCACGGCTGCCCACCCTGCCCGCTCTCTCTCCGCATGCGTCGGGGATAAGAGCGCTATTGAGAGCCCCGCTCCGCCTGGGCAAGGGAGCACAACAGCTGCTTCACGGGGAGGTCACCACAAAACGTCGAGTGTCCCGAGAAATCCGCCTTTTCATCCGCTCCCGCCGCCAGCTTGGAAGGGTTTGTTTGGCCGCATTGTTGGAGGGGGAACGCGGCGCCCACCCGCGCGAGGGGCTGGGGTCGGCACCCGCTGCCCACATCCCGCTTTCGTCCTTGTGAGCGGAGCGAGTGCGGGGCGGGAAAAGCCTCCAAAAGGAGAGGGAGAGAGAGAAAAAAAAACTGTAAAGTTCAGCCAGGCTCCTCTTTCAGTGTGACTTTTGAGAAGCTAAAGGCCAAAGGGAAGCGAAAGAGAAAAATGCCAGGCAGAAGGGGTGCCAAGCACCAGGGTTTGGGCCCGCAGCCCCAGTGGGTTATCCCGGCCGTGAGGAGAGGCAGCAGCTCCTGCGGCCGAGCCCCGGTCCCACTCGTGATGCTCCTCGGCGCCCTTCGCCGTCCCCTGCTCCAGCCGCCTGCGGGCGCGGGGCCCCTGCGAGCGGGACACAGCAAGCGAGGAGCTTCCCGGCCCGGCCAAAAAGCTGGGTTATAATTAGATGGAGTCATTTTTTCCACTCCTTCCAATTCAGAGTTTGTTACTAAGCGCATGCTGAAAATGCCAATTCCCTGACTCCGGCTTGCCGACGGGAAAAGATAAGCGTCCCACCTCCTCCCCGGCCCCTCAGCAGGAGTTTTATCGGATTATCTTATCTACGAAGATTTCAACATTGCAGTCGAGCAAAGCCCTGCCCAAACAGCCCTTTGCCTGGACCTGTTCCAGCCGCTGCCGTTCAGCCCCACATACACACGTGTAAATACTTGGCTACATCTTGGAGTCCCCAGAAGTCTCAGGGTGAACAGGTGGTGAATTCAGCTCAAAAGGCTTCGGCACCAAGAGCCTTTCAAGCGGGCGACGCTTGCAGCAGGGCACCGAGACCCAACGTCGCAGCTGGTCATGCTCTGCAGGCCCCACAAGACCCCCTGGTGAAGGTCTGAACAGCCTAAACCTGCTCAGGAAAAGCCACTTCCCCAGATGGCAAACAGAACGGCCAGGGGAAGTGCAAAAATGGGGCTCCTGTCCAGAGAACATCACTCGCAGCCGGCGAGCCCAAAGGGCAGATCTGCTTTGGAACTGTCCTGGGCCCGTTTCATTCACCTTTCCTAAAGCAACAACTTCCTCATAAGTGTCTAGATGAGCACGACCTAGCGGCACCGGACACCCTGTGGGTTGCTGCAAGCTGAAACGCAGCATCCCCCGCCGCAGAACAGATCCTTAAGTCTTTCCCTTGGCTCTAACATGGGCTTCATACCCAAACGGGGCTGCCCTGCTCAGGGTGGACCTGCAGACCATTTTCCTGGCCCATTTCTGAGCCAGGCAGCTCTTCCCTTCTGCCTGGGCCGACTACAGTGCCATGGCTCCCCTCTGGCGGCTGCTGGCCCCTCTTCAGGATGCTCAGGGTTAGAAAGGGTGCTATCACGCTTCTGTAGGTGCCTGTCTCGAACACTCATCTCTAAACGCCACCGCTTAGCACTTCTGCAGTCACTCGGTGCTCAGATGCCTCCTGCTTTCTGCTGCCAGAAAACGCTGCCACTGCCCCTTCTTTAGAGCACAAAGTCCTTTCTCTGTGACTCGGGGACAGCAAACACGGGCAGACAGCGGCTGCCACGGCAGGTCCCATCGCTGGGGAGGTCAATGCCCACCTTTGCCCGAGGCCTTCTTCACAGCCAAGCTCGGTGACGGCTTTCCCGATTCGCAACGGGATCCCATCTCCGGGGCGATAAAGAGCGGAGCGTCGGGCACTCTGCAGTAGCTGCTGTCCTCAATCTGGACAAAAAGCGCTCGTGCTGGCCGCGCTGCGACCCCGCAACGGCGCTCGCAACAGGATGCTTAAATTTCCATGCAAGAAGAGCAGGATGACGTTAAGAGACGGGACGAACAGAGCTAAAATAGAGCGCGAGTTTAGTAATGCAACAGTCAACGGTTGTTCACTGTGGCTGATGCTCTTGCCTGACATCTCAACACTTGGAAACAGGGATAAAAAACCACCCTCCAGACCCGGTTACTTCAGCTGATCACAAGACGTCTGAGCAGAGGCAGAAAGGGAAGAGCAAACAATTGTGGGATATATCAGACAAGGTTATTTATAGCAGAGAAAAGGAAGTTTTAACGCCTTTATGCAGGGCTCCGGTAAAATCTGCTCCAGGATATTTTGTATAGCTCTGTCCATGCAAAAAAATCAAGGAAGAAAAAGAATTGAGTTGGAGGAGGTGCAGAAAACATCTGCGAAGCTGAGGAAAGGAAAAGAAAGCTGATTTTGAGAGGAGACCAAAGAGATTGGCTTGTTTAACCAAATAAAAATCAAGACAGGGAAATATGCCTGTCACTTATAAATACATGAAAGGAAGTAAATATTATGATGGTAGGAGAGATATTTAAGCTAAAGGGCAGCACATATAAATATTTCCAGCCAGCTCTAAATCTAGGCTAGAAGTAGGGTTTTTTAATCAGAGCAGAGTGGTTCTGGAGAAGCCTTCACAGGAAATGAAACAAGTTTTAGGCCCAAATGTGGTAAAACCATGAAAAACAGGACGCAGTTGACCAAGTTTGTCCTGACCACAAGGTTTCTCAGGTCGGGTTCAGCAATGTCTTTGGTAGATAAGAGATACAGAGACAGGCCATGATGGCAAATACAGGCAAGGGGAGCAGCCTTCAACACGTAGCACCCCAAGCTCACCCTGCTCCCGGTCACGTAGCTATCACCAAGCGCCCGCCTCATCGCTCTGTGTCCGCACAAGCACAGCCACCATCCAGAGGGTGTTTCTCAGGAACGCAACACGCAGAGGAAAAGGGTTTCCAATACCCAGGTCTGACTCAGAGCAGCCACAAGCCCAGGCAGTCAGGCAGCTTCAAGAACACAGAGGAGATCCTGCAGCAAAGCTAGGCGGTAGCTGCTACTTCACGTCTCCATGCGTCCGTCTTTGCTTTCCGACTCCCTTCTTGAGTGCTTTGGAATAAACCTGGGCGTTTTTTTCCCCTTTTCACAGAGCCATAGGGGCCTCCCCTGCTCTCAGCCCCTCGGCAGGACCAGGGAAGCAGCTCTGCCCGCTGGGCACGACAGGGATTTTCGCCAGGCTCCAAACACCTCACGTCGCTCCAGCCCACGGCCCTGCTGCAGAGACATGTTTTGTCTACGGCAGCTGGAATCTGCTGAGGAGCAGGGAGAGGATCCGAGAGCCAGGTTCAAGGCAACCCCGCCACGACTCCCGCTCAGCCTAGGAATAATCGCAGGGAGTTATCTAGAAGTGAAGCAGTCACTTTCTTTAGCTTCCAGACAGGGAGCTCCCGCAAACTTGGCAGCTGGGGACAACTTTTATTTTCTTTTATTTTTAAATGAGATTATACCCATTCTGCAGCTACCTAGGAGGACTGAGTGCAGCAACTGCATCTCACTCCGACCTACCACGTCATCTTACAGGGACAACCCTTAGTCTTTAAGTATGGGGGTTCGCAGCATCCAAACGTAGACGTTATTATGCTGCGACGTAGCTCACTGCCCCAAACTCAAAGGACAGCCAAAGAGGAGACCAGAACAAATCGCCCTAAAACTTTCTGGCCAAGCAAAACTCCATGCCAGTCCTCCCAAGCTGCCCACACAGTTCCCCTTAGCCAGAAAGCAAATCCCCGTAGAACGGGTTGGCTTCGCTCAGCAGCCATCGCTGCCTTCTCCACGATCCCTTCCAGATCCACCGGTTCAGCAAGGTCGTCCGAAGCACCCGGGTGCCTGCGTCACCTCTTAGGAATCAATTTTGAGGGGAACAGATGCAACTCGCATTGGGGCCAGCCCACAGGCGAGCATGGGAATCGCTCCCAGTCTCGGCTGAATGAGACGTGCCCAGCAGTTGTCCTTCCAGCCTTCCTCCAGCGCAGCCCGTTTGCAGCTCCTCAGCAGCTGCTGGTTTTAGCAGAGGTGCCTCAAGGCTGCCCAAGTTTTGTTGTAAGGTTGCTACCAAGATGCTACCAAGGATGAACGTTTTGCCAGGGAAGGAATACAGGGGTATTACAGCAACACTAAATACAACTTCTTGCCATCAAAGGATACTAAAGCAAATACAAAATTCCAACCCATAGTCACTGCATCAGCAATACAAGATCTTGATAACCTTTTCAAAGATCTTGAAAGCCCTCTCAAAAGATCTTGATCCCTTTCAAAACTCAAGGGATTTTCAAGCAAAGGGCAAAGCCGCCCCAGCCCTCGCTGCAATATGGAGCCTCTGCTCAGGGGTAGGAGCAGGGGGCCCAGCAACCCGCAGGAGCCCTCTTGTTCCTACAGGTTCAAGTTGAAAGGGCTGCTCCCTTCAAGGATGCTGTCACTGCCTGGCTGTGCGATGGTCACCATGCTCATGACAGGACGCTGAGCTTGGAAGGGACCTCTAGGGATCATCTAGTCCAACCCCTGCTCCAGCGGGGACACCCAGAGCACGTAGCACAGGGTGGCAGCCAGGCAGGTTTGGGTGGTCTCCAAAGTAGGAGACTCCTGTGGACTCCTGCCACTGAACAGCACAGGGGCATCCAGCACGGGGAAGACAAGCGTGTGCTCCTCACCCGGCAGCAGCCACCATCGCCTCCCTTCCCAAGAGATCTTGCCAGCTCCAAAGTAAACCAAATGCCATGGCTTTCTCTGGGAAACCAGCACCCCCTGCCCCTTCTCCAACCCCTCTAAGTGCAGGGTGCAGTCACTGCCCTCCTGCTCCCCAGGGACGGGCTGCAGCGCTAACAGCTGTATTCCGGGGATTTCCTGCCTACCGCAGGCGTGCAGTAGCCCCAGCGCCCTCGTACGCAAGGTCTCACGGCTGAGCGGGGTAACGGCCTTGCTGCAGACGGATCTCAAGCAAAACTGCCTTCAGGGAGAAGCAGAGCTGTCAGACTGTCTGCTCACGTGCTCTCCATCGCTCTCTCATCTTCTAAAGCACAAGGGCTTACCCCCTCACAAATAACTAAATAAAAACAAATCTGTTTCAATTTTGCTCTCTAGGAAAGTTTTGCAAACTGGGAAACTTCTGCCAAAATGTTTTTCCCCGTTTAAATTCAGGTTTTCCCAAGCTCTCCATGAGTTAGGTAAGCAGCCGGTTGGCAAACCTAGGTTTGGAGATATCTATGCTCTCCTTCCAGGCTAGTTTGATATGTTCGTGCTATCAGCACCAATGCCTAAAAGTCACTTTTTCATTTGTGACCAACAGCCTGAGGGTAGGTTGGAAGAAAAGTGCCCATCTTTCCCCCAAAAGACCTAGGTAAGAAGCCAGGAGAGACTGTGATGGATGGTCCAGGGCCCCGCTTGCAGAATGAGACCTGTCTAACAGTATTTTATTGCCATAGGGAAGCAGGCACCCCAGGGCATTGGAGCAGTGGTTCCAGCTCCCAAGGCAACATCTTCCTGTCAGGTCAATGTGCCCATCTTTCCTGGGGCTGGACACGCAGATGAAATGCAGCCCACCAAGCAGATCAATCACCACTTAAGAAAAGAGGTCTCCAAGTCTGTTGCAGAGAGAAGGAACTTTGTAATGAGGTGAGAAAAGGGATTTTCTTTAATCCTTCTTCTCTAAGTCCTAAAAACTCTCAAGGCGCCTCATAGTCACCCCCATGACCCATCCTATTGAGGGGGCCTAGCTTAGCTCCTGCCACTACACACGGGAGCCTGAAAGCAAGCCTCGGGAAATGCTATTGCTCACCTGGACTATTTCTCCATTGGAAGCAATTAAATCCATGGGAATGGAGACTCTGAAGAAGCGGCCCACAACGGCGGAGCTGTCGGGGATGCCCACCACGGCCGGGACAGTCTCTCGGAGGTCCGAGAGCACGGACTGCATGGAGGCCTCCAGCTGGTTCTCCCAGTCCCGCACCACCTCGGCCGGCTCGCCAGGCCAGTGGCAGCGAACAGA
>JAUBNY010001072.1:7522563-7537663 GCA_032275445.1 Crypturellus soui
TGGAGAAGCGCCTGCAGCGCCGGTGACTCACGCTGTTGGCCTGGGAGGGGTTTGCAACACGAGCCCGGGGGCTGCAGCCTCGTGGGGTTTTCAGCATTACTCAGCTCGCCGCCCTGGAATTTTCCCAGCAGCCAAAATGGTTAAATTGGTGCTTTTCCACATGGCCGAGCCTCCCCGGAGCGCCCCGGGCGCCGAGGCAGCGCGAGCCGCTCTCCGCTCTCCTCCGCAGGGTGGCCAGCAACCACAAGCAGAACCTCATGACGGTGGCCAACCTCGGCGTGGTGTTCGGGCCCACGCTGCTGCGGCCGCAGGAGGAGACGGTCGCGGCCATCATGGACATCAAGTTCCAGAACATCGTCGTGGAAATCCTGATCGAGAACCACGAGAAGGTAAAGCCAGCGCTCGCTTCCCCTTGCTCTCGCACACGATGCGGTCCCCATCGTCCCCATCCGAGCTGGCTCCAGCCGTTCCCCTTTAGCCCCGCGTTTCTGACGGCAAAACGGAAAGTTAGCCAAAAGGCGTGCTGAAATACTGCATCGCCTGTGTCGGCATTTAATGTGTTGAAAATTGCAGATATCCATCCATTTTATTTTCCAGAGCTTTTATTTTTATGGCCTTCTGGAAAAAAAAAGGCCGTTGTTTTAAAGTGCTGCAAAATTAAGGGATCGATTTGCTGCCGCGCTGCTGTTCCCCGCGGGCAGCGGAGCGACAGCTGAGACGTTAATGCTCATGGTGCAGGGAGTTGCACAGGCCCCAAACTTGGGGCTTTTCTGCATGGGAAGAATTAATATTCCTTTATCGGCACCGTGAAGCCCCTTTCCTTTTCCCTCCTGGCAGAGAGTCCTGGCGAAGGCCAATGCCAGGTAAACTACTTATCTGACAGCTCTTTGCATGCTCAGGCTCCTCCCTCCTCAGTCCTCCAAAATAAGCACTGGTGCTCCTTAAAATGTGGCTATTTATTGACTTTTCTGCTCCACGAGCAGCTAATTTTAGCAGCGGCTGCGTCAGAGGTGCTGGACAGAGGTGGCACCAGCTCGTGCTGTGTCTCCGCGCTGGGTTGTGGGGCTGCCCGCACGGCACTGCTGCACGGGGGGAAGGCATTGCAGGAAATCCATACATAAATGCTTTTAGCATTTATATATCAAGCAACTGCTTCTGCTTGATTCATGCATTTCACTGTATTTCCCAAGCAGAATGCAACGTTGAAATGCAGTTCAAATGTGGGTGTGTTTTGAGGGAAAAACTGGTTGTGGGACGGGAAGGTAGGTGCCCTGCGCCCTGCTGCGTTGGGGAGCAGCGTTTACCTGCATTTTGCACTTGATTTACAGGCAGGAGGAAGGATCGGGGTGGTGCGAGGCAGCCTGGGGCGCTCACCCTGTGCGGATGGAGCCGCTCTGGATGCATTTGCACGGGAACTGCAGGGAAGGAGAGCGGGGCGGCTTGTAGAACAGCAAGGCTCGTGCTGCTGCCGTCACCACATGCAGAATGCAGACACGCAACGGGGGGATCCGAAGCTACACAAACCCCACATCTGTCCTGCAGCGTGTCCAGCTGTGCACAGACCATGGGGACTGCTCCCTTCTCCGGGCCCGTGAGGCTGGGGGAATTCCTGCCGGATGATCCGCAGCTCCCCGCGCGGTCGGGAGCCTCCGGAGTGTCGCTCGGCAGAGTGACTCGGCGCTGTTTGGGAGCAGGTCCCTGGTGCATCCCGGCAGAAGGGGCTGTTTCTGTTACGATGAGGCACCTGATGCGCTGAGAGTGGCCTGTGCCACTTGTCCCCGCGCTGCAGGCACTGCCGGACACTCGCTCCTCCGGGCTACTGGGAACGGTGCAGCATGAGCTTTTTGGGAAGAGGCGTCTTGGCTTTGCAGCATTTACTTGTAAAAACCAGCACGGAGCTGTTGTGGGCGTTTGCGAGGATTTGGTTGTCACATGAACCAACCCCGCTAAGCCTGGGCGCTCGCCCGTCCCGGCAGCTTTCCCTGTGTCCTGCGGGAGCGGATCTGCAGGGATCCGGGTATCCGGGGGGATCCGGGGATCCAGGGGGAGCGCTGCCCACCTGAGCATGGCAGCAGGCGGCTCAGGGAGCCCCCGTGTCCCCGAGCTGCTGTCCCCATCACCACCAAGCAGCACTTGTCCCCCTTGCAGCAGCACCGTGCGTGGGACGGAGGAAAGGGGCGCAAAGCAGCAGGATCGCGGCCGTCGAGCAAATACCAGTGCTGTTCGCATGGGTGCGGGCACCGAGGCTGCTCGCGCCCGCCAGGGAGCCCCTCGCCTGTTTGGAAGGGGCTGCTAAACAGAAACCTGCCTGTTGTTTCCCCCCAGATATTCAACACGGTGCCCGAGGTGCCGCCGTCCAACTCGCAGCTGCTGCTCTCGCGCAAGAAGAGCGCGGAGTCGAAGCCGCCCTCGTGCAGCGAGAGGCCCCTCACGCTCTTCCACACGGCGCAGCCCGGCGACAAGCGTAAGTGCCACCTCGGCCACCCGCGCTGGCAGCGACACGTCCTGCAGCCGCGCGGCTCCCGCGGCCACGGGAGCGCCGGGCACTTCTCCTTCCGTGGGCCGGACAGGCTGGGTTGGGAGCACTGCGCTTCCTGGGGATGGGACTCTGCTCCGCTGGCCCTAACGTGCCGCCTGCTGCCTCTGGTTAACTTGCAGTTAATTATCCATCGCTCTGATTTTGGAGGATGTCACAGCGATGCGGGTTCCCAGGGAAGCCCTGGCAGGGCCGGTGTGTGCTCTGAGAGTGGCCCATCGTGTTGCTCCAAGAAGCAAAAATCAGAAGCTGCTCTTGGAAATTTGGGACCTAGTGGAGTTCTTTGCTGTTAAGAGAAGGTAGATTTGAGCATCTCCTGCTCCCTGGCTCCTCCATGTGCCTCCTTCATCCGACCCAAAAGAGGGCCTGGGTTATGCATGGGTTTGTTGCAGCGGTGCTTCCCTGGCCTCCCTCTTGGCCAGTCCATCCAGTCTGTCACCGTCCCTGCACAGGGACTCCCTGCGCCAGCAGCTTTTCCTTCAGGCACATGAGAAACCAGGACTTTTTTTTTTTTTTTTAATTTTGGTGTCATCTCAGCTGCATGTGTCAGTGCAGAATAGTTTACGGTTTCCTTTCTTTCCTGACTTGGGGTGGTCGTGGCTCCGTGCAAGGCTCTGAGCAAGGCTCTGAGCAGCACCTCGGGCCACGCAGGGCATCACGTCCGTGCTGGGAACAGCCCAAAACGACGTCCCCATCCGGGGAGCCTCCCTGCACCCCCAGGTCTGTCCAAGGCTGCTTCCCTGTGGCTTCACCTTCCCGGGAACCCCATGTCCTTGCACGGTGACTGCTCTGCTTGTTCCCCCTTCGTCGCCAGCAGCACTGCGCTCGCTCCAGCCCTGTTTTGTGCTTTGCTCAGCACTTCCCGGTCCCGGGGGATAAGTGTTACCATGGTGCCCTGGATCTCCCGTGTCGCTCAGGCTGCCTCCCTGCTCTCCAGGATGGCAGAGGCTCCCTGGAAGCGCTCCCAAGGGGAGCAATGGGGACCCAGCATGGACACGTGGGGCCTCTCCAGAACTGCCAAGCCGCTGGGACTGGTGCCGGAGCTGGAGCTGGAGCTGGAGCCGGCGCATTCCCGGCCCTGCTGCAGAGCGACTCCCCTGCCCTCGGCAGCTTTCATGGGTTGCCGCTTCGTTTCTGGGGCTGCAACACCAAATTAAGCACCACGGTGACAAATCCTTCACATAAGCTGCTAGAAACACCATGCCAAGTGCTGTATCAGCCTTCTGAAAAATAAAATAAGGAGATAGTTTCAAATTCTTCCATTCATCTCCCATCCTCTTTGATGACACGCTTGGCTGATAGTGATTTTAATTCAGTGTTGGCTGGTGACAAGTTCCTAGATTGCGCAGGCAGTCAGCACTGATCTGCGAGGCTTATGGAGCTTCTTCTCAGACCTCGCTTGGGCAGCAAGTGTTTGGAAATAACGTGATGGAGCTTCGGAGGCCGCTGTCGCGATGCAGAGCTGCCTCCTCCGGGCTGCTCCTGTTTTCCACATCCATCCATGGTTGTTGCAGGACGTGGGCGACCGGGTGCCAAACCCCAGGGTGCTCTGGTCTGGCCTCCTGGGTGCCGAGTACCGTGACAGGGTTAATTTTTCTCTCGTTTCTGCTGGCTCCGCTCTATCTCCTTGTCAATATTTGTGCAGTTCTCTGCTCGACTTTCCTTCACCCTTGCTTCTTAGCAAGAGGTGCTGTTGTGCCCCCCGGCCACCCCTCTGCCTCCCGCTCCTTGGGTACTTTGGGGGCTGTTTCAGCTGCTCGTGGCGTTTTCCACCCACCCGCTGCCATCTGTGCTCCCCTCCTTCTCCCGTTAAGTCGCACTAAGGAGGATGGACAAATAGCGCTCTTGACGGATATAAATGGAAGCAATTTCCCTTCTGGAAGCGAAACCCTTACCAAGGGCCCCTCCGATGCTCCTGGTAGCCGGGCAGTTAGCCTTGCGTGAAAGAAATGGCTTGAAAACACAGCTAAAAGTGAAGGATTAATAGCAATAACCACGGGCTCGGTCGTTGCCACCTTCTGGGTCCCTCGCAGACCCCCTGCACGGAGCCGGCGCAGGGCTGGACTCTGCCTGAACTCTCCGTCCGCGCGCGATTCCTGCAGGATGAGATTGAATTACAGCTCCCGCCTCAAACCCATTACCTGCCGCCGGAGCTGCCTCCCAAATACAGACCGATAAATATCCTTAAATTTGGCATTCTGCAGAGATCACTCTTGTTTATGGGCTTTCCTGCCTTGCTTTGGGGAGAGCTTGGCTTTCTGTTTGCTCCCTGTATGACTCAAAGCTGAGGGATTGGCTGGGTTTTTCCATTTGCCGTGCTGAAGGTGGCCAGCGGAAACCTTGGTTGGACAAAAACATCCTGATCTGCGTAGCCTGCTCATAGCTAAGTGAATCCTAGGAGCAAAGGAGGAGGAGAAGTATAAGTCATATTGTTCTTTCGTTAGCTCGCTCGAGATCAAGATTAATGAAAGGCAATTGCAGGGAGCTGGAGACATAATTAACATGGCTTCGGCTTCGGCTTCGGCTTCGGCTTTGGCTTCGGCTTCGGCTGTGGGTGATCCCTGGCGCTTGAGCTGCCCTGCTCACAAGGACACCCGCCTGCGCACCCTAATGCAGCTGTGCATTAGGATTCCTGGGAATACTAGCGAGCCCAGCGAAGGAAAAGAAGGTTTTGGGGGGTGGCTGATACAACGAGAGCCTTTTGGTACAAAAGAGCTTGTTTAGGCTGACGGCTGTGGAGCATCTCCGCATTTCCAGGGGAACAAGGGAAGGGAGCTGGGCCCGAGGGGCAGATGTACTGGAGATTTCCCTGCGTCATTCCTGCCAAGGACATTTTGCTTCAAGTGCAGCGTGGAGGGTCTCTCCAGGCGCTGCTGGTGCCTTCAGAGGCTTTTTCCACCCTCAGCAGAGCAGTCATGATGCTTCCATGGGCTCCGGGGTGGGAAGAGCCCTGGATTCAGGATCCAGCCCCTCTTCTCACACTGCTCTTACAGGGAGCTGGCTGGCTGAGGTCCCCAGCTGCAGCCCGAGCACGAGGTTGTCACCAGGTCCTGATGCCTCCACGTCCTCTTTGCCTCCGTCCCCATCCCTGCGCGTCCCCCTGTGTCCCAGGGCAGGATCAGCCGTCACCCTCCGTCCAGCCCTGAGCAGGGCACGTCCGGGGCTGCAGCGTCACCAGGAGCTCCTCTTGTCCTGGTTTCATTTCATCCCTTCATTGCGTGTCCAGGGCATGGATGGGCTCTGCGCACTTCCCTCAAAAGACAAGCAGGGCCGAGGTGTGGAGATCGGGGATCCCCTGCTCCTGGCTGCCTTTTAGTCACTGTGCAGAGGAAAAATCATTTCTTGGAGAGATTCATCATCAAAGCGGGGCTCATCGGGCTCCGCTCTGTCGTGGAGCAGCTCGGCAGACGCGGCAGCTCCCTCCGGAGAGCAGTTTCCCGCACCGCAAGCGCTGCTGATTGCATCTCACAACTGCAGTTACTGCTCATATGGAAACAGCATCTCCTGAGAGTGAATTAATGTGGTTTTAGGTAGGCCAGGGCAGAGCTGAGCGGGGAGCCCAGGCTGCGACCATCACTGTGGGATATCTAATATTTTCACGTGCAGCTGCTGCAGTTTCCTAGATGAGGCCGAGCTCTCTATACATCCCTATACAATGGTGGAACGGCCTCGAACAAAGCCTGAGAAACGCTGGAGCTGTCTGATCCGGCACCAGCTGATCCGTCCCTGTCCCCGTCCCTCTCAGGGCCCTCCCAACCCGGCAACTCGGCTCGGCGCAGGGCTTCATTCCCGCATGGAGTTTGCACTTTAGTATTTTTTCAGGTTCTGTGGTGTATAAGAAGTCTTCAGGAATGTAAAGTATTGAGAAAAATCAATGTTTTCTTACCAGAAGAGTTACTCATTTCAAATGTACCTGCACCTAAAAAAAAAATACTAATGGCCATTTCTTACAGTTTAAGGTATAATATATGTGAAAACACGACTGTAAACTATTTGCCTGGTTTCGGGAGCTGCTGCAGCACTGCCATGTGTATTTAAGGGCAAGGATTATTAGCAGGAACGATTCACGTCCTGCAGCAGTATGGTCTGTCCCGCTGTGTCGTGCGGCCGAGTGACGGGCCCTGTTTCTTGGTGTTTTCTAGCGGAGAACAGGAACAGCATCATCAACTCCAGCCTGGAGTCCGTCATCTCCGCCAACGCCAACAGCTTCCTCAACGCCAACAGCGCCCCGCAGCCCGGCCTCGGCGCCAGCGACCTCCAGCTAGAAGTAATTAAACCCAACAGGCCAAATTCACTGTAAGTACAGCGGTAATTAGTGTTTTATAGACTTTCCAGCCTTAATCTTTAATCAGGTCTGTTTCTGACTCTGAATCACAGAGGTTCGTTGAAGAAAACAATTTAACATTTTAATTTTTAATGGGAGCCTGGTATGTGCTCTGTGTTTTTCAGCGGGTCCGAGTGGTGGAATTAGTTACTACTGGTTGTATCTGCTGGCCGGGTTGGTGGTTTGGAGCCCATGGGGTATTTTCCACGGGAATATTTCCACGTGGAGTGTTTTGCACGCAGACCCTCACGGTGCCGTTAGCGCTGCTCGGGCTCAAAAGCCTTTTTTCTGGCCCGGCCTCCGTGTCTGCTGTCAGCGCGACTGATGTGCAGCCAGATCCGTGCCGCTGCGGCCGCTATTGCTTCCTTCATCGGCAGAGTTCAAGGGAAAGAGCGGCGACCTCGGCGATGGCTCCCTGGGGACGGCGGGTTCTTTACGAGGGCCCCGGCCCGGCCGAGCAGCGGCCGTGTCCGCAGGGGGAATTTCCTTCCTCCCGCCAGTTCCCACAGAGCCACCCTCCCCGTGCGCGGGAAGGTTGTCCCGGCGCTCCCAGAGCTCCCGCAAGACCCGCACGCTCCCGCGTCTTGCTCCACGCGCGGCATTCCCAGCACTGGCCCATGCCGGGGCCTCCATCCCTGCCCAGCTCCAGCTTCCCAGCGAGTCCTGTGGAGGGAAGGGCACGGGTTATCCAGGTTTCCTCCTGCCGACGGAGCCAGTGCAAGCTGCTCCGAACAGCGCGGCTGCCCCGCGCTCCCAGGGCTCCCAGCTCCATCCATGTGTCCGTGGGCTCTGGGCTTTCCAAGCACCGATCCTGCCTTTAAAATCATGACTGGTGGGAGCAGGAGAGTGGCTGGCGCTGGCATTTGTCCCTGGAGTTGCCCCGGGGAGCAGGACACCGGCCCTGCTCTACGGCACTCGGCACTCGGCAGCGCCTGGGGTCTGCTCCCGCGGGAACGCGGCCCGGAGCAGCGCCCTGTGGCAGCATCCGGGCGGGAAGTGCCTGGGAAGGGGGCCAGGAGATGCCCCTGGAGCTGGCAGGAGGCTTTACCCTGTCAGAACCAAGCAAGTTTCATCCACGTGGAGACAAGGGCTGCAAGGTGAAGCTGAAAGTGCAGCTGCTGCAAAGCAAAGCTTTTCCTCTCCACACCCCAATGGTTTAAAGCAAATATCTTAAATTTAAGCCGATTTCTTGGGGTAGAAGTGAAGTGCCTGGCCATGCCGTGTGCTTCTCAAATGCTGTGTGTGGATGTCCCTCACTGCCCCACTCTGTGCTCCGCATGAGCCGGGTTGTTGTCCTTGTCTTTATCTGTATCGCTGTTGTTCTGTTCGCTGAAATGCATTGGTTTGTCTTTACATGTGTACTTTAACCTAATTTGCAGGCCTGTGAAAATTTTATTGCTGAATTTTCACCGACAGCGCTGCAGTTGTTAAACACCCTGGCTGGTTTTACCTATTTCCCCGTGTCCGTACAGCGGGCCGGTTCCAGCAGACTGTGCTCAATCTCTGCTCCGTCTGGGGCCCCGAGCGCTTTCCCCTTTCCATCCCCGTATTACCGGCCTGGGAGGAAAAGCCCCATCCTGGTGACTGCAGCCCCCTCGTCCCCGCGGCCACCCCGTTGTCCCTCTGCTTCCTCACCGGGATTAGCGGCTCACAGGGCTCTGGGGGTCGGTGGAGCCAGGAGCGCTCCGGGAACCCACACGGGATGCGCCAGGGCTGCCCTGCCCTCCCCGACAGGATCTCCGTGGCACGAGGCTCCGCTCTGGCCTCTGTGGCATCCCGAACTTGTGGGATTGCGGGATGAAGCGGCAAGAGCGGGGCTGCCAAGGCAGATCCATAGAGCATCGGATCCAGTGGATCCAGTGGATCCCGCGGGCCGGGCGCATCCGCTCGGAGCGCGAGCAGGAGGCCGTGGACCTGCATGGGCAGCGCGACCTGCAGCCGGTGCTGCTGCAGCGCGCTCAGAACGGGCTGTGCATGCGTGTATGCAGCTCTCCTGTCGTTCACACGTTGGCTTTAAGCAATCCTGGGTTATTTTGGATGCTCTTGATGCCAGGCGGCGGTACCTGGATGCGCGAAGCCCCGGTCTCGCTGCTGGAGCCGATGCCCAGCTCGTCTCTGCCCCGCGCTGGCCGACAGCCCTGCGGAGCTGCGGCTCCGCTCGCGCCTGCGCGGGAGCCTCTCCACAAATTAAACATGAAAATTAAGCCAAATATTCCAAGGAAGCCGCCAGCTCTGTGGCTAACCCCATGCAAACTAGTAGTCAGAAGTCAAAATATTTTCTACGCATCCGCCCATTAAAACAAAGCTAATTTGTCCGGCTAAGTGCTCTTTTTGCTAACGTGATCAGGAGCGTCTCTGGTGTTTCCCAGCAGGAATGAATTAGGCGGCCGCCTGGGATGCGCTCCGGCGGCGCCGGCACAGCCGCGGTGCTCTGGGCGCTCCAGGCGCTCCCCAGGGCAAGCGGTCCCGGCGGGACGGGCACGAGCCGACCCTGCCTGGGACCTTCCACAGCCGCTTCCATGGCCCTTCCATGGCCACTTCCCTGGCCCTTCCGCAGCCCCTGCCCTGGCCCTTCCGCAGCTCCTGCCCTGGCTCAGTGCCGTTGGGCCAGCCCTGCCGCTCCGGAGGCCCCTCCGAGCGGCTCCTGCGTTTATTTGCACCGCTCCGATGGTGCGACGTGCTGGGAAACAGCTGAGGATGCTTCTCGCAAAGTGAATTAAACTGAAGTCACGGAGTCCAAGAGATCCGAGAAAGAGCCTGATCCTCAGTGCCGCTTGCGCTGGAAAGATGGGACTCTGGAGAGCCGAGGAGGGAAGCCAGACCCGGCGCTCTCGGTGCTCCCTTAGTTCTTGTCATTAGCGAGGGGAGAGCTGCCTGGCAGCGCCTCCTTCAAAGAACCTGCCTGAGACAGATAGTGCCTAATGGAAATTTTACTTCCAAATAAAGCGGTATTTGAAAAGACATTAGGGCCGTTGTGGGGAAACGGGAGCAGCAATCGGAGCCGCTTGGGCAGAGGCCCATGGCGAGGTCCAGCGGGAGCCGGGGGCAGCTCCAAGCCGCATCCGCAGCTCCGACGGCTCCGACGGCTCCGACGGCTCCTGGCGTCGGTGCTGCAGCGAGGCAGGACAGCAGGTCCTCCTGCTGCCTCTACGTGCCCAGGGGACGTCCCAGTTTTGTGCATTCCCAGCTCCTCTTCCTGCGGGCAGGATCCATCCCGAGCCGGGAGCAGCTCCGGGCCCCGCACCGGCAGCCGCAGCCCTTTCCTCCCTGCAAAGCCGGCAATTTCCCCCGCAGGGGCAGGAGGGAAACCAGAGCAAAGAGACATCCTGTCTCGCTCTGAAAGAAGATCCCTGCGCTTAATTAAGTTCATAAATGAGCTGGCGCTGCGAGGCCGCCGCTTCCACATGAAACGGAGGTAACACAATCTCCCCGCTCCGCTCCGCCGCCGATTAATTCTCCCCGGAGCGCCCGGGCGCAGCCGCGCGGGCTGTTGGCGGGGCCCTGCTAAGCCGGGAAATTATCAGGAGCGGGAACCGCCGCCGGTCACTTGATGCCGCCGCCTGCGCCCTCCGTGTCCCCGTCCGGCAGCGGCGGCTCCGGCAGCGGGAACCCCGGCGGGTTCGGAGCCGGGGAATCCGGACTCGGCCATTGCGACGCTCGAGGGTGCAGCCTGGAGAGGACAAAACCGCAGCAGGACGCGGGCGGATGCGGTGCTGAGCGTGCCAGCCCAGCGTGACGGGCTCCGGGATCTCAGACCATCCTCAAGACTGGGCGTTTTGTTAGGAAATCTGTCCAGGAGGAGCTTGGGGGTCAAATATTCCAACTGGCTCTGAGCGGGATTTGTGGGACAATGGCAAAACCCTGGGCAGAACAAGAGCAAAGGCGCAAAGGGAAACAGGCGCTCGAGGAGATTCGTCCTGCTGAGCCTCTGCTCTCCTATTACTCAAATCCCCTTTTCAGGCCAAAATAATCCCCTTGCCTTTTCCCAGCACGTGTGACTTATGGGGGCAGGTGCTAGTTCCTGCCTCACTGCGGGAGGAGCGTTTGCACATGGCAGAGAAATGAGATTTTTAGCGTACGGAGGCTTAAAGAGATAGGGCTTGTTTTACGCAAGGATTTGAGCCTGAAAATGGTGTTTTATGTCCCGGGACTTGGCCCCTCAGCAGGGCTCCCCCTGGGCTGCCCTCTGGGGTGCCAGGCGGTGGGATTTTCTTCCCTGGGGAATGTGCTCCGGAGGATTGCGTGCCGGGAAGGGAAAGCAGCAGGAGTTGGTGGTGGCCGGGAGCCCGCGCGCACAGCGGGCCCGGCGGGGACTGATGCTTCCAGGATGACCTCATGCTCCAGAAAAGCAGCTCGGGCAGAGCGTGACTAAGCTGCTGGCTCCTCGTTTCCCAACACTTCCCTCTCAGCTGGGCTGCCGCCTGGCACACGGCAGCGTTTCTATTAATAATGGAGAGCTCTAACGCGCTCCGAGGCACCTGATTCCGCGTACAAGCTACCCGCGTGGTTTGGAGCCCCTTGGGCAGCGAGGACGGGTGCTGGTGGCGCAGGGGACACTCCCGCAGGGACGCACTGGTACCAGGCTGATTCCCTCCAGTTTCCATCGCTCTCCCTGCCCCGCGCTCCCCTCCCGTGCTCCCCATGGCTCTCCCTGTGCTCCCCACGGCACGTTTGTGGGGACAGTGTCCATGGGGACAGTGTTGGTGGGGACAGTGCTGGTGTGGACAGTGTTCATAGGGACATGGTTGTGAGGGCTGCCCAGCACCGCGTCACTCCTGGAGCGCTTGTCCCGGCCCGAGGGCGCGATGCCGCCTCCGCCTGCATCCGGGCGCAAAAGACGTGCGGCCCGTCGCAGCCGCTCTGCTGTGCTGCAGGCAGCCGTTTCCCATCCTTCCCGTCCATCTGCCCGCCCTTCTCCAGCATTAACCCCATTCCTGGGCTCGTGCAGCCACATCCATCCAAACCACTGTGGACGGTCCCCCTGTGCTGGGACACGGGAACCTCAAGCTCCGGCTTTCCTTCCCGAGTGCGGAGCCTCCCGGCTCCCTCCTGGGCACGTGCAGGAGCTTTTAGAGGGTTTATGAAATGGCCTAAGTGGAGAAATATTTCTGTGTGATGGGAAATAAGTGAAGTAGCAGAGTGAGAGGAGAAACCAAGGAGCTGGGTAGCTCCAAGGGTGGAGAGGGACTCGTCCGTGTTACCGAAATGAGTGTCATGGTTTAAGAAGACACAGGGACTAATCATGGAGCTGTGGGAAGGTCCATGCTGAAACAATTGAGCTTTTTTTGATTTGTTTGGTCAAGTGATGCTGACCACAGTATTTCGGCTGCTATTTGCCTTAAATGTGGCATTATTTTCCAACTGAAGGATTACGCAGCAAGATAAGCCCCGGGAGAATAGCGCAGCAGGGAGCTTTAGCCTGGTTTTGCTTGCCTTAAATTATGAGAGGAGAAATGCTCATTCCTGGGGTGATTCCAGCCAAGGGGTAGACCCTGCCCACCCGAAGGTGTTGGGCGTTGTTGGGTGCAACGCTATGAGTTAGACAGAAAGAAACAGCAAGTAGAAAAGCATGTTTTTTTTTTCTTTTTTTTTGCATTTTTTTAAGCAGAACTTCTGCGCTCTCAGACGAAAGGGCAGAGCTGCTGGAATCCCTGCTGGGAATGAATTTTTAGAGCAGCAAATGGCCCGGGGAGCGGAGCTGCGCAGAGAGCAGCTGGGGAGGTGACGGGGGAGCGCGGCTGGACACGGGTCTGTCGATGGATGCAGCACGGGACCAGATGGATCAAAACAGGAAGGGCAGGAGCAACTTGGATAAGAGATTGGACTTGTCCATTGAAGGGATAAGAAGGAGCCGTTAAACCTGCCCATTTCTGCATCCCCATCCCGCGGGCGCCTCGGGTGCCGCAGTGGCGGGCGGAGGCTGCCGGTGCTGCCGATCCCGGTGCCAACAGGTTGCAGCCGGGGCAGGAGCGGAGCCTTTGGCCGTGCGGGGACGTCGGCTGCGCCAGGAACCCCGGAGCGGGGCCAGAGCGGCCGAGCGGAGCCGTAGGCAGAGCGAGGGGCAGAGCGAGGGGCCCCGGCGCTTGGCGGCTCCCGCTCCCGCTCCGCTGCCTGTGTGTCCGTGCTGTGCATGCTCATCCGTTATCTCGTTGTGTCTTGCAGCCCTCAGAGCCCAAGCCCAACGTCTCCCCTCTCACCGTCCTGGCCCATGTTCTCCGCGCCATCCAGCCCTATGCCCACCTCCTCTACGTCCAGCGACTCATCCCCCATCAGGTCTGTGGCTGAATTTGCTTTGCGCTGCTTTCGCTCTGCTCCGTTTATTTCCCCCTTCGCTTCCCTTCCGCCCCTGCCCCTGCTCGCGGCAGCACCGGCGCCTCCAACCCGGCACGTCTGGCACCTCAGGGCGCCTTGGCAGGGCCTCAACTTGCTTGTGGTTTCTGTGGGTTCTGCCCGCTCTTTAAGTTCCCTTTGCTCCTCTCCAGCAGGTAAGAGGTGCCCTGGAATAGGTGGCGGCTCTAAAGGCCTGGGGTAGCCGGAGCTCTGGCCACAGCCCTGCTTAGCCGTCAGCTAAGGGGCATACATATCACTGTGATGGTGACAGGGACGTTGGGGTCTGGTGCCCCCGGGGCCGTGGTGCCCCCGGGCAGAGGGACCGGGCCCTGGGCGCATCCACGGCTTTCCCGGCCCCAGGAGCATCCCGCGGTGCCGCACAAGGCAGCGCCTCCGTGACGGGGGCAGCACGGAGTCCCCCTCCCCTCGTCCGCCTGAGGCTCCCGCCTTGGAAAACTGGGATTCGGACCGGACAACCCCCACCCTTGGAGTGCTGCTCACGCAGAAGCCAAGGCCATTCCCGACTCGCTGTCCTGTGCTTCCCTAGGGAGCCGGACAACTTTTCCCAGCAGCTGGAAGCCTGCAGGCCGCTGGCTCCTCCTGCCCACGTTAATGTGCTCCAGGTCCCGGGAGGGCCAGGTGCTGGAGAAGGCACCAACCGGGGAGGGATTTTCTCATTGCAGCCGCTCTTGGGGTCTGCTGCCCCTCAGGCTGGGGGGCTCAATGCGGCTGGGGGCTCCGGGGAGCCCGAGCCTCGGCCACGGCCTCTCCTGCACTGAACCCTGTGCTGCTCCCGCGGGTCACGCTCAGCGCAGGTCCGGATGGGACCAGCCCCGTCCCCCGGTCGCCGCGCGCTGGCCCTGCATGGGCGCCCTCTGCTCACGCCGCCCCTGTGCCCGCAGCTCCCCGCTGCGCCAGGCGCGCGCCCTCTACGCCTGCAAGGCCGAGCACGACTCGGAGCTCTCCTTCACGGCCGGCACCGTGTTCGACAACGGTGAGTGCTGCGCCCGCTCCCGCGCCCCGCTGCGTGCCCCGTCCCGCTGCGTGTCCTGTGCCCCACGCACGCGGGGACCCGGCGGGAGCGCTGACCGCAGCGAGGGTGCAGCGGCACGGAGCGCTGCTCGAGAAACACGCGCATTTATATTGGTTACATCCATCCCCAAGGCCTGCACCCGGCTGTGGCTCCTCTTGTGCCCCAGGAACGGTTTGAGCTCCTCGTCCGCGGGGTTTCCTCTCAGTCCCGTTCACCCAACCCCAGGGATGCCCCACACGTTCATGCTGAGCGGCCCAGGCCGTGCCCGCTCCTGGGGCGCAGCGGAGCGTCAGCGCTGGCGAATTAGCAAGCTCCTTTTCCCTGAGCAGCCCCGCGCTATCCCGTAGACAGGGATCGTCTCCCCTCGGGAGGCCCGTGGGAACCAGCGCAGCGGGGAGGGGAGGGTTTGCATTGGGCCCACGGCGATCCCCGCGCTGCTCCCAGGCGGTCCGGGGCTCCGGCAGCGCCGCGGCCGCGCTCACCCCCGCTCTGCCCCCAGTGCACCCGTCGCAGGAGCCCGGCTGGCTGGAGGGGACGCTGGGCGGCCGCACGGGCCTCATCCCCGAGAACTACGTGGAGTTCCTATGACTGCGGGCCTAGGAGCCGGGGCGCGCGCCCTGCGCTGCATCCCGCTCCGTCCCGACCTCCGGCCCTGCGGAGTCGGCGCCCCGCGACCGCCAGGGAAACAGGATCCTGCACCCGGCCGGAGCAGCGAGCGGCTCTGCCCGTCCTGCTGCTCGACGGCTCCTCTGCAGGCGCTGGGCTTGCACGGGGGACGGCGGCTCCTTCCCATGGGGCCGGTGCAGCCCCGGGACCTCCGTGGCACCGGCCTCGCTGCCTCCTGCCGCCCCTGGCCGCCTCCTGCTTCCTCCTCGTG
>JAUBNY010001072.1:7593389-7607482 GCA_032275445.1 Crypturellus soui
GGTGCAGGACCGTGCACTTGGCCTTGTTGAATTTCATGAGATTTTTGACCGCCCAGTTGTCTAGTCTGTCCAGGTCTCTCTGGATGGCAGCACAGCCCTCCCATTCCTTGGGACTTTTCCCCCTCATCAAGTGGAGCCCCAGGGGAGCGGGTGACAGGCTGGCAACTGTATGTGAAAACCGTGTCGGAGCAGCCCAGAGGCAGAGCAGTGCTGCCGGTAGAGTGGTCGGTGCCACATCAAGCCAAGCTGTCTAAGGAGGAAGGAGTCTTCCCAAGGAAGAGTAAAGTCCACCAAGAAGCCGAAGGGGGATTTAATCTGAAGGTGTCTGATAGGGGGATAGGTTACACGTGTGAGGGGGCCTTTGAGGTAGAGCAGACAAAATTAACGTGTTAAGGAGAAGCTCTTGGCTCTTGCCGTTCAGCAGAGCGAGAAAGGAAGTATCAGGGACATAACGCAAGGAGCACAGTGCAGCAATGTGATCCATACAGGGAGAGGAAGGAAAAGCACAGCCGCCTATGGCAAAACCACCCCGAACGTGCCCAATCCTGTCCGATCTCGGAAGCCAGGCACAGTTGGGCCCGGTTAGTACTTGGATGGGAGACTGCCTGGGAATACTAGGTGCTGCAGGCATTTTTCCCTTCGCTTTTACTCGTTTCTGAGGGTGGTGCTTCTGTAAAGCGCCTCCCCTGCCTTTCCCCCCCGCCTCCGCAGCTGCAGCACGACGAGCAGCGCGGCCATCAGCTGCCGGCCCTTCCGCCACGCTCTGCGGGCAGCCGGGGCGGCCCCAGCCGGCCCGGGGCGGAGCGGCGCGGCTCGGCACGGCACGGCACGGCACGGCACGGCCCGCCGCCCCCCGCGACCTGTTGGCTGCGGCTCCGCGGGCCCCCGAGCCGCTCGGTGCGGGGAAGCCCGGGCCGGGGCAGCGCGGCCGGGGGCGAGAGCCGCCCCGCAGCGGGTCGAGGCTGCAGGGCAGCGCGGGGCACTAAACCCTCATCCAGCGCCTCCTTCCTGACCGTCTGCTGGAAGCAAAACAAACGTGCAAATGGGATTATTTTGTAAAGCAGAGGAAAAAATTAAATATTAAAAATAAAATACTGGTGTAGTGCTGATGGTCTAATGCAATGGTCTAATGCACTCCCTTCCCCTAGTCCAGCCTGCCCGGCCCAACGCCTTCCTCCGCAACAGGTTTTTTGATGAGAAAAAAACAGAAATTGGTGCTGGGCTGGAGAGCAGAACGTCCCCGTCGTGCCCTCCCGGAGGCAGACGAGTGAGGAAAGCGCGAGGAAAAGGCAGAAATGTCAAAGCAGCAGATAATGAAGCAGAAAATTGTGGTGCTCGGAGCAGCGCAGGCAGGCGGCCCTCCCCGCGGAACAGAGATCTCCTGTCCCAGGGTTTCCTGGAACTGACGGGAATTTCGGCGATTGCAGGGGGAAGCAGCAGCGATTGCCCGTTCGTGAACACGTCGATCCATGCGATTTGGGGCAATTAAATGCACTTGGAGGCAATGACCAGCTTCGGCTTGTATTAGACCTGTGCCGACGTGCGACTGGTATCAGATGCTGCTAGAAATGGTTATTACGGTGTCTGAATTAACGTTATTTAAATAACTTCACACAGTACAGGTTGCTCTAATAAAATACATTTTGTCTTTCTAGATGTTTGAGACTTGAGATTTTTTTCCATAATACTGAAAAGGATAAATAAAAGCAGTATGGTTTTTAAGCACCCATAACCTGCCCCCCCTTTTTAATAATACATTTCTTCCATGTTATATTTGCTTTTGAAAGATACTGATTCGCATTTATATATGCAAAACAAATGCTTGAAATAGTAGCTTAATATTCATATATGTTGCACACATTTCAAACAAGGTTCTAAACAAATCTAAATATTCCTCTGCAATCTCTTAATCTAATGGATTAAGACATACTTTAAAATGCATTTTAAACCATTTTTGCATGCTTTTTGAGTGAAACAATGAATTTAGCAGTTCATCCAAGCTACTAGGAAGTGCTTCTTCCCATACGGGTGGAATAGAGTAACAAAACTCGTTCACAGGTGCAAAAGCTGCTGCATTTCTTGCTAGCCAGGGGCTGGCATGTTGTTCAGGACCCAGCTATTACACTGAGAGACATTTTGCTTTTATTTATGAATGTCCTAACGTTCTTACGGGACTATCCCTAGAAAATTTACCTCCATTTACTGCTCTGTAAATATTCTTGCATCTGGGGCCCCTGCTGCCTAGGAGGCTTTGGGCAGCTCAGATGCAGGCTCTGTGTGGAAGCACATCGGTCTGCTCTGATATAGTTTCTATATGTTATATACAGCTTCTATATGTTATATACAGCTTCTATATGTTAGCTTCACTCCTGATTCCCGCAGGCTGCGGAACCTGAATCCTGAAGCTGTTTACATCCGAGACGTTGAGGAGCACGTCTGTTTATAAACACGCGCTCAAATGCTTGATTACAGCTGCTTTATTCACTGTGATTCCTCCTCTAATGAATAATTCCATATCCTGCTACCATCTTTTATCCAGAATGCTCGGGTTTGGATTGCTGTGCAGAATTTATTCACCAGCATCATGAGTGACAACGTACAGGAACGCAAAATGGCAAGCAAGGAACATCTTCTGGATGCGAAACGAAGGGAATATTGAGGGGAGCCAGCGTGTTAGATATGCAGAAATGGGATTTGATCAGGACGGAATGATTTATGTCCTCTCTTTTGTGAAGGATGTTTATTACTTGTTGCTAAGCACAGGAGCGTTTATTGCAAGGTCGTTGTTGGTAAAGCTTTCAGTTTCTTGGTAAACTGTATAGAGCAACGGCCTTGTTTATGTGTAACATCAGCTTCATTCATCAGCTTCAATTTGCTACCATACATGTGAATTCTGACTTTTAGATTAGTCCCCCTTTGAATATTTGAATTCAGTTGAGCGATGAAGTAACTCAGGTGTTTTCTGCTTCTCGTGTATAAAATTGGGAAAAGACCTGCCTGATTCTCCCTTCTTTTTAGGTGCCAGCGCTGCTGACACGGAGCGAGGGCAGGGCCCGGGCAGGCAACGAGGGTAACTGCGCGCTGCCCCCTTCTCTTTGAATGGTATTTAAGAAAATACCATTGTGAGTATTGAACAAGCCCAACACACCTTCTCGACGGTACTCCAATGTTGTCAAACAAATTTAATTTAAAAACTCAGTGTATTTTGGCTAATATTTCAAATAGCAGCATGTCACCTTGCATATAACAACATTAAAACGTCTTACTTGATGAAGGTCAAACTTAGACCAAATCCTCCTTTGTAGTTTATAAATATGTGTCGATTAAGTTAGTCTTTAGAAGACTTACAATTTTTGTTCCCGTTCATTCAACTGAATGTTTAGAGGTTCATGCATTTGGCTCAAAGTCCATGCTTTGCATTATATTGAAAAAAGCTACCTGAAAGACATTTTAATTACTAAGCGTGAGTTTCCTTTTTCTTGAGTTCAACCAGTTTTACTTTAAAAATACATAAATGCTGCTGCTCAGCCAAAAATGAAGTTGTTACTAGATTTTAGAAGTGAGGGTACTATGTGGACAAATAATGTCATCCAAATCCTACCTTAATTCACTTTCCAGCCCAAACTTAAACTATATTTGAGTTTGATGAAAAACTAAGAAATGCTGTGAAAAAACAAGATCAGAAGAAGAACCAAAGAAATTTGGTTTCAGCTAACGCAATAAATTAAAATATAAAGTGACTATTTTCTCATTCCACAAAAGTATCATAAAGACAACTCATCCTTAACGAACACAAACTATCAGTATTAAAGTACATATAAGCTGGATATGGTTATTAAGTCACTCAATGTTGTACAAGTCATAACGCTGATTTGTAGAGGGGACGTTAGGACTTCATGGCAACCCAGCAGCAGCGTTAGATCCATACACAGCATTCCCATCCATACACAGCATTCCCATCCGGTGTCAGAAGAGCCCTCTGGGGCACCAAAATGTGCATCCCTGGCTACCAGGTGCAACAATCAATGTGTCTGGCCAAGGGCTAGTGTGGGCAGCACAGAGAACGAAGAACAGCAGCTCGTGACACGTGTGACTTTCAAATGAACCCGCGTAATGTCCTGCCCAGGAACCTGCAGGCACAGAAATGGGCTGCTCAAACTGAGGGAAAAGAACACTCTAGACTCAAGGCAATAATAATAGTAAAAGGATCGTACACAAGGATGCTTTAAATACTGGGAATTTTCTTTGATTGCAAAGAAATCTGCTGACAGGTCCAGTAAGAGCAGAACTCTCCCTCCTGGCAAACATATATAGGCCAGCGAGGATCTGAACTAAATCATTCTCAGTGCTAGCAGCACACTAGGAAAAAATGATCCAAGTTCTTTTCCAGATAAGCCATTTACCGATGTGCTCATAAAGTAGGAGAGCAACAGCTTTCTCTGCAACCTTCCAGAAATTAGTGCATAAAATGGTGATGCAGTTAATGGACATCAAGTCCATTTGGCTAGATCAGCTTTATCGTGGAAGGACTGAGAAGTTTGCAGGTTAAGTGATCGATCTACCAGTATTTCACTTAAAGTATTCAAATGGACCACGAACGATGTCTTTGATCTCCAAAGCAGTTAATAAAGATAAGCCGAAGGAAAGGCAGATGCTGAAGCTGCTCTGTACCAAAGATAGTGGGAGCAGAAAGAATTCAGTCAAACCACGGCCGTGGTAGCGGCCGCGACCAGAAGTCGTGTTGGAAATTAAGACCCAGGGGGGAGATACTGTGCACTGAAAGATGGTTATTCGTAATTATACAGAAAAAAAGGAATAAAAAAGGGGCTTTTGGCTACACCCAAGCAGCCCCTAGCCCGGTAAGCGAGCTTCAACCAAAGCAGGCGCCTGCCCCCAGCGTTAGCAGGTCATGGACGGAGGCCGGCAGAAGGTCCGTGCCCGCCCTGATCCTCTTTATGCCGATCGCTCCATATGTTCCATACCTTCTGCCCTGTCTTTATGCGCTGTGCTTCTCCCCTGCTGCTCCAATGGTGTATTTTATACTTCATTTGATGAGGCTGGGGCTAGCAAACATGTTAACCTGCTGGTTAAGAAGGTCAATAGTAAAAGGCTGCATGCGTGGTGCTCGTTGCAGTACAGGTGTTAATCGTTCAAGTCTGAGAAACATAAAATATTCACCTGGAAGGTGAGTCCACTGGCCCTTCTCGGGCTCATGCCCGAATAGAGAAAAAAATCACCAAAAAAAAGTCTTTAGAAAGGAGCAGAGAACAAAACTTCACAACACGCCATGACACAGAACTCATGACAAATACAGCACACCTCCAAACCTCACCACAAATACAGCACCTCCAAACCTCACCATAAATCTACACATTGTAAGATGAAGATTGCATCCAACTGACAAACCCGCAAGGGGTTAAAGCTTCAGCTGGCATCACTGTGTGTCAACTGGTGCTGGCTCCCTGGGCAGGGAATTTGGCCCTTGGTGTTTACTGAAGCCACTGTGACAATTTTGAGCGGTGAATCCGCTGGTCTCCATGGGTTTGCACTGACAAAACACGGAGGGATGGCTTCTATTGCAGCCACTTTGTGTCAAGTAAACAAAGAAAGAGAAAGAAAACGAAGAAGAAACTTCAGCTGCAACTGAAAATTAATCAGAAGAGGCTGAGGCTCTACTGAGCCCTTCTGATCGCTAGGATGTAGAGCAGTGACGAACGGCTGAAATACTAAAATGCTGTGACAAATAGGCAATAGCAAAGCACTGTTCACAAATTGGAGGAGAACTAATTGAATTAATTTAGGAGGAGGGGCAACTGGAGACAGTCGCAGGGGTGAAGTCATATGCAAGTGCACACAAATAACTGTGTTGTTTTTAAGCTTTGCAGAAACATCTGGCAACAACATGCACGGAAGAGGAAACTTTTGCTTTATGCATCAAGACCTTTCTGCGAAGAGAAGCAAACTGGAGCTAATGACAGGATGCCTGCACAGAAGGAACCTTGGATTTCACCAGTATTTTTTCCTGCAGCGCCTAACGGGCCCGGCAGCGAGCGCCGGGGACGGGCAGCGCCGCAGCGGGCAGGGACCCGGCAGCCCCCGCGCGTGCAGAGCCACATTGGCCGCCTCAAACCATGTTTTAGAAACTTGGGCTTCCCAGCAGTAAAGGAGAATTATATGCAACCACTTCTCTAATAAAATGGCATTCAGGATTTGACATTGTGCAAGTTTTAAGCCCAAACTCATAAGTAAAATATATGAGTATGTGGGGTATACACGGAAGCAAAATATAGCCGTTAAAAATCTCTTTTATGAAATGTCATATACCTTTTAAAACATCTTTCTTTACTGGCAAGAGATATGACACCTCCTTAAATTGCAAACAAAATTCCAAAGTATGACACATTTAGTGCAGCAGACGGGTACTAATTTAGAGCCTGATCCAAAGATAGGAGGCCATGGGAAGATTTCTATAAATTGCGGTAGATGCTGGATACAAAGAGAGAATTTTAAAATCTTAAATAGCAATCCTGAAAGATTTTTTTCTCAACTAACAAACCTGAAGAATTACTAGGGAGTTGAATAAAGAGATGGGAAATTAAAATTATTGTGTTTTTGTTCTGAAAGAAGAAAAAATTACCATGAAAAGACATTTGATGCAAAATACTGATCTTCTAGGTATTTATGGAAACGGTATTCACATAGAACCAACGTTTTTCTTTCTGTGTCCCATGTTCCTTCCTCCCTGCGCTCTAATGTACCCGATTTCTATAAGAATAGAGCATTTAAAGGCCTTCAGCTTAAAGCCTTTATGTCATGCTATTCAGGAGATCTAATAAAAAACTAACCACGTTAAGGATCTTGGCTTGTTAAGATTATACTTGGCATCAGTCTGACATCATAGAAATCAGCGCTGAAATTGCAGCGACAAAAAAAGAAGACTTAATTTCAGGGGACAAATGAAAATAAAGTTATGAGGCCCGAATACTTAAAAGTAGAGCAAGTTTAAAGACGACCCAAGTACTCTGGCAACGCGAAGCCCTTCGGGACAGGCACGTTTTGCCCCAGAGCCCGCGCGTCGCCTGCAGCGCAGACCGGGCTCTTGAACAGGCCCTAAAGGCTGCAGGAATCAGGGGAACGGCAGCTGGTGTCAAGACCAATTCCAGGTAACACATGCTGACGAATAGTTTCTCTCCTACTTTTCGGTCCGGAATAGCCCGAAACCAGCAACCTTCAGCTCGTCTTTTTTCCCCCAGACGCGTGGCCCTGGGGGAAGCTGGCTGTTGCAATACAAATCTCCTGGTTTGCAGCTTGCAAGAAATGACATCCGTGCCTGGCGTCGGGCTGGACATCTCTCGTGTTGGTTTTGCCTTGTTTTCCCTCGAGTCCCCTCGGAGGCCAAGGCCGCCAGCGCGGACACGGCTGTGCCCGTAGGAGCGCAGCAGCGGGCACCGGGCACGGACCCGTCTTGCTGCAATTCCCGTTGATTCTTCGGCATCTCCTGCGTGTTGCAGCAGCTCGTTCCACGGCTTAATCGCACACTGGGTGAAAAGCCCTTGGCTTCTCCCGTTGGCTTCTCCTCAGCTGCCCATGACAAGCCGGTGCCGCTGGTTCTCAGCGCGTGAGAAGGAGCCGGCGCTGTCCCGCTGCTCGGACAGACGTGTCTCGCGGGGTCCCTTATCTCGCACATCTCCCTCTGCAGAGCCTTGTCTCGTCTGAGGTTGCTTTTATTTTCACGCTCTCGGCAGCTCTTCTCTTCCTCTAATGACACTCCCTGACCTTTCCTGCAGCTTTTCTAGCCCTAGCTCACGCTTTCTGAGATGGACAGCCAGAACCATGTGCAACAGAAGGGAGAAATAACCCCTTCAGGGTCTCCCTTGAGTCCTTCCTCCCTTCCCTAACTGCTCCAACACTCAATTTTCCTTTCTATTTGACAGACAAGCCTGAGCAACTCGTGTTCCCGCCGAACCAGCTACCTCTAGGAGGTCAAGCTTTGGTTCCTTGGTGGCAATACTTAATTTACTGCTCACATATATATACCCTGTCATGTGTTTTGCTTTTCCTGGAGTGTATTATTTATAATTCACATGCACTAAATTCAGCCTGATATTTCAGCGCCCAGTCATGGCGAGGCACTTCGACAGCTCTTCACAGTTAGATTTTAGTTTTGGGGGTTGAATAATTTACCAGCAGCAGCCCGCGCGTCCCCTGCTGCCACCTCCTCCCCTTCTCCACGTCACTTGTGACTCCTCGAGCGGCCCAGCCTCCTGCACGATCCCCGCGGGGCTCCGCTAATAACCTCTTTGCGCTGGGAAATGCCCAGTTTCTTCCATCCTTCTGTTTCCACATTTTTAACCACTTACTGACCCGCCAGAGACCCTTCCCGTGATAGACAGCTGAGTTGCCGTCACACAAACACCGCGACAAAGCAGCAGATTCACAGGGGTGAATCTGAGCTGCGGGAAGAGCAGGTTACCCGCAGGGGCCCCGCTCCGCGCTCTGTCAGATTAGAACCATTGCTTGCTGAGCGCCGGCGCCTCTGCTCCCGCGTGCACCACCGGGCACCCACGGGCACCACTCGGAGCGCCTGGAGTGCAGGAACACGTTAAGTGCCTCGTGGTACCGATCAAGGCCATTTGGGATGTGACAAATCTGTAGAGTGCCAAACCAAAGAGGGAGAAACAGCAAAGGAGAGGAAAAAAGTAAATGAAATGAACGCGACTGAGGGTGTTTCCAGTGACAGCGTCTGGGCTGCAGGACAGCAGGTCAGAGTATGCCACAACCACCAAGCTGTTTTCCTAAACCTGGAGCTACCTGGCCTTTCCCGCACGCTGTTGTTAGCCCCGGAGGGTGCCTGTGCACGCGGGAAAGGAAACACCCACAAACGGCCCTCATCTCTCCAGCTCAGAGCCCAGGAGCCGCCGCGCCGCCGCACGGCCCCGTTTGTCCCACGCTGTGGCACAGCTTAAACTGCAGGAGGGCAGAGGCGACGCCTTGGCTCTCCCTCCCCAAACCCAGGGCGCTCCTCCAGAGCAGCACGGGGCTCCACCTGTAATTCATTAATGTTGGCAGGTGAGAAAGAGCTTCACCGAGGGGAGAATTCCGGCATCGTTCAGAATATCCACGTAACCTCTCGTGAGCATCATCGGATTATTTGGCTTCAATGATGAGTGCGGACGGGGCTGCTCCCTCCTCCCGACCCCGTGGATGTGCCTGGGGGAACCGCATCCCCCCCGAGGCCCAGGGTGCCCTTAGGAACCACTGCGTGTTCCTCCGAGGGCCCAGAACTACTCCAGGACTTTCGTATTTTGCTGAGCAATTTGAACAGCCTCTTTGTAACAACGTGGGGAGCATAAACTGGGGGTAAAGGGCCTTAACCACCTCTGGCCCGTAGTCGTTTTTAGGATATTTAAGCACTGGAGCAAAAAAGCAGCAGAGACACAAACACGCTGTTTGTTTTCCCAGGGCCAGATGGATGGATTCAATTTGCAGATTCCTCAAACTGCCAACACTGAAAAGTCTTTAAAAAAAATCCTTTCTTTTCAAGCTCTGTCATGGTTCCTATAAACGGCACGGGTATTTTCGGCGTTACCAGCACGTTACCAGCGCTGCGGTTCCACGCGCGCTGCATCGCTCCCACCGCACGGCTGTATCAGCAAGGCCTTCAACTGAGGTGTGTTGGCAGCAGGGACAGTAGGAAAACCCCCCCAGTAGGAAAAACCCCCAAGCCCGGAGGATTTCAGCCTTCCGAGGCCGAACAGAGAGACAAACCCCAAATGAAGCTTTGGGTGCCGCTCTGATGACCCAGCGGCCTCAACCAGCCTGCAGAACCGCAGGGGAATGCAGCTTCCTCCTTCCTATTGCTCCTAGATCACAAGACTGATTTTCTATCTCTACTCTTAACTCTCAAGGACTTAAACAAAAACCTCCCTTCTATGCGCCAGGCAAGCCCTTGACCAGCCGCATGGCAGAAAATCCCACAAGAACCCCCTATCCCGGCTTCCTCTGGCACGCAGCAGCTGCCTTTTTTTCCCTCAGTTTTGCTTCCTTAAAGGAAATAAACTCATCCTGCTTAAAGACCTTTTATTCATCCTGCGTGTACGTGGCACAAAGGGTAATTAATATGTAACCACGGGCTAATTAAACGTGTTCTCCCGTGCTGTGCGCTCGGGTGCTGCTGCACTGCGCGTCCCGGCCGCGCGCCCGGGCAGGATGCAGTCACCTCCTCTGCCCAGTTCCTCCCTTTCTGAGCACATTTTCTCCTTCCCAATAGCAACAGTTAGGGGTAGTGTCCCTGCTCCCCGAGGGCAGCTACTTCACATGAGAGGCAGCCCAGAGTTCAAAGAGTTAAGCCAGTTTTTAAAGTAGGTCTGCGAGGTCTCAGCTATGAGAGTGTAAATTGTTGGCAAAACAATTCCGTGCTGTTCAAGGAGAATTGTATAAGCAGATTTATGTGTATATAATCAGATAATAGTGCCAAGTATAAGGCGCTCTCGGGCTATTTGTATATACAATACTTTTTCTGCAAGGAGAAGTATAACACAAAAGACCCATTGGTGCATGGCACTTGTAAAGTCACATGTGAAGTTTTTGTTTTTGGAAGGTAATTGAATATTTCTATGTCTGTAAAGTTTAAAATTGGCTTCAAACGACTATTTAAATGTAACAGTTAATGTAATCCTCCTCTTTTAAAAAACCCAAAACACAACTTTTACCATATCCCAGCAAAGAGGAACCCCTGCAGCCCGCGCGGCAGTAACTCCTGCAGCAGCGCCTCGCACGGCTCCGACTCGCCTCGTTCCCGCTCCCGCTCCGTAAGAAACGCACATTCACCATGGCAACCTCCCCGCCGCCGGCCAGGATTCCGCTCCGGATATAAAGGGCTCCTTTTGCAGAGACCCTCCAAGGCCGCCGGCACCGAGAGCCTCTGCGACAGGAGGGCCCCGTCCAGCGGCGCCCTGCGCCCGGGGACCGTCCCGCTTCCCCTCGGGGAGGAGGGTTGGGCCTTCCTCCCTGTCCCCCAAGCACAGGGCAATACGAGGAGACAGTAAAGGCTCTTGCCTGCTTAAATCATGGGTTTGAAAAAAAAAAGTGTGTAATTTTATATATATGTATATGCATGTATGTATGTATATATATATATATATACACTTTATATATATATATTATATATACATATATATATTATACACATACATATATATATGTATACACACATTATTCTACATATATATGCATATTCTAAGCATTTAGACAGCAATTAGAGCTGGGAGGAAAAAGATACAAACTTTTGTGGGGAGACAGAGGAGCAGGGACAGCCCAGCAGCCCCTTCCCAGCCCAGGGTATTTCAGCAGCCTCCCCAGGTGACCTCTACATCCCAACAGCTCTTTGCCTTCACCAGGTGATCCTCGTGAACACCCCACCCTTCGTATTCCCATAATGGTTGGCCTTAGAAATTCCTTTATCCATCAAGAGATCAGGCCTGTTAGAGACGGGAACGCAGTGAAGTCCGAAGGAACATATGTTATATGTAATATGTTCACAGACACATGTTATATGCCTACGGATACGCCTGTTCTCGTGTGATTTGCTCTGTGTTTGTAGAAAACACACCCTAACCCCTCGAGCCCAAAAGCAGAAGCCAGCAAGTCGTGAGATGACGGCGCGTTCTTCTGCGCTCACCAAATGTAAAAAACCTTAGAACGCTTTATAAATCAAGCATGAACAAATCTGTGATGAAAGACTAAACCTGTTAGGAGAAAGACAGTTTTGCCCAACAAGGCAGTGCGCTAATAAGAGACTTCCCCAGACGCGGCTCTTTTCATCCGCAGACGAACGCGCGCGTCAGCGGGATCAGAGGCGGTGAGATGAGCGTGCGCTGCAGGATGCTTCACGTCGGGAAGGAGCATTAGTGGGTAATGGAAAGAGGAAACACAACCGTGACAGCTCGCGGCGCCTAGGACGTTTCAGGGATGGAAATGCCGGTGCGTCCCCGCAGCAGGGGAGCAGGCGGGCACGCGGGCGCGCGGGCTCACGGCTCCTCGGAGCCGGTGCCCGGCCTCCACCCTCCAGGAGCTGCCCCGAGCATGAAATCTGTCCTTGGGGCTTCTTGAGCTCTGTCCTTGAGCTGCACGGGGAGAGGAGCCTCCTGCTCGCCTGGAACAGCCCAGGCGATTGTGAAGAGTCCAGTGGCGCTTGGAGATCTTGTGGGGCCTTTTTAATATGACATTAAAAATAGGACATTTTTCAATTCATCCCCAGGTTTAATTGTTCTCAGCAATTAAAGCTGAATCTATTTTGTATTTCTTTTTTATTTTGCACTTACAGATCAGTTTGTACTTAGGGAATTGCACTTAGGAGAACCAGGAAAGCGGGCCAGAATACATCTCTCATATTTTTATACACGGGCTTGGGGATGTAACAGCTTTTAGATCTATAATATTGCTAATTTGGTCTTCATCAAATCAAACGCAGTGTTTTTAAATAGCATCTGTGGTGGCCTTAGACCGCCGTTAAGTAGTATAGCACTTAGTATATTGAAAGCAGTATCTTAAACTGAAAAGGGAACCTGTGTTGCTCTGCTCGGGGACACCCTGCTCCGTCACGAAGCGGTAGCAGATCACGCAGGACCCCGGGCACGTTCCCTCACCCGGCACAGCCCTGCAGGGGCCGTTTTCCCCTTTTTGTGCCTGATTAAAGGAAAAAGCTCCCGACTAGAGCGCAGAGCCCTGCAGAGCCCACAGAGCCCCACAGAGCCCCGCAGAGCCTGTCCCTGTGCAGCCCTTGCCCGGCCTCCCCCCGTGCTGCCCCCGGGCTGCTCTGCACCCGCAGCGGCTCCATGAGATGCTGGACGGGGACGGCCCGAAGCCACGGGGACGGCTTGCTCCGCCACGGCCGTCCCCGTCAACCCGAACACAGATGCAGGGTTAACACGACGGTGCTGATGCAGCAGTCTCACATCGCGTAAATAACGAGTTATTCACTGGGCTGATAAGATGGGATAAGCTTGGGCTCTGTCACTACCATCATTACTTGAAGAAACAGCCCTGGAGCTGGGAGAAACTATTCATCCCAGATCAGCAGTTATTCTTTTCAGTTTAGACGTAAAGCAAAATACATTATTTCAAGTTATGTCCAAAAACAACTGCTCTCGGGTTGAGTATCAGATAACCAGAGGTTCTTCCACATATCGGTGCTCTGAGCAGCATCCTAAATTCCTCAGCAGGGCATCCCCGTTTCCGAGGGCAGCGGTGTCAGGATCCGAACGGGATGCTGCAGCAGCCGAATGGGAACATTCCCAGGGACAGGTCCAGCTGCAGGAATCGGCGCCGCTGCGGACAGCAGCGCTCCCCAGGCCGTCACCCCCCGGCTCCCCGCGGGATCCGTGCGGCGCTCCCGGGGCGGAGCGGGAGGCGCCGTCGGAGCAGCCTCCTCGCGGCCTCGGCGCGCGCAGGCTCTGACGACCAGCAGGGTCGCGGGCGGCCGCTCTCCTTGCCAAGGATTACACAAGGCGCGAGCGACCCGCCGGGCTCGCGGCGCGCTGCATTGCTGACGGTTTACGGCACTCGCTCCCATTGCAGAATCCTCCGCTTTTTTTCTGCGCTGAAGTATTTGGCCTTGGCTGCCGGCCTGAGCTTACTGTACAGCTGAGATGCAACCGAGGGGTTACCCGCTGGCCACGGGGCTGCTGCAATCGCTTACCGGTAGCTCGTGAAAACCTCGAACGCCTCAGAGTGTCTGAATGGGAAACCTGCCCCGCAGCAGGAAACACGACTGCAAACTCAATGAGTTGCCCTCGTTCGGATTTCCCCGGGTGGGTTTTTTTGTTTGTTTCCATTTCTGACCATCCTCCTATTTTGGCCGCGAAGCTGGGAACCGCCGCCCGGTGCCGCGTTCGCGGAGCAGCCGCTGCGGGAGGGCCGAGGCGCCCGGCTCCACGACGCGACGGTGCCGCGCGGCCCGGCCGCCTCTCGGGGTGCACCGGGCACCTGGGGCGCCCCGGGCACACAGCCCCTGCGGCAGCGCTGCCAGACCCGCTCCATCGCTGCCCCGTTCCCGTTCTCCCTGCAGCCCCGGGGACGGGACGGGCTCGGGG
>JAUBNY010001072.1:7622959-7636766 GCA_032275445.1 Crypturellus soui
ACCCTCCATCCCGCGGCAGCTTCCGCTCCCGCTTTGTGGGAAACGCAGACAGCGTCCCCAACGGGTGTCCAATAAATGAGTGATTTATAAATATTTGCATCCTATAATTGTCTTTAGGAAGGATCGGCTGGGTGAAAGCTCACTGGGGCCATTTTTCTGTGCGGAACAGCTGAATTGCTAACAAGTTTCATTTCCACCACTCAAGCAGCTAATAGGCAATCTCTTAGTCTGATCACACTCCTGCTTCCAAATGGCACTTCACAAGGGAGCACCTTTAATCTGACATGTTCTTGCAGCATTTTGTATGGGAAATGACTTTCCAGACTATCTGAAGGTTGCTGGGACGAGTCTTTCTATTATGAGATGGTGCCCTTGAGCGGTAGGAAGCCGAGTATGTGGCTCTTAGTGGAGAGCAGGGGAAGGGAAAACAAAGAGCTGGAAATTAAACCCGGCCCAAGCTGCTAATCTGAGTCCTTTCTGGGGACAGAGACGGCAGCGGAACAGGTCGGGGTCAGGACATCAAAGGTCTCAATGCTTCTCAATAAATCACTGTTGTACGATGAAATTACATCCTGGCTTGTGCTTAAGGGCTAATTCTGAGCTTAATTAATCTATTGAAGCAGGTCCTGAGGTTGGTCTAAGATGGGCACTAGTGAGAGCAGCATTACGTAGTTAGGAGAAACGCAACATGAAGAAATGAGCCTGGGAGCCTCTCCTGAAACTACGAAGATGGCAACTTAGGGACTTGATTAAACACTTCAATCCTGTTCTCCTCCTGGTAGATTTTTTTTTCAGCACTTATCTTGTATTTTAGAGGGCTGCAGCTGAAGAGGAGAAGCAAAAGCCTGGGAAAAAGGTGAGGATGATGTAACCCCATAGGCTACATGAATTCGGCTTTGCCACCAGGTAGGAAAAGCCAAAAAACTCAAATGGATGCTAGAAAAAGCTGTCATACTGTAAGACCTCTTCTCTATCTACATTTCAAACAACTGTTCTGAACATGGACCATAAGTAAGAGAATCCAATCTAATGCTAATCCAATAACAAAGTAAGATCAAAACCTACACTCTTCGGTCACAAAATGAAAAAAAAAGTGTTTCTTTTCAGTAAGGAATAGAGGGAAAAAAAAGATGCTTCTCCTAAAAATTGCTAAATACCCTCACTCCTCTTGTATGCTGAGAATCCCCCTTTTTAGCAGCATTTATTTTTAATTGATGCAGAAGGGATGAATTCTGGTGCCAGGGGCCCTTGGGACGCACCCCAAGAGGCAGGGCCTGGTGCTGAGCGCTCCCTGCTGACCCCACAAAAAAGTCTGTTGCTGGTGAGGATGCTGAAACAGTGTGGAGAACGGGATGAAACACCTGGGGAGATGGGAGCATTTTAATAATGCCTATTTTTATATCTACTAGATGCCGACCATCTGAGCTAATAGAACGTAATGGGAAGACTAGATTTAGTCATTTTCATTATTATTAGGCCTTGATGTACTTCTGTCAACTCCAAAATACTCATTACGTGTAATTAGGAACAAGATTAGAGTGCAGTTAAGATGCAGAATAATGACGCAGCTCAACAAGGGCTAGTGGAAAAAACAACCCACTTAGGAAAACGCCTCAAAAGCGCTGAGCAGAAGAGGGCATTTAAGAAAATGATAAAGATGAAACTGGTGCTAAATAATGAAGAAGGGACTTTGAAGTGGGAAAGAGCTGATAAGCAGAATCAAAGCATTTGATGACTATATCTCCCTCTAAAATGAATCCCTTGTGTTTATTTAGATGTTTGAAGTAATATTAGTACGATAATTCCCTAAGAACCAATCTGTGTGTCTTTTCCATAAACTCCCATCCCAAATGGCATAATTAATTCCACAGTTGTATAGAATAATAATAACAAAATCCATCCTTTGGGATGTAGGTTGTAATTTCTATCTGACAGAAACTGCGATTAGACACAGCATATAAAACTTTCTGGTAATTTATTCACCAGAAATTGCCACATTACATCTATTGAAGGACCGGTGATATGAAACTTAACAAGCTGATTTTTCAGTCTGATTTCCTTGAGCCTTCTCCAATTAAATCAAAATTGCAGATTAGCTTTGATACGAAATAAGATTTTTACATTTGAAAGTAACACACGTCAGAATTTGCCAAGAAGATAATGACACAACTAGCAAATTGCGTGTGGAAAGATTTCTGAAATTTTTGAAAATTTCTCTAAAAATAGAGGCTAAAAGTCAGGGAGAAAAGTCAGGAAGGGCCAACAGGCGCCCGCTCCCGGGGCCAGCAGCCGCCCGCTCCTTCATTCTGCTTCCCCTTATCCCGCCGCAGGAGCAGGACAGCTCCGACGGCCGGGGCCAGGACACGGCGCCGGGCTTCGGCCAGGCCTTTGCCATGGTGCAGCGATCACCGCTGCAGCCCAATCAATCCCTGCTGGTTGTTTATAAGTATCTGTGACTCATCGGCATTTTTCCTGCTCCTTAATTGCCAGTTTCCTGAGAAACCGTAGCCCGCAGCCAATAGCACGCAGAAATACTACTTAGTGACGAGGTACAATTGGGAGAAATAAATACAGCATTATTGGTAAATTGAGCAGCACTTTTCTAAGTACATCACGTATTTATAAACAACGCAGACACCCGCAGAAGCTGAGAACGGCCTCGTCTTGCTGAGCAAGGCCTCCCCGGGCCTCCTTCTGGGAAGCGGCACCCGCGCAGCGGGATGCACCAAGGTGCTGCCCGCACCCAGGTCCCCGGCTGTGCCCGACACGGTGACCAGCGCTGGCCAAGGCCACAGCACCCTGTGGCCCCGACGGTGTCACCCCGATGGCCATCTCTCCATACGTGTCTCGGTTCCGACCTCAGCCCTTTATCTCTCAATCCATCCAATTTCCTAGAGCCCTTGTGGATCAGGGCATCAATATTAACAAACAAACGGAGATCCTTGCAGAGACCACAGCATGGCAGCCGCCTTCTCCAGAACTGGCACAGAAGTTATGTACAAGATCTAAACAGGAGAGATAAGACAATCTCTGTCTTCAGCGTTAGTCACTGCTCAATTACAGCTTCATTCAAAACCATTAATTGGTAGAGAGAAGGAAGCGTGTGAAGTCACTATAGCACAGCATGCTATTTCCTTTATTCTTTCAATACGTGATTGTGTTTGGGAAGCTTAAAAGTCTTTTTCAGCAATCATTTGATAAAGCTGCTTTAATAGTTGTTAAAAGGCTGGGATACACAGTGCCAGTTAATTTCATATGAAACGACTGGGAGCGGGGGAAGAAGAACACAAAAAACCTAACGGAAACGGACAAGCGTCGAGGTGGCGGAGCGCGCATCTAAACAAGCGCGCGAGCGGGTGATTCAGCGCCGCGCCGGGTAATTGGAGAGCCCGGTGTTGATAAGAGCTCTGCCCTGGCAGGACGGGCAGTCCGTGTACCCGCAGCTAGAGCCGCCGCAAGCAGCGCTTGGCGCGGGCACCGCAGCGGCGAGGCCGTGGCCACGCACCCAGCATGCCAAATCACAGCATGGGGAGCCCGGGGTGCCGGCTGCGTCCCTCGGCCTCGCTGCGCGAGCGCTGAGCTCTGGCCGTGCTGCCAAGCCCCGGGGCACCGCGCGCGGCCGGGCTGGAGGTGCTCGACGCGGGCGCCCTGCAGCGAGCCGTGCTCCAAAACCTGCACTCGGGCCCCTTCCCTCCTGCCCGGCCGAGCGCGCCCTCCCGCAGGGATGGCAGCAGCCTGGCTCCGTCCTCAGACCTCGAGCCCGCGCACGCCACGGCTCTGAGCACAACCGGGGAATCCGCAGGGCGGTTTCACGAGGAGAGGAGTGCGCAGACGTGCCGGGGCGCGGAGCAGGGCGCGCGCGGCCTAGGACGCGCTGCTCTTCGCACCTCGCCGGCCGCAGCCCCGCGCCGCCGCCGCGAGCGCAGCACAGCGCGATCGATAGAGCTCTTCACATCTTCCTCACAAATCCTTTCTGCTTAAGTGCCCAATTTCCTACCTACTCAGCCACTGACTGCGCTATTGCAAATTCCCCTGGGAGCGGGACATTCTGGGAACAGGTTATTGAACAAATAATTTGGCTCATTTGTGCAGGAGATTTCCAAAGCAGAGCCCTGTCCCTTCTTTCCCACAGCAGCATTTTTGTATTCTATAAAATCTCCTTCCATCCTTTTCTTTGAATAACTCAGATCAAACTGCAGCTCCATGCGCAATGCGGCGCCCGCGCTCCCACTCCCGCGGGATGCTGCCGGGGAGCTGGTCCTGGGTATCCCTGTGGATTCTGCTCCACCGCACAGCAGCAGGCAGGGGTTCCAGCCCGGCCCGGGCAAACTGGCTACGGGAGAGCAGCAGTCTGCTCTGATTCACGAGCGAGATGTCAGCTAGTAATGAAGACTGATAACAGAAAACAAATCTCTTCAGTTTTATCTAAACCTTAAAATTAGGAACCAAACCAAAATACGGGTATTTGGGCAACGTCTTAGTTAGTTAGTTTAGGTTTGGTTACAGAGGTTGGAATAAAATGCATGCAAATGTTTACTTAACACAAAATTGCACTCGCAACGTCACGGCAGAACCCCCCGCAGCGGTGTTTTTGCAGCGCCTTCCCCCAGCGCCCAGAGCTGCGCCGCAAACCTCAGCGAGACGCGGCGCGAGGGCTGCTCCCCACAGGCTCCGCTCGGCGCTCACAATGCACGCGGCTTCCCAGTCCTGCTCAGGATTACTGCCGACAGGAGGTAGAGATGGGCCCAGGGAGGCTGCGCTCCCCGTGCAGAGGGTGTCCCGGCCCCGGGCAGCGCTCGGCAGCACCTGGATGCGGCAGCCGGGGGCTCTCGGAGCGGCTCCGTCGCGCAGGAGAACCGAGAGGGATCTGAGCAGGTGAGTTCTGCAAACAGCACCTGAGAAGAAACCCAGCAAAGGCACCGTGCTGGTTTTGATGGCTGGCTGAGCTGATACTGTTAAACACTGCCCAGTGGGTAAATACCAGAATTTGTATTAATCTCCTTACTGCCTTTTCTATTTAGACTTATTAAATACAAATAAGCAAAATAATCCCAATGAAATTCTGATCTTCGTATAAATTCACAAGCAACCACTAGTTTGGGCAATTCAGGTGCCCCTTGCTCTACCACATCCTTATCCCCAACCTCTTTGAATTGTGTTCTGTATTTCCCGGGGATGGGAAGAGCCGAGGGCTCCATCCAGAGCACGGTTACAGGACCGGCCTCCCCGGGCGCCGCCGCAGCACCCTAAGCCCAACCGCTCCCACCGCTCAGCAGCAGCACCCAAGTCTTTAACCCAGGATTCTGCTCCCATTTGTTTCCAAAATCTACTCCTTTTCACGCTTCATTTTCTATCACCCTGCCCTGTGCGAGCGCGGCCAGGCCGGGCTCCACGTTTCACCCGCTCCCGATGCCGCCCACGCCGCTCGGCACCGCCAGTGCTCACGTGCAGTATCCCAGAGCCGGAGCTCGTACCAAAACTCCGCGCCTGGTCCAGCTCCAGCAAACTGCACGCACTCCTCGCTGGGCAGCGGCTCCAGCTGCTCGCCTGATCCTTCCCTGCGGATCCTTCCCTCGGCGCTCATGGAGAGCCGGGAAGCCCTTGGTTGTTGGGCTGCTCCACAGGCTCGAGCCCAGCGTTAGGACTAGGCACAGCAAAGGCACCCAGCAGCTTTAGCGCAGAACATTTTTAATTGCCATAAGGATTCTGGTGCCTTAATTTGATTACTTTAGCAAACAATTATTTACCGGATGCACAATAATAGTATTTATTACTCTTTAACTAAAACTGAAGGACCTTGATTCTGTTCTCCGGTTACTTTTGCTTAAGACACCCTTCAAGATTTGATCCTCATGTACAAACACGGACATGAAGAACATGCAGAATTTGGCTCTAAATTTAAATTATAACTTGCAACAAAAACTGACTTTGGCATTTTGAGTACTGGAGAGAGCAGCAGTTTTAAATAATCATCCATCACACACAAACATTCAGCTGCGAATCTGAAGTAGGAACCTTAAGGCAAGAAGCTAGACAAACATTTTGGCTCAAATCCACCATTAGGATTGTCAGAGTAAACACTAAAAAGGGTTTTGCATTCAGCTAAAATATCTGTTTACAGCTATCTTTTGCTGAAGCCGCATATTGTAAATGAAATGAGATCTCCAAAAACATTTTTGTCCTAATAACTTTATAAACTCTGCTATATATTTTATGGAATTTAAATGTTCGACTGCTTGGCCCAGAACAACTTCTGCAGGAGATTATTGGAGAAAACATTACCATATGTCAGTAGAATGGCAGCATCCCATAGATACTGAGGAGGATCTCGGGCTTAACCCGGCTCCCATGTTTATAATACAGCCGGATTTCAGTGCTTCATATATGGGTACCTCTACTTGTATAAACAATATTATGGCAATGACTGTCAAAGACACTTCTAGGAGTCCAATGAAAATAAGCATACATTTCTTTGCACATAGTTCCAAAAAATAGCCTTGGTGAGAGCTCGCAGACCACCAGCCCCATGCCCAACACGCTTAAGGTGGAAAAAGCCGGTAATGTGGGCCCGGACTAACTGTTTTCTGTACATTTGCTTGGGTGGTCCAGCCAGAGCGACCGCTTCGTCCTGCCGTTAGCCCTCCCGCAGCTTGCACGTTTTCCATGAAGAATTTTAGCCACCGCGCTGTTAAATCATGTGGCCGCTATCTAGCACTCGAGGGCTTTATGGAAAACTCCTAGACATTTGGTATTCGTCGATGGAGTTCTCAAAAGAGAATCATCTTCCTCCTAGAAACACCTGTGCTTTACTCTTCCCTGCTGAATTCAGCGTGGTCCCCGATCCAAGCCCTCCAAAGGCTCCGAGGCTCTGTTCTCCCAGCCCCAGGAAGGTGGGGAATGTGGCAGAACCGCATCCCAGGCAGGAACGCGCTGAAGGAGGACACGTTACCTCTAAAATACTGAGGAAGAGGCGATAGTTCGGTACGCACAGAAACCGAGCTCTAAAAACCCAACAATTCTGAGATTAGATCTGCCAATCTTGCCATTTAGGTTTTCAGCTCGTCTTGTATTTCTTAGGTTTAGGAATAAAACTGGTGGAATTAATACGGAAAAAACAGACTTCTGCTTCAACAGCTCCTCTCCTCACCCTGCAATGCCTTAGAGAAAAGAGGAGTTTTTCTTGCAGGTGGAATCCCCAGGGTCACCGCGCTGCGGCGAGGGCAGCAGGTCCGCGTTCCCGCTCCTCCGCGGGGATCGGGCGCCGCGGGCTTGCAGACTGCTCGGCGCGAGCAGCGCACGGCGCCGCGCGGACACCACGGGGAATCGGGTTCCCTGCAAGGCCAGACGGGGAGCAGGCGGCCCGAGGAGTCAGGAAGAGTCCTCGCCTGCTCACGTATAAGGCAATGCGCAAACTGTGTAACTAGTTTTACCGGCCTGTGAGTCTAGCAGAATCTGGAGGGATTGATTTTGCTCTTTAAAATGTTCTTTTCAAATCCATGAGGATTTTCTAAAATGAATTCCTGCAAAATATGTTCTGAGTCCTGATGGCTGCGGGGAAAACAGTTTGAAAATGAGAACCCCGAAGCCTAAAAACCTGGAAGGCTTTACAAGGAACCATCCTAGCTTTAAAGTCAAACTTAGGCTTTTAAGAATACAGAGGGAGGACCTGTGCTTTGGTCATGCGTGTCAGTGTGGGAAGATTACTAATCTTAAGGTTAAGAGGGCTGTAACGTTCAAACCGAGGGACTGGGGGACCGAGGTGCATCCCCACCTGAGCGCTATAATCCCCGGGACAACCCTTCTGAGCCCGAGGGTGCTCTTAGAAGTACCGGAATGGGGTGGCACCCACGGGGACGGCTGGGGCAGCCACTGTGATAATCACAACCTGACACGACAAGAGCTAGGAATTAAAAAGAACAAACAACAACAACAATAAACAGCCAAGCCCAAAGCGCAGGATGAAATTAGCCCTACTGTCTTGACTCGCACAGCCCAGCTCCTGGGATACCCGGCATCCGTAGGCTCCAGTATCCACCACCACTGTAGCACTTGGTGCCAGAGGCGCACACAAATGCCAGTCACATTTTCTATGCTTTGCAATATTCTATGTTTCCTTGAGCAAAATCAAGACACACACCTGCATGTCACTGCAAGGGCACTTGCCATTACAGTGCATCATATAAGTAAGAGAACCAGTAACAATCTGCTTAATCCAACTTCCGTCTCCTCCAGGAATTAATGACATTTTTTCCAGCTGCCCCAGAGCACGTCTCAGTGCAGGAATTCCTGCTTGACCATGCAGCACGCTGCCGCTATCAGCAATCAGCGTTAGGGACCGCAGGTGCCCAGTTTTCCAAGCAGCCCTTGGGAAAGCCCTGTCCCAGCGGGGCTCCAAGGGCACCTCCGAGCCCCGGGAAGCGCCACCTCCGGGCCAGCAGCAACTGCTCTGTGGGCTTAGGAACAGCCTCCACTCCTGGCAAAAGCAGATGCAAACTCCTCATTTATTTTATAAGAAAAACAAACAGCTTCTTCATCTAGCAAGAAACCACTTCAGTTTTAATGGTTTCCATTGGACTCATTTGAGATTGTTATGTGTAATTAATATCACTAATTAGTATCTGTTCCTTTTTAATCACGTGAAACTCAAGACTGGAAAATGTTTATGTTATTTGCTTGACCTTTCTGTGTTAATTCCAGGAGCTCCCTGAGGACAGATGCTCCACGCCTGGAACTGCGCTCGCTGCTTTGTCTTGTTTCCCTTGGCAAACACCTTTCGCACATGGCCCGTGCGTGGAGAGAGCAGTTACGTTACCGTCATCTCAACTCCCGTTCAGAGGCTGGACTAGAATAACCCAGGCAATTATTGCTAAAGAATTACTGCAAATAAGCCTGTCTTTTAGCATATTTAGATTTACCGGACAGATCATGATTCCAGATTTCCTATGTATCTTTTAACATCTTTTAATTTGGGGAAGTATAATTTAAAAAATCTCTATGGTATGAGGAAAAAAAAAATCCTCTAAGTACATAAAAATAGTGGTCTGAGAGCTAAAAAAGAGCCAAATGGAAATCTTAGATTTCTTGCTCTCTGCATAGCACCATCAATATTTAAGACGCACTTGTTTTGCCTACTTACTTAACATTACTTAGCCAAAATACTTAGCGAGAAGTGTGTCCATGCAGACTTTCCATGGGTTTTCAATCAAGCAGCAATTACAAGTGCATGTTATCAGTTTTTTTCTCCAAGGCAGAACCGCATCCAACCCGAATGACACCACCTTGGCAGAACAGTAGTTAAGAAACACTTGAAGTCACGTAACTAAGATTAGCTTCGAGCTGCTCTCCTTTTGATCCAGGTGATGGAGGTCGGATCGCTAATTCTAGATACTTTAGGCCGGTTATGAGGGGTTTTAAAACAGTGTATATTCCTTGGCAAGAATGATTTTTTTTCTGCCTTGCATCACTCTTCTGTTACATAAATCCCAAAGAATTGTATCGAAATGTTGTAAACAGGGGTTGATACATAAACATAAATCTTATGTATTATCCAGGGGACTAACAATGCTTACTGACCTAATGTTACGTTCAAAATGTTTCAGCGTGTTGGAGGGGAACAATTCTAGAAGTACAGCTCACAAAGCTGAATATTAGATCAAAGCCCTCAGCTTATCCCACCACACAGGGAAGAAATGCTAAATAATAGGAATTAGTATTGTATCTAGGATTTACAGATGATAATGAGGATCTGTAATTCGGGGATTTGCAAGATAAAATATTGAGCTGCTAAGGAAGGTGACACGGAACCATCCTCTGTATCACCCTGTAAAGCAGCTTAGCCACCTCCCGTCTCCGCGGCGGGACACGCTCATTGCAGTCATATGGTCATAGCTTGCTACGTTTTTGGTTTTTTTTTATGCAAGACCACACGTGTTTTCATCAACAGTCTGAGCTACTCACTGAATAATCGCATTGATTTCCTATAGTGCGGTATCAGACTTGGCTAATGTGGGCAAAACAGAGGCTTTGCTCCAGCATTACGAGCAGCAGCGAGGCAAGGGGAAGGCCACTGCACTTCTTGCAAGCTCCGGGTGCCCAGGGCTGCGCCGGTCCCTCGCCACGACCTTGAGCAAGGAGATCAGACCCAGGATGGTTTAGGAGGAGTCGCAGAGCGGCTTCCCGGAGCTGCCTGCAATGGCTCCTTCCACAGAAAGGGAAAACGGAGCAGCACGAGAGAAAGGCTGAAACGTGAGAAATGCAACCGCTGGCGGAGCCAGGAGGGCAGCGACGCGGCGCGAGGGCAGGTGACGGGGCTCGCTCGCTCGGTGTTAAACCCTGCCTTCTGTTTCCTGCGACTCTGAGGTAATGAGTTGCTCCGCTCGCCCGGCGTGTTTCGCATTACAGCTCCTATGTTGTGGGTAACCATAGAGAATACACAGCTCACCATTTCCCACTGGTAACTGTTTCTAATAACAGATGTGCTCGCGTTATTGCACACGCTCTAGATGCATGTCACACAGAAGGGCCGTTAAACACCAGACAGCAACACGTCGGTTTTCTTTCATTTTGGTACTTCCATTCACCTAAATTGACTCAGCGTGAATTAGCAAACTGGAGCAGCCTGTGGGTGGGCGATGAGAGGGGAGTGCGGGACGGTGCCCGGAGCCACTCACCTCCAGCCACATTCCCTTTGCTCCGGTGCGCAGGAGCTCGGGGAGCTGCGCTCACCTCCGGGGCAGCCCTCCCGACCCAGCAAAGAGGGAGAAAATGCCCTCGCCCTGGGCAGAAACGCGCCTGCCCAGGCCTGGCGCCCCCGCCTGCGGGCACAGCCGCGCTCCGACAGCAGAGCTTATCCCAGGGTCCTGTTTGGAATGGGTATCCCAGGGCTCCCTATTTCGGCAGCCGGGCGATGCCAGTGCTCTCTCCTCACTGCTCAGAAGTCTGAGGGTTTGGAACAAAACGTGTCACTTTTCAAGGCAAGACAGAAGGTCTGCCCATGCATTTTCCTATTCTGTGGCTAATGATTTCAGCGGGAGCCGCAGCGCACGATCCGGAGCCGCGAACAAGGCGCATAGGGCTGCCTGTGGCCCCTCCGTGCAGCTGCGCGTGGGGCTGCACCGTGGCCACGGCATGTCCTGCTGGGAGCACCCGCCCCGGGCAGAGCCGGGCGCTCGGGGGCAGCGCCAGGCACAGGGCAGCCCGCGGCAGCGAGCACCAGCAGCTCTGCGGAGATCTTGCAGAGCAAGAAAGCAACCTTGCTGTCCAGCCGTGAGAGTATCTGTCAGCAAAAAGCAGTTAACAAACGAAAAAGCAAAACAAACAAACGAAGGCCCCCAGGCTCCCGGCGAACCAACCAGAAATGCCAACAAAACACTGCGTTTTCCACGTGTGAATCTGCACTATGACGAACAAGTGGTTTAATCTGTACGAGCCCAAACACCATGAGCCTGTGCCTCGGCCATCGGGCTCCTCATTAGAGCTGCTTCGCCCTCTCGAGCACGTAACAGGCAGTATTTTTGCACCGCTGCAGTGGCATGACCCTGTGTTCTTTACCTTGTTTCAACTCGCTGTTTACCTTGGCCCCGCATGCAGGTCTTGACGGCTGCAGCTTTCACCTCGGCAATGCTGATCCCCCCCGGAGTTCCCTGCACTCGGCCTCGGCCGCAAACGCAGCCCTGGACGTTGCCTCATCGCTGCTAAAGATCCCGCTCGCAGGGAGCCAACCGCCCCGCGCTAAACCAACAGCCCGCGCGCAAAGTCCAGCTGCCGCCAAGGGGCAAATCTACAGAGATCCTACGGAGCCTCCCGGACTCCCCAGGCGCCGGAGGGCACCGCAGGCCCTGGCGACACTCGAGTTTCCCGGGGCCGCGCGGTGCGTTGCGGCGGCCGCTCCACGCGTGCAGCGCGCCGGGGCCGCGCGCCCCAGCCCTCCGCGGCACCGCGGCCGCCCCGCCGGCACAGGGAGCTCACCATACAGGCCTCCGCTTTATGTGTTTTCAATTAAACACAGTAAAATCTTCCATCAGTTATTTCCGTTGGCAGCCCCTGCGGCTGTCCCAGATTTCTCCCTGCACATTTCAATACTGGCACAGATAACTCATTTTTCACTTGAACCAAGAGTCCAAATACACTTTACACGGTGCAAAGTCCACCGTTTATCAGCAACTAAACATAAACTAAAACAATGACCAGACAAAATGAAGAGCAGGCGGGGATATTTTAATTTGGCTTCCAAGCAGGTACTAGAACCACTCAAAAATTACTTTTTAACACTCCTTTTTACCCAAGAGGAAAAATAAACTACTTCATCGAGAAGGTGCCGCCTGCTATTTTCCTCCTGGTAGTGCAGCAGGGGATTTTTGGTTAGGTGTCTTTTGAACACCCAAATAAAGACATTAAACAAGTTATGGATTTCTGTGCCTTGGAGCTGTCACCAAGAGAAATGTAATGGCTCTGGAAATAAGGAACAAGTGAATTGCTCCATTTCTTGCAGGAGATTAAATATACGCTATCCAAAAATAGCTAATGTACATACTTTGCTCTGGAAAATGAAGACAACTTCCAAAATCAAAGGTGTCAGCCAGAGAGAGAATTGACGGTGCAGAGGCAGCGCAGCCAGTCAATGGAGCTGAGACATTTTCATAGCCAAACCCTGGCAAAACGCATCCCATTTGGGATGTGTGTGACCACAAACCCCAAATCCACCCAGGCCCGGAGCTCTGGCCAGGTGACGCCGCACACGAGCGGCTGCAGCGGGCGCTGCGGAGCCCTGGTCCTCGCGGTGGGGAAGGAGCAGCTCAGCGCCCAGGGACTCCTCCGGTCCGGTCTGGGACAGCCCCGTCCCAAGGAGCAGGTCGCTCCATCTCCACGCTCCATCTCCATCTCCAGGTAACCTGGAAAACAGCCACGTCCCTGGCCAGAGGGATGCACTTTCACCACGCACGGCAGGAACTGCAGCTACAGAAATCCCTGGCATAGGGAAAGTCTGTTTGTTAACAAAGCAGAGGTACAGTTGGAGGTAACAGAAGCTATTTTTGATCAAAACCGTCTGTTTTTCAGATGTGTGTTGAATCTACAAAGTAAAACCATGGCTATATCAAAGAGTTTTCAGTGGCTCACAGAAACCATAGGTATGGACTCATTTTGGACAAGCCCCTAGGCAAGCTGATTTCATTGGAGCCAGAGGTTGGACCGGAGACCTCCAGAGGTCCCATCCAATCTAAATTATTCCATGATTCTATAGAGTTTCATTTCTTTCCTCAGCACTTAATAAGATGTATATGAGAACAGAATACTGTGCATTACTACTTTCTCCATTTCTGCTGCTCATTTCTCACCAAAAGTCACAATTTTTAGTGCCTACACAATCATTTCCGCAGCTGGTAGCTGGGATGTCACATGCACATAGGGCATAAAGAATTCCAGGGGGAAAATATACAGCAGTGAAATACCAGGGCCGAAAAATACATTAGAAGCATGAATCAATGGAAGTGGTTTTAATCAATCCTGCATCTGGTTTCATCATTTCTTTCATCATATCTGACTGCCTTTTACTCTTCTGGGATGCCAAAGTGTTAGCACATCCATCTTGCGAGACGCAGCACATCGACACATCGTCAGCTTCTCCATCTCTTCTTGTTCTTTCCCTTTGAGCATTTTGCCTCCAGACGCAGGAGGAAGGCATATATGCTGGGAAGAGTCTTTGAAAAAAGTAACAGGAAATAGGGGGATAAGAACTTTTCTGTGTGTGCTTAAACTTGTTGCGGGAATTTAAATTTCTTGCAGGAGAGAAACTGCAGACCCTGGAAAA
>JAUBNY010001072.1:7663441-7674565 GCA_032275445.1 Crypturellus soui
CACCGCGCTTCCTTGTGAAATTTTAATATGTTTAAAATAAACAAATGGGCAGGCACCCAGGAAACCGTAAATCACCGCAGTAATACAGGCAACCGGCAAAGGTTGTGCTGGCGGTTTTAAATAAATGCTTGGATTTATGTTTAAGGTTACAAGAGCGCGAGCACGAGCAGCAGCTCACCTGAGTGCAGCTCAGAGGGGTCTGCGACCGGTCTGTATCTGGCAGAACGACCTGACTTCAATGTTCACATCCCATTAACACAACAGGACCAGACCTGGGCCTGAGCGCCCGGCTGGACGGGGCGGCTCGCTCGTGGTTTTGAATGTAACGAGATGCCGGCTGCGTGGCCAAGTCGGGGAGGTGACGGGAACGTGCACAGTAACAACCGTTTGTGTTAATCCAGGGGACCTCTAGAGCGGGACAAGTATTTATTGTTTGACAGTATTTAGAATCTGGGGGTGGGGAAAAAGATCTGGGGCCACAAATCACTCACCGGTGCGAGGAAAGAAAGATGTTGGGCAGGTTTATGGGCTTCCCACGCTGCTGGGTGCGAGATAAAGCCTTGCTCTGCCTATAACAGTCTCTGTTGCTTTTCCCAAGGAAGACAAAAAAGCTCAGGCGGGTCAGGGGAAAATATACTTGCAGTTTTATCGAATAATAAAGATGGAAACAAAAGCGAAGGGAGAAGGGCAGGGGAAGGCAGGGAGCCTGCGTCGTGCCGTGGCAGCGCCAGGGACACAGCTCTGGCCACGCACGTGGGGACCAGGGACATGGAAAAGTCTGACCAAGAAGCAGCACAAGATGAAGAACGTCCTGAGCTTCCTTCTCAGGAGCCTCAGTGCAGATATCGAGGGCTTCGCTGGTGCTCATGTGGCCCAAGGAGCCCCATGTCGCTCTGCTCTTTAGACCCTTTCGCGTTTCCCTTCCCTCCTTGCAGAGGTGCAGACGGAACAAGACCCCGCGAGCGCCCAGGTGCTGCGGGGATTCACATTCTGTGGCTCTGCTAAACCGAGCGTGTTATTATAAAGTGAACTTCCACAAACCTGTAACATTAAAGATAACGTTTTAAAGATAATCGTCATGGTGCGATACAGCTGCGATCCCTGAAACCCCCGAGGCCGATGCTGCCCGCAGAGGTACCCGTGAGCTCAGAGCCCAGCGCTGCGGAGCGGGAGACCGAGCGCGGGCCCCGTCCGCGGGCGCTAACGAGGGCTGGGTGCTCAGGGCCCTCGACAGGCTCCGTTCTCCGTCTGCGCTGTATACACCCCGGAACATTGGTCATTTACAAAATAAAAAAGCTAAACACAAAACTCGAACATATGTAGATGTTTAGGCCACCGGGAATACAATTCTCCAATTAAAATACTAATACATGCAGAATATCCCCTTTCTTAATTAATTGGTTAAATAAACAGTGAGACTAGGTGAAATACTTGGATGATTATTTAACACAGAGAAAAACCAAGAAGGTTGACTGAATAACAATTACCCAATTAACACACAATGAAGAACATTTGAGTTTTAATTAATCCTTATTGGCACTGCAGTAACTTCCACAGAGAATCTATTCCGATTCATTTCATGGCAGGCGTTTCGAGTTTAGGTAATTTTAACATTTGGTGCCCAATATAAATCTACTTATTAAAGCTCATAAAGATATATGGGACTCAAACCAAACAGCGAGGGCAAGGGCGCTCGGGGAGCTGGTTTTTGCAGGCAGAGCAGGGCTGCTGCCGAAGCAGAGCAGGAGACCCTTGCTCTGCCACTTGCTGTGGTTCCCTGCACTTAAATACTGCTTTTTCATTTGATTATCACTATGGGGTTGAAGTTCTTTCTTGTAAATGCTCAGAAAAATATAAATTGCAGTGAGGTGCGCAGCGGAGAGGCAGCCCCGCGTTGCTCCGGCTGCACCGCTCGTGCCCCGGCGCGTGGTGCAGATTGGGGCGCCGGGACCAGGACCCGCAGACGCAGACACAGCTACGCGATGCCCAGTCTGCAGGAGCGGAGGGAAGGACGTCCCGCAGGCCCTCGTGTCACCGGTGACCGCGCTGTCAGGCCGTGCCACCTCCCCTGCTTCGCCGTTCCCCGCCGCCCCGCGCTCGCGTCTGCGCCGCAGCCTCCCCAGCCGGCTCCATTCGGGCGGCGCGCGTGAGAGAGGCTTGTAAAATTTAATACACTTAACTAATAGTGTTCCACAGGCGTTTATTGAAAAGCCGTATAAACTTAATAGAGTTTGCTATTTTATCAAAAGCAGATAATTTCCTACCGCGTTCCTCAGAAGACCCCAGACACCTCTGCTTTGCAGTTCTCTCCTGTGGACCTTCCTCATCCAGGCGCTGCTCTGGGGGTCCAGGAGCAGTACCTAAAGGCAGCAAAACTCCTTGCAGTGTTACTAAATCCATCACAGACTCACGTGCTTCCGCTAACAACACATGGAAAAGGGCTGATCCGAAGGCCCAGGCCTGGCCCCCGTTCTGGGGGATCCGGCACGTGGCAGGTACCCGAGGCCTCCCCGACGGGGAGCAAACCTGCCCCAAGCAAGCCAGAGAAACGCTCTGCGTTTGGATGCACGGGGCACCGAGGGGAGCAACACGCTGAAGGACAACACCCAGGCAGAACTAAATAAGCGACGTTTTAAAACACCTTTCAAATCAGACACAAAGAACTCAATAACCACTTGTTTATGAAAACCACCTGCAGCAGTTCTGCTCTTGCGCTGCCTTTCCTTGCTCATGGCCATTTTCCAGTTTTAGGTTACAAAGTTAACAAAATAGCTTCTTGCCCGTCAGGGTTACAGGAGCCTTTCTTAAAAAATACTGCTTCAACTCTTCATATTTTTTCGTGATTTTTCATGTCTTGCTCTCCCTTGCTGAGCAGAAGTATTTATGTTTGTATTTATAGCTATCTCAGAGCGTCTTTTATATTCTAGGCTACGTGAACTAACGAAGTGAAAACCCTAATACTCCGTCCTGCCGCCCCGATCCCAACGCGGCCCCGCTGCTGGGAGAGCCTGTGGAAGCCTCCTGCTGCCGAGCGCCCGCAAGGTGAGCGTTTCTGCCTCCCGACACGCAGAGTTTTGTGTTTTTCTTGGCTCTGACCTTCTGTTATTATTGCATGTTCACTTGGGGCCAAGGCATGTCCAGAACAATTCAATAATGTACTAAATCCAACTCCACACTAATTCAACGCCATAAACAAAGGCGGGATGGTCACCAGAAGAGCACAGAAAGTCTTTAGAAAAGCCACAGAGAACAAATTTTCCCGAAACTAAAATATGCTTTGAAGAGAGCTCATGTAGCAATGGCAAAATCAGAAACGAAAATCTCTGGTTTATTTAGGTCCATGTGATGCATTGCGCTTACCCTATTTGAAAAACAGATCCTCGCTTCATGGAGAGAAGCTGCTGAGTTTTTCCAGGGGTTGATCCTATTTCAGCGCGCAGAAACATTCCCATTGCCCTGGCTCGCGTCCCAGGATGCATATTCCGGCTTTATATAGCTCTGGCCGCAGAGCGGAGGTGCCCGCGCTGACACTTGCGCACGGTTGTGCTATTTTAAGGCGCGGGGTGAGGCAGATCCATCGCGGGGGCTGCAGGAAGGGCAGGGTTAACTCTCCTGCCCCGTTCCCAAAGCGTCGCCGTGTCCTGCTGGAGCAGGAGCTGCCGGGACACCCGCAGCGGCCCCGCATCGACCCTTGGCTTGACCCGGCTCTGGGCTGGTCCTGCTCTGGCCACTCGAGAGCAGAGCAGGGAGAGACAGGAAAACCCAGCGGGATGAGAAACAGCAAAACCCAGTGGGATGAGGGTCCCCTCCGATCTTCTGTGAGACCCTGGGGCTTCCCAAGCTGCACTGTTAAAGGGAAGGCGTCAGGGCCTCGTGTACGTGTCACCAACGTCATCGTTATACGGAACCTGTGGCAACGTGTGCGTCTTCGTGGTGCTCTGCAAAGGCGCCCTGAGCCCCCGTCAGAGGAAGAAGAGGGGAGATAAAGGACGAGGCAGGTGATGAGAGACAGGAGCTGTGGAGAAGCCAGGGGCCACCAAGAAGCCTGGGGCCACCAGGAAGCCTGGGGCCACCGAGAAACCTGGGCCAAGGTCTCTGCGCAAAGAGCACCTGGGCCGCGGCGCTGCTGAGTGTGTTGCCGCAGTCACAGGGAAATCCAAGTGTTTCCACACCGCATGGAAGAATGATCCCCAAAACGTGCGGTCCAGCCCTGTGCTGGCTCCGACGCGCCAGCAGCCCCTTGTTGGCGGTGGCCGCGGCACGGTGGGCGCCGACGGGCGGCCGGGCGGCTGCGGGCCCCTCGCTGCGCGCAGCCCCGTGTTCACACAACGGTGCAGCCGAGCGCGATCCGAGGGCTCCGCGTTTTCATCTCACCCTTTACTCTGGATACCCAGTGCCCGGAGAGCAAAGCTGAAAATACTTCTGTGATGGGGAATGGAAATGAATGAATCCGATCACCCCTTTAAAGAAGGGGGCATTTATGCAAGAAAAACCATGGCTGATCTCTTTTTCAGGGGTATGTGTCCATTGCAAACAGAAAGCCTGTACCATAATCGAACCTGAACCGGGAGATGGTGGCATCCTGGAGGGCCAGCGTGTCTAGACAGCCCAGCAGCAGGTGACCGCAGAGCGGCCCCGTCCCCTGGGGCTGCTCCCCAGGGACAGCGAAACTAAACGATGGAACCAGAAGTCACAATACCACAAGAAGGCTAATGACCAAGAAGCATTAATTTCATAAGCAGATGATCCTTAACTGCTTCTTTAAGCACCTTACGTTATGGCGTGCTGCTCTCCATCTGTTTTTTGCATGCGCATGTGCAAAACGCACCCAGCGGGAGCCCTTCAGCACCCTCTCCGGCCCTCCCAGCTCCCGGCCCCGCTGCGGGTCGCTCCCAGATGGCACTCGCAGGTTTGCTGGGTTTCTGGGTCTGCAAAAGCCTATGGAACATTTTTTTCTTTTCTCAAGCAGTCCTTCAATGTGCCTCGTGCTGAGGTGGTGGCATTTTCACTCCCTGAATGCTGTCGGGTGGCTTCACTTTGACCCTGCATCGCTTAGCAGCCACTGCTGGCCCCGCTAAACCAGGACACCTCCTTACGGGGGCGTTTTCTCCGCTGGGCTTTGGCCATGTGTCCAGCTACCGTTATTGCACATCTGGCTCTGGTTTCATCCCTCAGGCACAACTCCGAGGTGGTAGATATTTCCCACCGCCCATAAATCAACATAGAGTTCATTTTTACTGCAGCTTTTTCAAGTCTTTTACCACCCATACTGCCCTCTCTGGTCCCCTCTTCATCCTTTGCAGCAACTGTCCCCAAACTCAAGTCTAGGCCTGGTTCTACATCCAGCCTTAATCTTGTCCTTCAGCCTTTGGGACAGCAACCCCCAACACACTGCTCATTTTTAATCTATTGCTGGATGATTTATTGATCCTTTCTTTCAGGATCAGGATCCTCTGTAAGAACTTGTCTTACCAAGAGCCCTTCTGATAGCCCAAAGCACAGCTCTGCGCATGCTGAGCAGTACCGGTGGTCAACAGCTTGAGTAATTGAGTATTTTTAAGTATGCTCGTGTGCATCCCTGAACATTCAATATTATAAACATGCAGCCAGGTTCAAAAATGGAACCTTAAAACAGAAAAAAAATCCTCAACCCCTGTTTTAAGAAGACCTAAAACATTCCTGGGCGAGGTGGCTCTAAGCGCTTCATGCTGCGTGTCCTGCGCGGGTGCCAAGGAAGGCAGTTTCGGCCTCCTCCGAGCACAACGCGACGCAGTGAGCGGCGCGGAGCACTCGTCTGGCCTGGGAAGCAGCCGGCCCAAAGCCTTTTTATCAGCTTTCTCCCCGCACAGTCCTCACTATTGGCCTCTGGTTTGGGACGGCGCTCGTGGCGGTGGTGCCAATCCTGAGCTGTCCCAGCCCGGCCCCTGGCCCGTCCTGCCTGCCGGAGGCCGAGGACAGATAACACCTCAGTGCCGGAGCCTTGGTGAGCGCCCTGTGACGCCGCAGCCGCCACGGTTCCCCCGGGCTGGCTGGGATGCAGTGATTTATCGCCAGGTGAGCCCAGGAGCACCCTCATCCCGCAGGGAAGAGCTGGGGCTGCACACACTCCGCAGAGCACGGGGAAACGCCGTCCCGTTCCCTTTGTACTCGGTCACGTTCACAGCGAGGGGGGTGTTTGGAAGTGCCAGAAACATTAACAGAACCTGGGTCCGGGCTCTACCCTGCAGGCTCAGCACGAAGCTGTCATCGCTTGCCAGCGGGTCACACAGGTCAGAAAAGATTTATCTCCGTCTATAAACCTCCGCGATAACATGAAACAGCTTGCGAGGAGGATTCCTGCTTTATTTAAGAGTGTCCTCCAGCTGCTCCTTAGCAGGAGAACTGCATTCTTGTGAATCCTGCTTGTAAATGATGCAGCTCTTTGCGTGACCAGAAACTGTAAGGAGACCCATGTAAGGGCAGGCAGCGCTGAACGCACAAAAGCAGCAACATTTTAAACGCTGTTTTAAGACGGCGAAGAGAGCCTGGGTCCAGAATATCTTTGCTTATCCAAAACTCCCACCAATGGCACTGAAGGATGAAATTGCTGAGCTCAATTCCAGGCACAGCCCGGTCAGGTTTAATTACGAGCAGCCCCAGTATCTTTGCTTTGCAAGCGAACCGCGCGTTCCAGCGCCGCTGTTCGCAGCCCCTGCTCCATTTTGAGCAAAAAGGGAGCTGTTTCCACGTTCCTGCTGCCCGCGGAACCTGTTGCTTAGGTGACCGGCCGCGGGGCGCGCTCGCCGCGGCAGGACGGGGCCGAGCGCCGCCGCACGCCGCGCGATAACGATCGCGGAACGAGCGCCGTGCGGTTCACGGCAGATAATCCCGTCCGTCCCCACCGGGAGGCTGGCGCAGATGGCTGTGCCACAGCGGCAGCGTGTGCAGGAGATGGAGGAAGCGCTCCAGGAGACGCGCACAAAGGGACCCCGCGCTCCATCGGGAAGCGCCATTTTAAAGAAATATTCATTGCTTCACTCAAAGGCACTTAGCGTGACCTCTGCAGGTTTCAAGGACAGAGGTATTTATCACCTCTGCGTAAATTATAGAAACAGTCGCTCCTGGACACACACCGTGTCAGGACGTGCTGCGGGAGAGCGGGGCGGTCTGCAGGGTCGCTGCAGCCGAACCCGGGCAGGACCGAGCTCAGCGGCTGCGGGGGGAGAGCGGGGTCCGCGGCTGCACGCGGGGCATCGCGTTCGCTCAGCATGTCAAGTGATTCTCTTCAGTTCCCATTTCACTAATTTTTGAAGCATGATTTTAGTCACCTTGCAGAAGGGCTCTGCTCGCACACAGCCCCCTCCGAGCACCGAAACTGCCTGAGCTCAGTGCTAATTGGAACCTGTTTGCTGTGAGCGCTGGAGTTTCCTATCAATATATATCATTTCCAAATAACTTGTAAAAAGCACATTTAGCAGTTGTCTATACTTTGCAATGTGTTTTTTTGTCACTTGTCACTGACATTGAGTTTCAAATCTTCCCACTGAAGATACCACAGCACTAACACTGCAAAACAAGGCATTTTACTGTAGTTAATAGCTATTAACCAAGCTTTATTTTTTTTTAACCAAGCTTTATTAATAGCTTGGTTAATAGTTAATAGCTATGATGAACCTATTTATTTCTTTGGCAGTGAAATCTACAGAAGGAGGTTTTCCTCTTTGCACACTACCAAGCTTTAGGCAGCAGATTGAATTACCAACGTCTCGTTTTGGCAATATATTAGAAAGATGAATATTTTTTTCCCTATCCCTTTTTTCCATTCTATTCAGATATCTTTATTTGAATTTGAATATCTTTCTAGCCTATAGAAATCAGAGTGTGAAATGACGAAAAGTCATTTCAGCGGCTCATTATGTGATGGTCTTTTGGAAATCATGAGGGAGGATGGAGTTGTTTAAACCACCTCTCTTTGTAAGCAGGAAATATGCAACAAGCCAATATTTCTGTAACAAACCTCATAAAACAGCAGGAACATATGGGTGGCACTCAACGTTTGGTAGAAAATAAAGAGATTTATAAAAAAGGCGGAGGGAAAAGGGCTGCTCGGGGTAAAGGCCCGTGAAGGCCAGGCCCCCACGGCCAGGCCATGGCAAAGCACCAGAGGAGACGTTGAAAGAGGAGAAGAAATAAAGGAGAAAGAGGAGAAGGGCTCCTGGGGCTGGGCTCCAAGACGCAGTTTCTGCTGCATTTGACACCTCCTTTAGCTGTGCTTGAGATTTCTGCACAACCCAGAAATTACAAGGAAAGGAAATGCAGCTGCAGCTTGGTAACCCTCACTGCTGCTCCGCACTGCAACGTATCATTCAATCGCAACCTCGTGTTCTGGAACTGCTTGTTTTTATTCTACTGGAGCACATGTTGTCTGATCAAAATGTGGGACTTATTTTTTTTTGTGTATAAACCAGAAATTAATCAGTTTTCTCAGTTTCCATTCCAGCCTCTTGCCCCTTCACAGAGCAGTAACAACATCCCACTCGCTTTAGGTAACTGCTGCAAATGTGCACAGCAACGAGCCCTGGGAGCAAGCCCTTTCGGTAAATGGAATGATTCACGTCTCTAAAAGCTAAAGAAATTAGGAGGAAAAAAATTAAACACCTACTCAGGAATTAGAAGGTTTGGGGCTGAACACAGCGAGCGCGCGGCGTGGTTTGGTTTAACAACGCATCCGCTGCCTCCCTGCAGCACGGAGCTCGGCCAGGACGGGGACGGCCACGGTGGGAGGACGTCGGCCCTGGTGGCCGCGGGACGAGCCCGAGCGCGGGAGCAGGGTCCTGTCTGCGGTTTCAAGCCCTGCCTGATGATGAGAGCTGAATTCTACACCCAGAAAGAGGGTGACATTCTGCAGCCCGCTGAGGAAGGTCAGCGAAAGCAGGACCCGTGCTGGCAGCTGCTGCCTTGCTGGGTCGCCCGTACCGTCCCGACCGCACTCGGGCAGGGGCAGAGCCCAAGGAGGGCCCGTCCCTGCCCGGGAGCCCTCTGGCCGCTGCTCTTTGCAGGATTTGCTCCGAGGCTTCCCAGGGAGCCCAGCAGATCCTCCCCATGACGCCCGTGCGTTGAGACCTCTCTCACAGGTCTCTCATCACCCCTCCTCAACACCGAAAGCCTTCACCTGACTGGACACCCCTCTCTAAAACCCCCCGTGCCCTGGGCTGCCATCCCTCCACCTCCTCCTCTGACTCCTGGAGCTTCTAATTTCATAGGGGAACATTAAAGATGTGCCACTGCTATGATGATGTTTGCCCTGCTCTTCTCCTCCTTTCCTGATTCTCCACGTGTTTTGTGAACTCATCTGAGCAGTTTGTAATGCAGCTGTGTCCCGCAGCCGCGAGATCGTATCCCTCCCCGAGCCGGGCAGTGCGGAGCCCCTCGCTGTCTGCACAAGTCCCACTGGGTTCCTTTCCCCTTCTATGTGCGCTACGTTTAGTTACGCTAAATTTCCCCTGCCCTCCTCCACCCTCGCTGCCCGAGGACCTCCTGCATTCATCTGCAGTCAGATTTCCTCCGTCCCGACCCAATTGGGTCCGTGCTGTCCCGGTGTCGCGCTCTGCGCGGGGTTAGCGGGTGCCGGTGACGGCAGCAGCAGCGAAACGCACCCTCTGCAGATCCGCACTGCTGCTCCCGTGCCACTTCATCAGCCAGACCTTACGTCACCACGGCCAAAATAGTTATGTGACTGGGCAATGCATCGCTCTAAAAATAATTATATAAATTGCATGAATTTCATCCCCTATTACATTTTCTCCACCTCTAGCAGTTTTACCTCCATAGAACTATATTCCCCTTAAACTTTTACGGCGTTATTTTGGCAATACTTGAAATCAAGTATCGATCACTTTCCCCATCTCCGTATCGTCTCCGTTATCCGTGTGCGGACAGCGTCGCCCTGCTCCAAGGGGAGCGGTGCCGCTGGCCCGACTCATCCCGCCGTGAGAGCCGGACACGAAGCAGAGGGTCGAAAACAGGGAGCAGTTTATGGGGGATGCAGCCTGCACCGCATCCCCCCTAAACTGCTTCCTTCTCCCCCCTCCTCCAAACAAAGCGCTGGAAATGGCAGGAATGTTCTTGGTCTTTTTAATGGTTGGGTTCTAAAACCAAAAATGGATTTGCATACACTAGATCAGAGGGGAAAGATTACAAGTAGACCTTGAATAAAACAGGAGGCCTCCTAGTAAGTTCGCAGCAGATGATTCATTAAGGAATAATTGAAGAGTATGGATACATCTTTTTGTTAAATATTTTATTCCAGCTGAGACTTTAATCAAGCCTCTAAAGAATATCTCCTAAGGCATCATAAATTGCTGAGAGGATTTGCATAGGTAAAAACCATTGCATTGAAAATAAATGTTTTTTAAATTGTTTTTAAAATTTAAATAACCACTAAATATTTTCATTCTTAGCTTTTTTATTTTTTTTTTCGTAACAAGCTTGCAATATTTGTAAGTCTACTCCATTAATGCTGTTAGGAAAATCAACACAGGCTCTGAATAATGAAAAGCAAGCTCTTCCGATATGGAATACAAAAGCAAAGCCAGGCTGTTTATGTCATTATCAATTTCATATGAACTCTTATAACCAAGCAAAATTCCAATTTCTGCCATTCTGCATCCTACCAACATTTTCGCACGAACAGAGGATGTTTTACGTTAGGACTGGATGATTTTTTTCCAAGAGGTGAATTGATGTTGTGAATAGCTAAGTTCTAATCATATAGGCAATTTATTAAGTGCCACAAAATACTACATGAATTAGTGGTTAATAACAATAGGAGTCAATGTTTACCTAGCTCTTTATAAAGACTCTCTATTATACAGTCTATTGTACAACATTCTCTATAAAGGCTTCATTTTCACTCCTTCAAGCTTCCCTAATAGTGTGAAAAGTCTTAAATGAAAATCAGATCCTAATCTTTACAGCAATTTGCAAGCATTAATATTTTATTATAAATACTGAGCAATGTCACGGAGCACTGAGGAGGGCTCGGGGAGCGGGATCCGGCGCGGACGGGCTCGGCTGTGTCACACGTAACGGGGCCCCGAGGGCACCAGTCCTGCGAGGGGGCACCCGGAGCAGCCAAAACGGCTT
>JAUBNY010001072.1:7699607-7721986 GCA_032275445.1 Crypturellus soui
CGGTGGGATGCTCCATGGCAGGATGCTCTGGGATGCTCCGCGGTGGGATGCTCCATGGCAGGATGCTCTGCAGCGGGATGCTCTGGGATGCTCTGTGGTGGGATGCTCTGCAGCAGGATGCTCTGTGCTGGGATGCTCTGGGATGCTCCGCGGTGGGATGCTCCATGGCAGGATGCTCCGCAGCGGGATGCTCTGGGATGCTCCGCAGTGGGATGCTCCATGGCAGGATGCTCTGGGATGCTCTGCAGCGGGATGCTCCACCATTTGCCGGTTACAGAAGCCGCCCGTATCCCACGATTAGAGCCGCTGATCCCGGCAGGAGAGGGCAGGATGCGCTGGCGCCCGGGCAGCCCTGGCCGAGCCGCGGCTCCGCTGCCGGAGCTGGTGGGGACGGCGGGGCAGACGCCGGCAACGAGGAGCCCTGGCAGCCGCGCGGAGGGGCTGGATGCTCAGCTGCCCAGGCCAAGGCTGTGGCTTTCGCCAGAGCTTCTTGGAAGGAGCGAGCGGAGCGTCTGCCTGCAGCCAGCTCCTCTCTCCCGGGCGCGCAGCACGCGGCGGTTCATAGCCCAGGCACCCGGCTCCTTTCAACCGTTAGCTTATTAATCACAGGTTATATGAAAGAGAAACCAGGACCATGGCAACCAGGCCAACATAGCTGGGTGGTATCTAAACACCAAGCCTATATGCATTAGAGTGAAGGGAGTTGTTTGGGGGATTACAGTGCAGGTTTCCATGGAAAAAAACTCCCATAGAACATACTTCCAGCTGAATTACTATGTAAACTGAAGAGAGGTTTCAGAGCTTCAGCCTGATGTTTTTAATGGGTATTATCAAGCTGCTGCCAGAACTTTAACTATTTAAAAGTCTTAAAATCTCAAAGTTTAGCTTAGCTGTATTTTCTCCAGGGTCTAGAATTATGTTGTATTGGCTTTGAAAAATAATGAAGGAAGAAGAAATGGCCTCTGTGGTGATGCAATCATCTGCTTAGCGATCTAGAGCAGAACAAGAGAACGAGGGCTCTGGAGGGAGAGACGAGGAGAGGCGAGCGAACGCCAGCCCGAGCGCTGCCTGCCGCACGGAGCGGCGGGGTCTGCCGCACACACACGGTTTGCCACTCCTGTATACAAAACAAATGAACAGCAAGGAAGAACAAGCAAAGAGCCCCGTAAGTCAGTGACATTTAACAGTTTCCTGGTGTTTATGGATGTTCCAGGTGCTTTTGGAGGGCTGCATCGAAGAGCGGCTGCCACAGCTCGGAGCAGGGCCGTGGGGCCAGCAGGGCCAGGCCACGGGCACCGAAGGGGAGAGCTCTGTCCCGCCAGGGAAGGGCCCCTCGACTTTAAAGCCTTTTTATTTTTCACCTCCAGTGTTTAAAACCCACTAGGATCACCATTAGTATATCCAACACCGCTGAGTTTCAGCTGATGAGATTCCGCGGGTCAGTAAAACTGCTTTTCCCCTGCGAAGCTCGATGCCAGGGTAAGAATAAGGTTTTGTGGCATGGAATTTTTGTACTATTGGAAACAGTATTTTTCATACCAACTTGTTACACACACTTCTGGCTGTGAATTGCATGGACTCTACAACATTGCTGGGATATATTTCAATGACAAATTAAGAAATTTTCCTCGTCTTTAAAAACATGATCTGAAATAATCTAATTTGAACATTTTCAAGCTACTCAAAATTGGAGAATGTTTAACATGTTTTGAATACTTACCACATTCATATATAATTCATGATGGATAAGAGAGTATCTTAATAACACTTATTATGTGAGAATGAAAAAGCAGGAGTTTTTGGCAAGACTGCTTAACGGTTGGCAAAGGCTGATAAATGTTGTTATCGCCCTTGTGATCCAATGGAATAACCATTCCAGAGCTGCCTGACCCCGCCGGCTCCCCTCCCGCTGGGTGAGGAGCGCACAGGCTCGCCGTGCAGCTGCTCGCACCTATAGCACAGCCCCATAGCTAGTGCATTATAGCAACGACGTGGGGAGCATCGCTGTGCCACGCAGGTCCCCGGCTGGGCTCATCCCGGCACGGATCCGGCCTGGAGCAGCGCCGGGAGGAGAGGGTTGTCCCAGGGCGGCGGCAGGACTCAGTTCCCTGCGTGTGACGGATGCGCCATTGGAAACGTTGATGAACGGGGAGCTGAACAGGACGCGCTGCGCGCAGCGCCGAGGTGCACACGGTGAATTGGGGTGTCCCACGGTGTCCCCGCACCGCCTGGCCCCTCCACGAGGCTTCAGGTAGAATTTGCCCTGGTCAGTTCAAGTAAAGCTTAGAGACAAAAATATATATTGGTATATATGTGTATCTCTATGTGTGTTAGCTGGGCATAGGCTACCTTACTGTGTTTTCTTCCCCTGTAGGCCATAAAGGGGCTAATAAAAACCATCCTTTCTGGGCTAGCGAGCCCTGTCGCGGGATCCGGGGTGCCCCAGCTTCCCCGCAACAGGGACACGGTCCCGCTCGTCCGCCCGGCGTCCGCCCCGCCGTGCCCGTGGGCCACAAACCCCGCGAGAACGGCTCATGCAGTGCCGCTCCGCTAACCCTGTACGTATTAACCCAACCATTGCTTTAAAGAGCCACGTTTGGGGATACAAGGGCCTGGAAGAAACCCAGCACAGAGAAGGACGAGGACTTTTCCTTGTCCTTCTCTGGCCCCGAGGGCTCCTCCCGCGGCCCCGGCACCACAAACCCCGCGTTGTTCCGGCCGCAGGTGAGGGGCGCAGAACGGGGCCAAGTGTCTCCAAGGGCAGAATTCACCACGTCTCATCGCAGTCGCTGTGTACACAGTAACGATTTATTTATACAGGGCAAAGCCAAGAAAATATTCCCGACTGAACAGTGTTCCTTGACTCTTACGGTTAAACAACTTCATGGCCAGGGAATGTATTTTTCCTCTCTCTCTTCCTGTGTTTTTCGTGATCATTTGTTAAATATATTATGACCTACTATTTACCTCACTCTGAAGCTCTGAGACCTTTTGTGGCTTATTCCCTCCTGCGATTCTTAAATAAATCACTGTATATATGCAACAAATCTTATGAGAAGTGATAGGACTAACATATGGAAAACGTAATCTTATTCCATACATGCATATGTTTAAGCGATCGGCCATAAACCGAACCGAGCAGCTGAAGCCGCACACTAGAACGGCTACACTATATCCCGAGCCCTTCCATGAAAACGTAGACTGGAGGATCCTTTTTGAATGAAGCAGTATATTCACTCTACATCTCTAACAAAAATAGACTAAATTTGAGGCAGAATCTGGCCTTTTAAGTTCAAGAAAAGCTCAGGCAGAACATTATATATTCATATATATCACCCTTACTGCGTGGGTGAACATCACTTGGCTGCAGCAAATTTATTCTGAATTAACAGTGGTGTGAAGGAGCGAAGAATTAAACTCAAGGTGTAGGCTTGGGCCAGTCGATCATTTATAGCTGTGATCATCTTATCTTTTGTCAATAATGCATATTTAAAATCTAATTCTAATGCCTTATTCAGGTGACAGTGAAATCACCAGAGAATAGGGAGTAAAACAAGAGGCCTGTTTAGTTTAAAAAAAAAATCAACACGTAAATCTTGATATTTAAAACAGATGATGTTATTTAAATGTTAAATCATTTAACAGACATAAACTAGCCTATGGCCTCAGAATTGTTATCTTGATTGTGTAAACATGCGAATAAATAAAAGTATTCAATCAAGGAGATAGTGAAATTAAGTTAATATGAAACATCTGCGTAGCTCAGAAAGCTGTTGCTGATATATAGAGTTATAAACTCTCAGCCATCAGCCCAAATCTGCTATGAGGTGATGGTAAAGTACATCTAGTTTAGATAAAAGGATGGAGATTGTAAGAATTCCAGGGGAGTATAAAATAGCCGGAGATAATGTTGAAGCCAATTGCAGCTAATCAAGCAGATGTTATTGAATCGTTGCCACTGAAATCCACACTCAGGGCATTCTTCCTGCGTGCAAGAATATCTTCATAGATCCCTTTTCGTTCTTTAAGAATGCAACAATTGTGGCGACCTTTTATTTAAGGTACTTAAATGACTCGATCCATTTTTTATTGAAGTGCATATTTTTGTGTGAAAAGCACTTAAACAACAACTCGCACAAGCAGATTCCGTTCATACCAGAGGACCTGCCTGGAGTCTCAGGGTGTTAAGAGTGTCATTGCTCTGCTCTGCTTCTGGCCAGGTCGGCCTGCAGGTAAACCACCCGCTCCTCTCATCATTGCTGAAGCTCCAGAATTAGCAATCACGTTCTGTAATTGATGGACTGAACTCGGGACAATTAATTCCCAGATTTGCCTAAGTTAATATTGGCTGCTGAAATCAGCGACCTGATTTTCAACACACTGAGCTAATATTCTCGCCCCTCCTGCACACACCAAACCCCAGGTCAGAGTCTGCATAATCCACAAATTACCAGTTTGCACCACTGAGGTGGATCCAGGAAATGCAGTGGTGAAACTGCATATCTGAAAAGCACGGAGGAGATTAAGATACATAGTATTATTTTATAGCATTTTGGGCTGATTATTTCAGTTTCTTCTATAAACAGCACTCAAGGACTGATGACAGAAGATGGGCGAGTCAAAAAACGGGTGCATGTTCTTCTAGTAAGAACATGGAAACAAAAGCAGCCTGCCCTGCTGAGCTGAGAGACAGGAAGGGAATAAGGGATCAATAAACTCACTGGAGACAAACTAACAAAAGTTTCAGCGAATATATACAAAAAAAGAAGGAAAAAAAAAAAGCAAAAGCAAAGTATGAGACCATTACTTACTAGGGACGGAAAGCAATTACAGCATGATGATATGGAGGTTAATCTGCCCTTTTTATTTTAGTCCTCAAAAACTGCTATCTGAGACCAGAGGTTTAAACCTGTAAAGATTAAGAATATTTCTGTAAATTATGCAGCCATGAAGGCTTATCAAATAATATTAAGGCATCGTCAAGGAACTGGATGGAGGCATTTCTGAGGCCCTGCAGCCACCCGGAGGATGTGCAAGCAGAGAGGGGGACGGTCCCCAGCCCCGCTACGAATGAAGGAGTCACCTGCGAAAAGGAAGACCTGAGGAGCAAATACTAATGCCTGGAAGGACATGGGAGCAATATCTAAAATAATCAGTCTGTTAATAGCTAGAAAGAAATAAGTGATAAGAAACAGCCAGTCTGGAAAGTTAAAGAAAAAAAAATCAGGTTAAGGAAATTTAGTTATCTTCTTTCGCAGCAATCTAGCCTTAGTAATGATTGAGAAGCAGCAGATACAACATCTTGATTTTCAGGTTTGGGCACAGCTGTGCATGACATTTGCATAAGCCGCCTTAAAGAACCAGTTCAGAAACAACAAAAAAATCTGTCTGCAATCACTTTGCAGACAGAACTAGAATTCAAATTGATCTGCATAAATTGGAGAAATGATCTGAATTGTTAAAATGGAATTCAGTGAGTGCAAAATGCTGTATTAAAGAACAAAATATCAATGCATATAAACAAGATGGGCAACCATGGGCTCAGTAGCCTTTCTTCAGATCATTTGGGGACTGCACTAGATAGTCAAACAGAGTTTTTTTGCAAGAAAAGAAAAGAATTACAAGAGAAATTAGAACGAGTTCACCATTATGTAAGAGGTTGCTGCTAAAAGGGAGAGAATAACTGTCTTTCATGTCTATTGTGGATAGAATGGTGATAATGAAGTGCATTAAAGGGAGGAAGAAATAGGCCTGACATCATGGACTATTCTCTAATCATGAAGTCAGCAAAGCGCTGACAGTATTGGGTGGGGATTGGCTCCTCTCCCTGCACGGGAGATGCCTGCGCTAGACATGAGCTGATCCTGCCCTCACCCACGCGCGGCCACGGGCACCCGGGGCGCGCGGAGGGGCAGGAGGGCGCGGGGCCGCGGGCGCCGCTCGGACGCTGCTGTGCCGCGCGGGTGCCGTTCCGGCGACCGCGCTGCGCGGGGCACGGCGAGGGGAGCCGGAGGCGCAGAGGAGCCCCCCTGGCCTTCCTGGGGCCAAAGATGAGAAACACTCCTCGTTTCCTCCGGGGAAACGCCAAAGCTTCCCAAAGCTCACATATATGATCAGAGCTAATCGTGTACATTGCAGGCTGAGGACTTTTAAAACAGAACCAAATGGATATTTGGCAGAACGTGGCCGAGCGAGTCGGTAAGGAAGGAGAGCAGCAAGCAATGTGACATGTTGTTGGCAGTAGTTAAGTGCAGACGCTGCCTTCTTCGGATCTCCTAACCTTGTCTGAACCAGTAATTTTTGATTGGGACAAAATTCTGGAAGGAGAAAATCATCCTGAATGTAAATGTTTCCACCTGTGATTCAATGGAGCGACCCCACTGCCAGCAGAGCCTTGCCAAGACGCTAAATTATCGTTGCTTACTGACGATTAACATTGGAACTAGCCACTAAAATGATCAGAGGATTGACTTGTATTATAAAACAAGGATTGAATAGATGAAGCAAAAGGCACTAGACTCATTAAAATTTTCAGTAACTTGTTATGAGTGTTTGTGCGGTGACGATATTGGGACAATTGGAGCTTCAAAATTCTTAGGTAAGTGAACGTGAAGAGGTTAATGCAGTAAGTTTTTAAGATGTATTTTCAGTTCTGCAGCATATACCATTCCTAGCACAAAGACCCGTGGGGAAAACGCGTTTCAGCTCCACATTTCTGGGGCAAGCGCTGGCCCCAGAAGCGCTGGGAGGGTCATTCCCTGGATACATCCCTTGGGCCTGGCTCTGCTGGAAGAGTCGGGCCTGGCCGCTGAGACTCCCTGCAAAGTAGAGGGTTTATCCCGATTTGTGTGATACAATTATTGGCCAAACATTCAGGTCCTGGATTCGGACCAGTCCCCCATTGAGCTAAATGGGAATTTTGCCTGAAAATGAAGCTGACGCCCACTGGAGTGAGCGGGACCAACCTGTCCTGCGTTAGACCTGGATTTTGCTGCTGGGTTTTGCCTGGAGGCCCAGGGCGCCTTGAATGGGGGTTCCCAAACTGCTGCAGATGCCAAGCTCTGCTGCCCACGGCCGGGAGGAGCCGCCAAAACGAGCAGCACTCGTCAAACTGCGCGACCCGCCGGGGACCACGTGTGCGGGAGGACCCCACGCAGGACGGGCACTTTCCTGGCTTCTCCTCCATGGTAAATCATTGTTCTGGGCTGGAGAGGGCAGGGAGAGGCTGTTGGCAGGTCCTGGCCGTGGCTGCTCGCGGGATGTGGCGCTCCGGTCCTGCGTGCGAGCGCGACGGACACGGGCGGGAAGCGAGCAGGTCTGCGAGACGGGGAGATACGGCAGGGGTCCAAGAAGGCTGCATTCTCCTATGCTCGGAGCAGAGGAGGAGGAATGTTGGGAAAAACGCAGTGTGAGCGCATACGGTAAGAGCACTGCAACTCCAGGAATGCTGCGGTGGTTCAGCGCGCAGGCAGACGCAGCAGCGCCTGCCTTCCCAAACCGTGGAGCGGCAGCGCCGTGCTCGGAGGAGGCCAATTCCGGGACCGTAGTGTCTAATTTTAGACAATCTTCCACTTCATCATTTCCTGATGAGAACCAGAAAAATCTTTGCTTTGTTAATTTTGATACTTCCTGCAATAAAGTAAAAAAAAATAGAAAAAAAAAAAAAGAGAGAGAAAGCAAGCCTTGGGGGTACACGAGCTGGATGTTCCCTGGAGCTGGGCCTGCTGCGTGGCAGGACACCGGCCCCAGCACACACGTGGCTTCGCCTCAGCGCCTCCGCCGCCCAGCCGGGCAGTGGGATGTCCCCAACCCGCAGATGCTCCGGGAGACGGGCGGGAAGTGGGGCTGGACCCTCCCCATCCCGCAGATGTTCCTGGAGCCCTGCGGGAAGCAGGATCCCGCAGGAGAGGCTTCCCGGCGCGCTCAGCCCGCATCCCGCGTGCTGCAGGCCCACCCAGTGGACAGGCGGCAGACAGCAGCGCCCGCCGCCGCCGCGACGGCTGCCGAGGGGCCCCGGCACCGAGCGCTCCTCCCGGGACACCAACCCGCACGGGAAGGCTTCACCTTGAGCTCTGCTTCCAGGGTGTAACATGTCTGCAACCTCACCCCAAAGCAGCCGCTGTTCTCTCAGCTAAGCAGTTCCTAAGAATCCAACCGAACTTTTAGCGATGCTGACGCACGGTGAGCACCTTGGCAAGCCGGGCTCTGCTCCCTCCTGTCCCGCTCCTCCTGTCCCGCTCCTTCTCGTGCACCACAACCCAGCCCGGCGTCCGCGCGCTCCCAAGCGAGTGCTGATCACAACCACCCCGGAGCCAAGCCCCGAGCCACCCCGGCCCTCCTCCTCCTCCTGGAGCTACTCCATCGCCCAGCACTAACGGCCGGCACGAGCAGGCGCCCGTGCAGCTTCCGAGACCGGGACAGGGGGGTTTATCCGTGGATGCATCCTGGCATCCACTGAGACTCACCAGGTCCTGCCTAAAGAGACAAGCTGGCCCGCAGGCAGCAGCCCCTGCTAGCGAAGCAACGAGCCGGAGAGCGAAGCGCTGCCAGAACCCCGCTCCGAACAGATTCACTGGGAGAGGTACCGCTAAAGTAACTCCTGCAGAGGGCAAGGCTCCTGGAGAGCGGGTGTGACAGTGACACTGACTTTAGAAAAGCGCTCCCAGCAATCACCCGTGAGTGCTTCAAGCTGAGCAGCACGAAAATGGCATGAGATAGTGCAGGATGGAAGCAAGAAATGTTAATACTCGTCTGAAAACTAGGTGAGAATACTGATTTTAACAGGCCATGGGGGAGATTTCAAAGATAAAAAAAGGCTGAATACTAAAGGCAAATGTAGGTGTAAAGGATTAAAGAATACAATCCTATCATCCTATGCGATGGTAAGGCTAAACTGTGAAACGTTACTAAACTTGAATCAAGAACTAGAACTACATTATGGAAAATTGCTGGATTTGATTTTGGAAAGATGAGTCAATGTAATCATATCAATTAACCTACTAGAAATTTGAGATCTCAGTCCCCCACTCCCCAAATTCCTCAGTTAAAAATTCACTGCTGAGAGCACAAAGCTCTCCCCAAACTAGTCTGACTTCATTGCTGGAGTAGGTAATAGCTGCTGTCAGAGCACTCACTTAGCGAGCACGTGTAACTGCCTTGATACGTTCACCCCGAACCCCACAGCTCCACTGCCACTGCTTCACTAGAGCAACTTTTTAAGAAATTAAATGCATTTATGTACATAAGGTGAGCTCAATTAGCATACTTCACAGAACTATAGTATTTAAACATTAGAATGTGATGTACTCAAAGTATGCGAGCTTTTGTATTTGTTAGAACATTTCTGGTTTTAATTAGGCCTCATTAGTAAAGGCAATCGCTGTAATTTATTTGCACAAATACAGGACGTTGTGCTCCATCAGCAGGTAACATTCACCACTAAAAAGAGGAGGAACTTTGTGCACAATGGCAGCTGGGGTCTGCTTATCCAAAGAAAATCAGAACTACAAAGTAGACAAAAATATTAGACTAAATGCCAACTCACCCATTTTTATTTTGGATGACACCACAATAAAATATTAAAGTAGAAAATTATGTTGGAAACAAACTGAAGGGTTTCTTTTAACGCATCCTACTGTACTTTTCACAACTCCAAGACACACAAGCAGGAGGTGGCTCTGGTCAGTAACTCCTAAAGACACTAAAAAAGAGGTATTTTTATTTTTAGGACAATGTGCAGAAATAAGGAAAAAGTGAAAAAAAGTTATCTGCGCTGTCCCTTTGAAGTTACCACCACGTATCATGTGGATGAAGGGTGACCTTCTGGTAGTCTTCCATCGAGATATATACATTTTTAATTACTTCCTCCTCCTCTACCTGATTATCTTGTCCTTCCAAGTGCAGGCAGCCTCAGTGGTGCTTCCGAGGCTGCCCCAGGAGGAGCCCTGCCAGGAGGAGGTACCTCTAGGTATTTGGTCAGTGACTCAGCGCTGGAAGGCAAGACCAGGACAAGCCAAGTCTAAAAAACAAACAAGCAAACAAACACGCCGTGTCCTTTTCTTACATACTTTAGGACTCAGTGGGTCCTTATAGCGAGACTAACCCTTTTTACTGTCCCACCTCTACTTTACACTTCGAAGATTAAATATTTGTGAGTGAAAGAAATATCAAATCCAGTAACTGAATTATAGTCTTAATTAGTATTTTGCTCTCATATGGAGAGTTCATTTGAAAGAGGAAAAAAAAAAAAGAATGACCATAAAAATAAAAACCATTTTCAAAACTTAAAGAAAATTTAATCAATATGCCTTAAATCGTTTACAGTAACTGCAATACTGACAAGCACAACATTTTCAAAATGGTGTTTTCCTTGGAAGTACTGCAAAAGATATTTTTCCTCAGTACTAATATATGGATTCCTAAGTAATCTAGATGAAGTCAGCTTCATAAATCCAAGCTAACACATAGTTTTGACTTTTAAGCATGTCTTCTAATTCATATTGTAAATATCCAAAATCCTGAAATACTATCACCATAAATGAACACATAAAAGACCAAAAAGCTTAAGAGTGTATTTGTTGTGATAGACAAAATATTCTAATTGCTTGAGTTCTTTTGTGCATTTTGTTTTTTCTAAGAGGGGGCAGGAAATAGGTTATTATTGCAGATTTATTCAAAGAGAAACTCAGATTTACATCTGTGGTTTTATTTACCTTTGCTGATAAAAATCTATCAAGGACACTGTAACTGCAGCCTTCCTTCCTCCCTCCCTTCCTCATCATCCCTCTCCCCCTCCCTCTCCCCCCACCCCGCAAAAATAATCCTCAGATAAACAAAAGTTACTTCCAAAGATTTAGGAATGGGAAAGAAATTACATTAACTTTATAAGCATGAATACTTATTAAAGCTATAGACACCTTAGGTCAATTGAAAACAGTATTCAAAGTCCTAAAAAAGTGAACAAAAGACCATTGTTCCCATTGTTCCAAATAATTCAAACCAGGTCTAAGTTTCATGATAGCAATATTATATAGCTGTTTGCAGCTGCTTCTGGTCCAGCTAAATGTTCCAAGTTGATCTTTTCATTTTGGCCCACTGGAGTCCAATAATTCGTACAGTCTATTCAAAACACGGAAATGAGAGCAAAGACTCCATACAATAAAGCGCAGGGGTATGCTACTAGGAGCTGTTGTCCTTCCATTGCTAAGGCAGAAATAAAGATTTTGGACGCAGAAAAACTGCACCAGCCAATAACTGCAGCAGTGAGAATAATCCCCATCATGCCCCTGCAAAATGGAAAAAAACAAAGCCATCATTTAAGAACCGTACGCACACACCCACAGGAGCCATAACTGAACTCAACACCTTCTACAACTTCCAAAACAAAATTACTCTGAGGACTTCACTTTTTAAATGAAACAGAATTCCTGTAAAGATTTCATAAGTATATTATTTCATAACTATATTATTCAATTGTGGAAAAAAAGTCAAAGTTAACTTTTTTGTGAATATGAAGCCTAAGTGTAGAATAAGGAAACTGTAGCAAGCTGTTCCTTGTTGCTTTCCAATTCATAACTTCGTAGCTATGAAGAATCAAACAGATGTTCTTATTTGACAAATTCAATTTCCTGCCTCAACATTTAATCATCTTTTAGACTTTAGGGATACAGAAATTTTTCTGAGTAAAAGTTCACTAAAAACATAACTTGCCATTGTTATTTAAGTACCTGCATTTAAAAGCTGTTAATTAACTTAAGCTGCAATAACTATCTGAAGACTCTTGATACTTATATTTTTCTCACTACCAGAAATTCTTATCATATTCAAATTACACGCAGTTTCTTCACTGCAATACCAAATTCTGAAGTTCAGGTACTTACTGTAATGAAAATACAATGGCGAAAGAGGAAAGTAAGATCATAGGAAGAAGACAGTATCCAAGGACACTGGCCACGCAGCCAAACGAGACCCCCGTCATGCTCATTAAGTTCAGGAGACAAAACATCCCTAAACATCCGATTGCACTTATTCCATACACATAGCCAAACTGAATTTTACCAGCCTAAACAGAACAAAAACAAGAAAAAAGGCACATTAATGCAAGTTAGTTAGGCGACTACACAAACAGCAGGTTCGACAAACAAAATGAATGTTTAAGAATCTTTTTTTCCACGCCTCCCCCCTCCAAGCTTCTACATTCAAATTCAACAGCTCATTTTTCCACTATTCGAATTTCAGAACATTTTAGACAATGAACAGGCAAATCTATCCTAAGTTTATGTATTCTGATAAACAGATTTTGATAAAAGAATTCTTATTCTTTCATTTGTGCTGCAAAAGTATATGAATTCTTCGTGTTTATGCAATTATCTGATTTTTCTCTGAAGATCAGCTGCAGGATTTTGTATTATATTACAATAATCTTCACAGAATTATTCTTCAAAGAACAAAAAAAAAGTCAACAACTTCTTGACAAATCCAGACCTAAAGTATTCTACTTGCAATAGACCCCATGGAGTTAGTCCATAACATAAACTAGGAATTCCTAGAAATAACTTAAGCCGAGCTGGAAAGCACCATGCATGAAGCACAGAAAACACACACATCCATAGTTAGGTCCACGCTTCCCTTACAACATTTTTTCCTAAAATGCACATAATACAGTGGTATCCATCTCTACAGAGTTGAGCTACTCCAAGCTATTATGGGTTCCAGATTTTGAGGTCTGCCTCCCAAAACCAGCTTGCAAACTCAGTTTATTTATGATCCATCTTTTCTTTGAATGCTGCAGAAAACAATCATATCTGCTCCCAACTTTTCTGTTAGGTTGAGCTTGTTTTCCTCTCACAGAACAGACCTGTCATTTCCTTGATCGTTTTTCAGTAATTAAAAAAATCTGCTTTGCTTTACATGGCAAGTGACTGGAGAACACAAACCGAGTAATGATGTTTCAGAGCAGGGGAAAAAAAAAAAAACCCTAAGAGTCAGGAAAGACCACACTTTAAAGTACACTCTTCATAGCACAACATTTCTTAAGTACCCAGTTACACTCTTATTCAATGCTTTTCTTTAAAACAAAAGTAGAAAGTGGTAACTTCTTAGCAAGAGAACATCTGAATGTGTCTGGTATAAAAAGGAATCTTTTCATCAATTCTACTAGCCCACTTTCCATAATTAAAGATCATTTATAAAGCAGGCTTATAGTCCCTTCGGTACCAAAACATTGTTCTAAGCTATGGTAATGTGATACTTTAGACAAAAATTAAATGCAATGCCTAAAGACACAAGAAAACTGATTAAAAACACTGAAGTTTTCAGTGACAAAGAAGCCTGCCAGTTCCTACTCTGTCATTTACTAATTGACACTCGAGTCATTAAAGTACAATTTTATTTCAATTAAGCTCAGCTGAAAAAAAAAAGAAACAGGCTTCAGCCTGTACTGACCTATTAAGAAATATATTATGACCTATTAATTTTAAACTTCCTTGGTTAAAGAATCTTTGGGAATGTCAGTCAGGGAGCAACGTACAAAGAGCATGGAGCAAATAAATACAGTGAAACAAAACAAAGAAGTTATCTCTAATATTAAGCATAATAAAAGTTGAAAAAGAAACTCCTCAATGGAAAATATGCAATAATACAGAAAGTTTAATCAGTCCATTGCTCTGATTCCTGATAATGCAGAAGCTGACACAGACGCTTCAAATAAAAGTCTCTGATTCTGCAGGTAAGATATGCCAGTGTATACAAAAAGAACAGGAGGGAAAAAAAAAATATGGGTGTTACACCCCATTTGTGTGACCAAAAGTCAGCCACATTCCTCAAAAAGTATGAAAAATAGTATGCACACCACAGAGATAATCAGCATGCAAAAAACAAACATTAAAACTTTGATTCAAACTCTTCTGAAGAAAACAGGTAGCGACCTCATTAATTCCAATGAGGTTTTGTATCAACCCTAACAGTTCTCCCACTCAGCTAAAAATTCTCGGTCAGGATTTGTGTTTTTATAGTCCCCATGCTAAGAAATACCTTAGGGTAAAACTAGAGGGTAAGCTGGCTTACCCCCAGTGTTTCTGGCAGTACTAGAAGCACAAATAGTAATATTTTGCAGTCAGTATCTTACCAGTAGCAGTGTGGCTCCAAAGGCTAGACAGAAAACCATCGGCCCGGCCAAGTCAGTCTCGTTCATGATGCTGCCATCTGCTACTTTTAACGGGTGCAGAACCGTTAGTGTCTTCTGCCAGATGTGGTCGAAGTTGATCCCTAATTCTACAAGTGAAACAAAAAGGATTATGTATATTTATTTCACTTTTCCTTTCCCGCTGCCCCCACTTGCTTCACTGGTACTTTTCCCTCCACCCGTAAACCTCCTCAAAGTACCATTCCTAGGGGACCAGGGAATTGGGTCATTCCATCTTTCCTCAAGGAGCTGAGGGTGCTGACTCCACAGATTCCAGGTCTCAAATGCTCTGCAGTGACAGGCAGATTTCTACAGGACCAGATAAGAGCACAAGCACCGTATGCTGGGTCAGACCAAAAGTCCATTTAGCCCAGGACCCTGTCCCTGTAAGCGGCCAAAAGCAGATATGTAGGCAAGACTAAGAGCAAATCAGGCACATTCCCCAGGTATTCTCCAAACCTCGACTGTGAGGTGGCTCAAGGACTTCTAGTTCAGAGTAGTCTCTCTGTACTTAATTCCCCTCAGTGGGTTTCTTTTTTTTATAAGCCACTCATCCTCCTAGTTAAGTCCATTAAAAAGCAACCAAACAAATTTCCTCAACCTTTCTAACGTCTACAACAATTCACAGTTTTACAGCTCCCGGGCAAATGATTTCAAGCCTCCATCCATACAGCTTGGGCACAGTTGTGTGAAAGCTGATTGTGAATGCAGCTACTATTTGCACGACTAAACACTGAGGTTTTTATGGGCATCTATAAACAAATACATTTTGTGAACAGCTGGGTAGAGGAAAATCATGCATACCTATCTCTGTAACCAGTAACAGTACAGGGTTTTTTCAGTTGTTTGGTACAGAACAATGATGTATGTAAGCTAGAAACTAAAAACAAATACATACACTCTTAATATCTATCTATTCCAGCACACCATGTAGACTGTACTCTAAAGTCTTTAATGCTTCTCTTTAGCAATAAAGATTCTAGTTTCAATTGGTTATGTGATTAGAACCAAGACTATCAAATTGTTTTACAAAAAAAGGTAGTCTTGAGTATTGTTTGCAACAATAAAAAGACTAAGCATTGTATGGAATCAGGTTACTGATTTGATTCATCAGTTCTTCCAACTGCTAGGAGGCAGGAATAAACTTCAACTCTACAACTGCAACGGTTGACAGAGAAACATGTATTTCATACACTGAAAAATGATATATGAAATACAGAATATTTAAAAGAATTGGAGAAGATATACTACTCAAAAGAAGTAGTCAAAACACACCCTGCTACTACTCAACTTGTCGCCAAACCATGAGGAGTTTTAGATTTGGCTACAAAGAACAAATTATACCTTCCAATAGTGGAGGCTCATCCTCAAAGTTACTTCCATAAAAAGACTGTGCGGAAGTTGGAGTATAAGTCTGCGTCGGCTGATAAATCTGCCCCATGTAGGGCTGCTGCTGTTGCATCATTTCTGGGGGAAAAAATCCGCTGTGCTGAGAATAGTCATAGCCTTCATATGGCCTAAGAAGAATGACATTATATTAGGGACAGATATAACGTTTGCTTTAACCACTTCCCTCCCCTGCAAAACCTATTTTTGATAAATTAGCAGTATACAACAAACAATCCTGCCTATCCTGTACTCGAGTACAAGCTGTGTGCACCAACTAAAACCCTCATAGACAATATGTATATAATACAGGGCAATTCCAGTTGCACAGTTGCCAGTATCTGGGGAGAGAGGAATCGTGAAGGTAAAGACCTTGAGAAACGACACTGCTATCAACTGTCTAAATGTCTAGTTCAGGTTATAATCTGTTAATAAAAGAATAGGAAAAATTCACCTCTCAAACTTGCCCAAATATTGTCCCTTCATTACCACCCAGGTCTTACTTGATGCCAGCATTAATTTGCTACTTAGAATGTTTATTTGCAGACTTACTACTCAAGAATGGAGTCCTTATATGATTGTTTTGTTCCCCCCATATTTCAAAACAAAAAAAAGCTTGGTTTAAAAAATGAAAAAGGCTGTTTCCCTCTTCCCTGACAAAACATCTGTGTCAGGTGGTATTATAACATGTAAGGTAGAAGAAAGAATTATGACACAGATATTAAGCACATTATGACATCTACCTTCCAGACATGATGCACGGGGAAAAAAAAAAAAACAATCAGAAATTTTTCAATTTCACATATTCTCAATCATTTACTGATCCACTTATTATCTCTAAACTACTCCTGTACTGTAGACTTACTGTACAAGAAAATATTGCTATAGCACATCCCTAAAAACAATTCCTCAACAGATCTACCTTTTCTCATTGCAAAAACCAGCAATAAGCTGTTCTTGCCACTAACCATTTCCTAGCCTGAGATCCCTAGAGATTTGAGTAGACAGCTCTACAGCAACTTACTCCTGAACATAAGAATGTGAAGAAAAAACCCCAAATTGAGCCCTCTGTTCTCTGCCTGTGCAGGAACTCAGGGACCTGCAGCCCTGACCTAGCCGTGTCCGCCTTGCTCAGAGCTCCGTGACCACACACAGGTCACGGAGCTGGCGAGAAAATGCTCAGCCTGACCCTAGGCAGCTGCAAGGAGCCCGCAGGCTCCGGAGCCGGAGCTGCCTGCCCCGACCTCCTCCACAGGCCTCGGAAGGACGGGGGAGCGCGGGCTTCTTCCCTGGGCACCGGGGCTGCTTCTGCTCCCCGAGGGCCTGGGGACGGGCTGGGCAACAACGAGGTTTCTTCTCCTTAAGACCCCGGGGGAAGAGAAGCCTTAGGCCTAGCTCTGATCTACACTTAGATCGTGGAGCCTCTCTCCAAGCCTCCACGCGTGACCTTACAATGCAGGGAAAGGGGCGCTGCACGTGTAACCGCGCCGGGCTGCGGGAGCCCCCGCGCCGCCGCCGGGTTTACTTGCTGAAGGCGCCGCCGCTCCCGCCGTAGTCGTAGGGCTGCCCATGCTCGTCGATGCTGTAGCTGCTCTGGTAGAAGTCGCTGTTGAAGCCGTCGTAGCCGGACATGGCGGCGACCTGCAAAGGGAGCGGAGCGGCCGCCTCAGCCGAGCGCCACGGGGCAGCCTCGCGTCGCCTGGCCCCGGGGCCGCGCCCGGCCCCCCTCGGCCTTTCTCGGCCGCGTTCGGCGCCGCTCGGCCGTTGTCGGCCCCGCCGGCCGCGGCCCGACCCTCACCCGCCGCCCGCTGCGACGTGTCACGGCGCCGCCGCACCGCTTCCGGGACACGGCGCCGCGCATGCGCGCCGCCCCGCCGGGCATGCGCCGTCGCGCCCGCGCGTTGCTAGGAGACCGCGGGGCTGAGGGGAGGAGCAGGAGACAAGATGGCGGGCGGAGCGCGGTCCCCGCGCGTCGGTGCCCTCTCTGCTGCCGCCCCCTTGAGCTGCCCGTTAATAAATGCGGCGAGGAATGTAGTTTCCGCCAGATTTCACTGTCTCTAGAGAGTGTGCCCCCAGGCAGGCACATATCCCATTAAATCACCATGATGTTCATAAAGAGAACACAGCTTTCTGCTGTGTGAGGGGTTCTGAGGTGTATGTCCATCTCCCATCCCACGCAGCAAGAATGACAGAAGGACTTGGAAGTGAGAGAATGGAGAGACGGGTCCCGGCAGGCAGGATCCCGCAGTGCCCTGCGTTAACACACCTTCCCACGGGGCAGCCTGCAGCTGTGTGTGCCGATAGAGCTGGCAAAAATATTCCTGTGCGTCCCCCACGTTTGCGCAGGCTGAGGGAGCTCACAGCCCTGCTCGCCGTGCTCGGCAACCTCCTGGCCTTTGAACACCTTGGCCAGTCCGTTATCCTCCTCGCATGATCCCTTTGCTCCCTTCCCTTCATGAACGGCCAGGGGAAGGGGCTGTACTCGGACTCTGTTAATTAGAATTTATTTTTATGAACTACCGGAGGTGTTAGCGCCGCGCAGGAGGGTGACGTGGGCTGCTGCCTCAGGTGGGCTCCGCTGTGCACCATCGGGGAAAACCCCAGCTGAGAGTCCAGCTGAAACTTCGGAATTAAACGAATCATAATTGCCACTTTATTGTTGTTGCTGACGAGGTGCACGGCAATGAGGTTCAGAAACACGTTAGCTGTGCACTCATAAACAGCTGCGGTCCCAGGCCTGCTCTAGCCCGACTTACATGAGGCACCAGCTGAACGCTTGCCGCTTGGGCATACAGACTGCTGCACGAGCCTGCGTTTGGAAACACATGTACATGTTTCTTCATTTTAGCTCACATTTTTTGGGACAAAGTCACAGTTATTTTATTACAAAACTCCCAGGCAGATAATTTTCTTCTAGTGGGATTATTGTACCAGATTTTTACTCCTGCTGTAAGCCTCTCCGGCAAAACTTCCCTCGTGGTGCGGTGTGAGCTCCGGCTCCTGGGAACAGGCTTCCAGAACATGCACGTTGGTAGAACTGGAAGAAATAACAGTGGAAGAATTACACCCACAGATAATACAGAGATCAGTAACTGTGTTATAAGCTTCTTGCAAATTTATCCTTTAAGCAAATTAGCGCTGGGAGCTGAGCAGCCTCCCGCTTCCCGGAGGAGCTGCGGAGCGCGCGGGCTGCAGGCGACGCCGACGACTGCCCCTTGGCTGAGCTGTCCCGCCTGGCTGCAGTTCACCGGGCAGTAAAATGAGAGCCCCTGCCCCGCTCTCACATCCCGCCGTGTGCTGTGTAACTGTGATTTGCTGTGAAGTGCTCCTGGACTAGAACCTATCTGCTTTGCTTAGAGTGTTAGAATTTGTGCGCAGCTCAGGTTGGAGCTGCCGCTAACGAGCTCTCCATGTTGGCGCCAGGCGTCTCGCCGTTACTTCGGGAGATGAGCGCTCTGCCCAGGACTGCAGTCCCGACGTACTGCCGTGTCGCTGGGTGCAGGCAGGCGGGGACAGGGGACCTGTGCGGAGCCGGGCGCCTCGATGACCCCTTCGCTGTGCCGTGAAGCACCCAGTAGCCTGCTGCCCTATGGAGGCTGTAGACACCATCAGCTGGGAGCACCTGCTCTGCTGAAGCCGGGTTTGCGACATCAGAGCTTGCAGGAGAGAAAGGAAGTTCCTTACAAAAAGGTAATAGAAAACAAGTTTCGTTTGGGTATAGGTGATCCTAGGAGTTTTAGGCAAGTGCTGTTGAGCTCGTGGTGTACATGATAGGATGTGCTGAGGAGTCCTAGACCCACGGGGCCAGCTAGTAGACTGACTTATGGAACAGTGGCCATGACATCCAAGAAGATTTGTCAGTGTAGAATCATACCAATTCCCGGTCAAAATATTATCTGATGTACAGTGTTACTGTTCACATCAGTGGAGCAGGACTTCCCTTACTGTCCGTTTTTGAAAACCCAGGGCCTGCGCAGTGAGATTGCTTCGGATCTGGGGTTTGATCAGAGACATGCCGTTTCTTTGCACAAGCTGCCCACACCCGTATGTTATATAATGGGAAAAAAAAGAAAATGTTTTTGCCTGTCTGCTGCTTGAATTGCCTGACTTGCACCATGCCCACATGCTGCGCAGCAGTGAAAGCCATTCGTTGCCTTTTCTGATGAAAGTACATTATGCATTTGAGTTATGAATAAAAGATCAGGGGCAAAACTGTATAATGCTATACTATGTGCTTTTTAATAAGGCCTACTTATGGTACTCTTTATTTATTTATTTATTTATTTGCTAACAAATCTGCTAACAGATTTTCTGGGAGAGATGCTGCCGTTTCGATTTTCTTTGTGCTCTTTCTCCAAAGTGGAAGGTTTGCTAGGGCTTCCCATTCACACCTGCTGCTGGGCTGAGCAGCTGGTTCTCCCGTGTGTGATTCCCGCTGCCGCATGAGCAGTATGTGCTGGGTAACTGCTGCTGCTTACCAGCTCCGTCCTCGGGAACAGCGTTCCCAGCCCCACCTCAGGGATGCAGGGCCACAGGACTGCTCTGCTCTGGGAACTGGACTGCACTAGTGTGTGTTACCGAAATCACGAGCACTGTACGGATTCTGTTGCGATTGCCAGTGTGACTGGATTTGCTAGAATTTGCCACAGGACTTGGTGACTGATTTTCACGGAAAATAATGTCCCTCTATGGTGCTCCGGCAATCAGAAAGATTTGAGCCTCCTAAATCGTGAGCCAGAGATTTTGCTTTCTCTTTCTTTGCCTTGCCATCTTTCCCAGGAATTGCCCATCTCCCTGAGGTCTGATGGAGGCTTGTCCTGGAAACGCGGTGTTGGCCTGGGACTGAGCCATGGGGCTGCTGAGGAGCACTGAACATTGCAGCATCTGCGGCTGAAGACTCCTTAGGTGGCACCTTGAAGCCATTTCTGGATCAAAGCGTGATCCTAGGACTGGCAGTACTGTTTTGCTTTCTTTACATCTCCTGTAGTCATGAAGTTCCCGTTGAGTTTTAGCTGAACTCTTCTGTCCAAGATATATATATTTTTCTTCCCAGAATTACTCCTTCAGTTTCTGCTTGAAATTATTTTCTACTTCTCTGAGTTCTTAAAGGTCAGTATTGTGTTGCAAAATGCTCATAAACAGCTTCTACATTTCTTATTATCTGTGGGTGACTTGATTCGTATTTATAGCCTGTATATGGGCACAGTGAGATGCAAGGTGATGTGTATACTTAGCATTGCTACTATGCACTTAGCTAAATACTACCCTCCTTTCTCATATTCACTGCTGCTGCTTTTTAGAGACCTGCCTTTTTTAGCACCCACAAAATCTGATGAAGTCAGTTGTCCCACGATTTCCTGAGAACCTGAGTGCTAATATATCACTTTGTCATAAGCAATGACCTCAAAACTGTGACTGATGCCACATCATTAGTGTATCGGATTTAAGCACAGCTCTGCTGTGACTTTGGGAACACAAACTTTAAGCTTGGGCTAAATTTTCCTCTAGCTGCGTTGAAGGTTATGCTGGCATCTGTTCGCAGTAGAACATGCTCCATCTTCCGCCTTTTGATAGACGCTGCTTTCTTTGCCTTCAGAGAACTATTGCTGGATTCCAGATGAGCTGCTTTGCTTTTGCAGCTGAATAGGGAAGATCCTTAGTGTTGTCCTGACACATATTGTACATTCAGGTCACCAGGGTATTTGGCCCAGATTTTGAAGTTTCACTCTTCTCAGGCTGCATTTTGATGAATTTGGCCAATGTCTTGTATTTAGCAGGGAAGCATTATGTGATGCTTGTACTGTGGAAGCCACTGCATCGCAGGAAATTATATTACATTGTGGTAAGATGATTGGAACAGCCTGTGTAAGGAAATCGGAGTATGACTTGAATTTCTTTTATTATTTGAAAAGTGCAGATGCATTTCTAAAGCTGTTGTGATTAAAATTCTGAGGTATTTGTTCTTTTCAAAGGGCAATTCTGATTATGATTTTTCAAGAAGACTTAGAGCTTAAACGTCTGGCTTTTCGCTAATCACCCGGTGCCCGTGTCCCCGTGCTCCACAGAGCTGTGCCAGAAGCCCAGCTCTTCTTTAAGCCTCTCCTACCACCGGCCATTCTCCAAGCAGCCTGACCCAGCCTTTCCGCGCTGCTTCTCCCTGTCCCCACACGTCTGTCCTGGGAAACCTGGGGATTCCCATCTCAGCCGTCCTCCGTGGTCACAAATGACTTTGGCCAGGAATTTGGCCAATGTCTTGTATTCAGCAGGGAAGCATTATGTGGTGCTTGCACTGTGGAAGCCAGCTGAATTAGAGAATTAGGTAGCAGTCAGGGATGTGATGAGCTGTGTGCCTGTTAGGGTGAGTTCTAAAATCTCTAACTACAAACTACGATCCTCTCGTTACCCTTTCCACACCTGCTGAAGTGACCATGTCGGGCTGAGACACGTGTTTTGCTTACGGCTTTGGGCTTAGCCGGGCGCAGGATACAGTGCGGCTCGCGCGGGGAGGCAGGGCCGAGCCGGGCCGGGCGAGCAGGAGCGCGCGGGGCGCCCTGCCCGGCTCGGCCTCGGGGGAGCCCTGCGGGGGCGCGGGGCGCTGCGGGCAGGGGATGCTGCGGGCAGGGATGCTGCGGGCAGGGATGCTGCGGGCAGGAATGCTGCGGCCGGGGGATGCTGCGGCCGGGCGATGCTGCGGGCAGGAATGCTGCGGGCAGGGATGCTGCGGGCAGGGATGCTGCGGCCGGGGGATGCTGCGGCCGGGCGATGCTGCGGCCGGGGGTCGCTGCGCGCGGCAGGGGGCGCTGCGGGCCGC
>JAUBNY010001072.1:7760888-7776565 GCA_032275445.1 Crypturellus soui
CGCTGGCAGAGGCGCCGACCTTCTCTTCAGGCTCCAGCCAGTGGCCCAGGCTCCTGCCTGGGCATGGCGGGGCCCCCTGCCAGCACCGGGTCAAACTGCAACCAATTTGTGTCAAAAAAAACAGCGCATTCACACTGCGAGAGCACAGACAAGAGTATTCTGTATCCTTCACCCATCATATATATAGAAGTACATATACACCCCCTGTATCGCTGCGTGCTGGCTGCCCCCTCACTCCGCTTGAGCTGGGACACGGCCACGGCCCCGCTGGGCGCTGCCGAACCCGGCGCTGCCGCCAGGGCAGGAGCAGCAGCAGCAGCGGCTCCTCGTGCGCGGGCAGCGCTGGGAATCGCTCACGTGGATGCCGTTCCCATCGGGAAGCCAGGCTGGGCACAGACCGGGCTGCAGGAGTCAGGAATCCAGGTGACTGCCCCAGTGCTGCTCAATACCCTAATTCCCAGGCTGATTTTGTTTTTGCCTTTTTTGCCATCTTTGCTCTTGGGCTGTTCCTCAAGGGAAGCCCTGTTGGCAGTGGCCTTCCTGCAAGGAGGGGACAGATCCCGTCCCCGCAGCCCCCGGCACACGGTGCTCCCGTGGGGCAGGCGCGGGAGCCTGCGGAGCGGCAAGCAGAGCTGGAGGCTCCACGGAGCGGAGCAGAGCAGAGCAGAGCGCTCCAGGGCAGCGGCACCCGGTGCGGCCCAGTCCGGGCTCGGGCCGCTCCGTGCCGGTCCCGCAGTGCCTGCGCTCCCACGCGTCTGCCTGCGGCCACGGGGTGCCGAGCAGCCCCCGAGCTGGCCGCGAGCCCAGGGCTCCGCCGCAGCGGCGCCGCGAGCCCAGCGCACGGGAGCGCCCAGTGCCCGCGGCGCAGCCCCTCCCGCTGCTGCTGCTGCCACATCGTATTCCAAGCAACACAGGTTATTCCTCCGAGCTGATTTTTTTTTCCTGCCGACATATATCTGCATTACTGTGTGTGTTCAGTGCGGTATTGGGAACCAGTGAGTGAAAATAGCTGGCTCCAAGTGTCTGTGAAGATCTTGCACTTGTGTATGGAAAAGATCTTTGTGACTAATGGATTTTGTCTTTGCTGGTCAAATTTTTAAAAAAGGCAGTTTGGAATAAACGAAAAATGTAATTTTTTCTCTTTTTTGATTTGTAAATGCAATCAAAGCATTGTTTCCCCTCGCACATTCTTGTTCAGCCGTGCCCGTTCCACCCCGGCTGCGCTGGGGTCCCTGACTCACCTTGCTGGTGGAAGCCCCGCGGCCGGGCCCTGCGACGAGCTGCTGTTTCACCTCTCACATCCTCCATGGGGAGCTCCAGCGAAGGGGCTGCAGGGCTGGCCCTGGCCACCCAAACCCAGAACACGTCACCGGTTCTCGGTGACCAACCTGGGGTAGCTTCCCGTGACAGACCAACCCACGCAGGAAGGATTTCCTGCTCCGAGGGAGATGCTGGTACCGCTTCCCAGCCCGCAGGACCCCCCGGTCCTCACCGAGCAACGACGCGGCAGCGGAGCGGCGCCTGGGGCCAGCGCCGCGGGACCGTGTGGGGCCGGAGGCAGCGGGACGGGCTGCGCGGGTCCTCCCCCAGCTACAGGAGCTGGGTTGGCCAGAGCAGCCGTCGGTGCCACGGCTGAGCCTCAGCGGGAGGGAGCCAGAGCCAGGCTTCTCTCCGCTAGCGCTTGAACACCCAATCCCCACCGATTCCCGAGGCAGCCGTGAGCACGCGGAACAAACCAAGGGTTTGCGCAGAAGCCAGAGGAGTCCGGTCAGCCCCTGGTGCTGCAGCTCGCTCTGTGCCTGCCCCAACGCAGGCAGTTGCAAGGAAGGGGGTAAAAAGCACCACGGTCTTTTCCAGCAGTGTCAGTTCTCCTTTGCTTCCTGGCAGCACAAGTCATCGCTGCTGCAAATGGTCCGCACCCATCCCCCAGATGAGAACTATGACCCAGATGCTGAATTTCAGCACAAATTGCAGTTTCCAGATATACAGGCAATCAAAAAAAAAAAAAAAAAAACCCTATACATTGCAAACAAAGCTAGGAACAAAAATATTTTAAATTTGCAGAGATGAAATGAGCTTCAGAGATGCTAAATTAGACTCTAAACCACAAATGTGATTTGGACTCATTTTTAAAAGCAGTACTGCCTTTTTTTTTAAGAGTTGTAAATAAATAAGTAAAACACCTGCAGCACACTCGCAAACCAGCCCCCCGGCTGCCGTGGTGCAGCCTGACCGGGGCGAACGTGGGGAGGAAACTCCTCCTGGCGGCCCCAGGGGCGGCCGAGCGCGGGTGCCCAAACTGCTGGTGTCCGAGCAGCAGCTCAGCACCCTACACACTGCAGAGATTTCACTTTAAGCCTTAATACCAGAATACCTCCTGGGGAAAGGTGGGGTGACCCGAATCCAGGGCTGACCGACAGCAGCAGATCCTGAAGCACCGATCTTGTCCTCACCACTGGCACTGGGAAGGCCGCTGAGACACTCCTCTTCACTCTGTATTTTCAGGACTCAATCTGTGATATACAGAGTATTAAAGGTTAATGAAAAATGGGAACATATGTTCCCACAGATTGTATATAACCACTGCCAGGGTACATAGTTCATTCACTTGTTCCTTGTTTGACCAGGACAGTAGGAGAGCTGAGGACTCGGTCAGCTGAGCTGAATGTTAACAAAAGGAAACACTATCCGGAATTTGCAATTTGGCACGTTCAAAATCAGGGGAGGACAGACCTGAATTTAGTGAGGATCAAGTTCGTTTCCAACCCGAGAGCCCTCTGTGGAAATGGCCAGCCCTGGGATTTCACTCCGCTATTGCCGTGCCGCGGGGAAGCGGCTCTCGAGCCCGAGCTGAGCAGGTCCCAGCAGCGACGCTCCGGGCAGGAGACCGGGCGGCCTCGGGGGCCTCGTCCAGCCCCCGGTGCTCGCGGCTCCGCGCCGCAGGGAGCGCAGATGCCGCAGGGTAACCGGGGAGCCGACACGGCGCAGCGGGCTGCAGCGGCCGCTGGCAGGGCCGGGCCGCGGGGAGCTGCCCGCAGCCAGGCTCGCGCTGCCACCGCATGCAGCGCTGCCGCCTGCAACCGCCTCCCCCTCAGCGTGCAAGATGCGCTCAGAGTCAACCCACTCGCTCCCACCTATTTCTGTGCTGCCAACAGGCACGTTTGGAAGTAGCAGTGATCCTGAGTGACCAGTGACCTCGCACCCGCTGGCTGCTCCAACCACTGCGCGGGCCTCCAGCTGCTGCTCCGCTGTGGCAGGAACCGAGGGCTAAAGCAGATTCAAACTACGTGCTCATTTTTGAAGTATTTATCTGCGAGAAAGCTCCTGCCACCTCAGGCCCTTTGACGCGCAGTTACTGAGCACTGGTCCCATCTGCTCTCTGGTCCCGGGCGCCGGTGGGAAGGGCAGCGCCCGAAGCGAAGGGCATCGCACCCTCACCACGACGCGACTCGACGGGACTCTGGCCTCGCTGGGAGCCCAGGACTGCCGGTCGCGGGGGCTCGGTAAGTGCCTCCAGCCCAAGGAGAAACCTGCAAGAGGCAGAGGCAGGAGCCACGCGTGCCGAGGTGCTCTGCACCGTCCCACCGGGGAAACCTCCGCCCCGGGCACGGGGGAGCCCTGAGCCGCGGCAGCAGCGCCAGGGGCCAACTGGACTGGGCAGGAGCGAGGAAGGGGGAGGCAGGTTCCTGCTGCAGGGGGCAAGAGCCCACCGAAAGCTAACAGCTACCACCATCCACAAGGATTTTTAGGCCCTTTCCTATTGCTTGTGAGGATGCAACGCGCCCGTCATCCCCAGGAGCCGGGTAACCCCAGCGAGCGAGACGCTCGCAGCGCAGGGCTTCTTCTGAACACGAGCACAAGTTTTCCTGAGCACGAGCGTGAGGTTTTCTCCACCGTTCGAAACACCAGAGTCCAGGTGCAAACCCTGCTGCGCACAGGCCGGCCTGGCGGGACGGGCGCAGCCCCGTGCCGGGCGTCTCCGGCGCTGCCGTCCCGCCGGCTCCCCCGCGGCCTCCGGGACGCAGGAGCGGGGCGGCTCCCGGAGCGGCGGTCGCGCGGCAGCACCGCCGTGGTACAGATACCTCTAATGGCTGACAAATTAGCCAAAAACGCTCGGCGTTTTTAAAGCGTATCAAATCAAATGAAACGTGAAGTAATTTAACTGCATGTAAATTAGCTGCATCCTAAAGAAAAGCTTGTGAAAAATGGTTTCATCAGAGACTCGTTAAAAATAACTAAACATATTGCTACTATAAACATGCTGTTTGTGGCATAAACTGTGCATTAGAAAGCTGCTTTATTTTTTCAAAAGCACATGGCACTTTATTTTCTCTTAGACTTGGGGCCTGTTAGACTCCAAGGACCTTTGCAGATGAAGCTCAGTTTATGCCCATTTTACAGGAAGGGAAACTGAGGCACAGCTCTATGATTTTCCTCCAGGGTTCACAGCATAATAGTGCTCAGGCTGTACTAAAAGCAATTCCATCTTACCTAGCTCCCAGTTAGGCACCTGTGCTGCACTGAGCTGCCAAATCTAAAACCATTTATCAGATTTTATTTAGCCTTTACTGAGGCAAAACACTCACTGATTTCAAGATTTAGTGTTCACTCTCCTGGGAAGCCAATCCCTGTGATTCCCGTGAATGTCCGTTTACCATGAAATAGAGCTGGGCAAGCAGAGGGCAGGAGCAGCTCCCTGCCCAGAGAGCCCTTACAAAGGGCTCCAGGTTCCACACTGTTCCATTGTCCAACATTATTTAGCATATTTTGATGCAAACATATTTCAGCATATGGGTTTGCTGGGCTGCTAAACATAAAATTATGAGATTGTTTCAGTGTGTGCTTTACCACCGAACCCCCCATCTCTTCTACAATCCTGAAATCCTGCAGATGGCAAGATTAGGAATTTACCAGCTTTCTGCAACCAAGACAGTGACTGAGATCTCCTGATGGAGAGAGATGCAGCCACCAAAGCAGATCCGAGGTTTTCCCGGGGCGGGAAGAGCAGGGCTCGGCACGGCGGCCGCCTCCCTCGCTCGGCGCCAGCGTCTCGGGGGGCCCTCGCAGCTCCGCGGCGCCGCAGAGGAGGTGCAAGGACAGAGGCCCCTGAACCCCGAGGACGCCCCTGCACCCTAATAATGAAGTTACTCCACACAGTTGCTGAAGTTGCTTTGTGTCCCTGCTCAACAGCAGCAGCACCAAGCAAATGGCAGGAGGCCACGGCCTCGCCAGGGGAGCGGCGGCGCCAACGGGGCCCATCTTCCGCTCTGCTCGCCCTCGGCAAGGGAGGCGCCCTCGGCTTAGAGGAGAGAAGTGAGTCTAACTTTATTACTACCTGCCCCCAGCCCCCGCTCCCCTCCTTATAAATGGAGATAAAAAGAAGATAAGGCAGAACAACAGATGAACAGGAGCAGATAAAGGGCTCCGAGTAAGTAATGGACCACGCGCATTGATTTCCTCGCAGGAATGACCTTGGCTGTCCCTTTGAAGATAAATCAGCACTTTCTTTCTCTTTTATTTAGTCACAAATGTTAACCCCCGATCACGTCAGCCCGCCTGGTTGCCGGTGTGGCTGGAGGGGTGCAGGCACTGGTGCACATGAGCTGAAGTAATTGCTGCCTGTCTACAGTCTTGCCTGGGCTAGCTGCAACTATTATTAAGCTAGTCTACTTATTTTTAAAAACTCAATAAAGACATCTAATGTGCGCAATTTTAACATAATGTACTGGGCATAGTACATAGTTTAGTGATATTACCAGTGTGGAAATAAATGGTGCTACTCACATATAGCTCAGAGCTTTTCCTTTCACCATCTGCCCCGCAGATCTGAGCTGTAACCGTGCACTAGAACCGCAGCGTTTCACCTCGTTCCCTCTTCTGCCAGAAGATGCTCTGCGTCGCTGTGAGCACCCGAGAGCAGCCGTATTTCTCTCTGGCTGTGGTCTGGATGGGTAGGTGCCACGCACAGGGATGGGCACCGAGCGCGCTCACGACATCCACCTGCGCCAGAGCCACAGAGGGGGAAGGAGCCTGATTCCTGCTGCCGCCAGCAGAGCTCTCCCCGGTCCCTCTCATTAAGGAATTAACCCGGCAACACCGGGAGAGCCGGAGGGCACCCCAGCTGAAACAAGCGGTGGTAACAAACACGTCCTTAGACAGGATGGATTGTGGAGGACGCAGCAAGGCTGCGGGTCCGTACTAAGAATAACCCGTGTGTGACTGCCAGCTAATGCTGTCTGGCGTCTGGACTTCTAAATTACAGCTAAACCTTGAAGTATAACCCGGGATGGGCGACAGCGAAGGTCACTGCCAGGCAGGCAGCAACACAGGAATTCAGTCTGCCTTGTGAGCAGATGTGAACCAGGACACTTCTAGCCTCCTTTTCCACCCACGCGGCCGGTCCAGCCTGGGCCGAGCGGACCCGGGCGCCCTCGCCACGCTGCTCCTCATCCCCATCCTCCCGGGAGCACCTACCGATGCCCCCGCTGCCGGCACCGCCGTGCGCAGCCCGTGCCCAGAGCTCCGACCAGGCTGAACGCCGCGTTCGGGATACGCACACGGATCCCTCGCCCCACAGCCCCACGCGCTGGACAGAGCTCCCGCCGGGAGAGCAGGGCCCCCCTGTAGCCACACTCACCGCCGAAGCTGCAGCTCCCGAGGCCGCTCTGCTCCTCCCGCCTTGGGGCGCAGGGGCCACGCACGACCCTGCTCCGGCACCGACGGCGTGAGCAGGCCTCTGCCAACGGGATCCGCAGCCCCTGCAAGAGACCTGGGATTAGCACTGGGGCAGCAGTGGGAGAGGGAGAGAGAAACAGCCCAGACCTCAGTACCAAGATTGAATCCCCTAAAATGCAGATACCTTCAACCGCTTCTTTCCCTTTAACTTTGTATCGTGCTCATGGCTCCCATTTTTGCATGAATTCTCCTATACACAGCTACTGCCTCCTATTTAGCACTAGATTGCAATTTAGTTCTTTAGGCTGTCCACAAATCTATTCTATCGATCCAATTTATTTTCTACAGAAATATTCCCAATCTTCACCACACTTGGTGCCTTCTTGCCTATGCAACTTTCAGCTAACGCAAGACTGAAGGTTTTCCCTGGTAACTTTTCTTTTTTTTTTAATCACTCACATCTTCCTTATATCCGGGGCAGGTTTCATTCCTGATCAAGGCTCTGCAGAAAGGAATGAGACTTTGGGGGCCTGAAAGTTAAAATAATTAGGGTCTAACTCAGTAATCAAGTTGAAGTATCAACTTCTGGCCTCTTTTCAGGAATGGTCTGGGCATTTTCTACTTACTAACTCATGAAAAGATTATAAACACCATTATTTCCTTGTAGCCAATAAATCTGTGCTCAATTTTGGACCAAGTGTGCTAGGATCACCAGGAAGGGCAAGGAGTGGTGAGCCGGTCCCCAGGCGCAGGAACACACTACGCCTGTTCCACCTGAGCACTGAGCCCAGCTTCAACAAATTAAACTGAGTTTGCTCCTTTGAGCAGCCTCTTTACCAAGTATTAAATCATTCCGTAACATCAGCTCTAGCGCAATATCTAGCTGCTGCGGCTTGTGGGACAACGGGTTATCTGGCTTTGCTCAATACTCAGAGCTATAACCAGCACCTTGTTCTTCAGACTGGAGTTTATAAAACAAAGACATGGGGAAATAAAGGCTTTTGTAACTTCCTCCAGCTACTAATTCAAGCCCTGAAGCAGGAAAATGACATTCCCTTTAGATCTACCTGCTAGGGATAAGAAAGTTATTCTGCTTGTTATAAATTCCTTAATATTGCATTCAAGTTCTTTCTGAAAGGACAGAACAGGTGAGATCTGTTTTTCAGTGATCAATTCTCCAGGCAGACCCAATTTTCATCCTGCAGCTGCATTTCAGCTCTGTTATAACTAATAATCTCCCCCAGGTTACATCTTCAAAGGCATCCCAAATCATGTATTTAAATGATAACAAAAAAATTCCCCTAACTCCTTGAAGTTAATGATCTTCATTTTCATTTTCCACATATTTCTGTCCTTATAATAGCCATTTGCTAAATCTTCATGAGATTTTTTCTTTATAGTTTCAATGAAGGAATATTTGCATAATTATTAGTGCATAATCTACTTTAATAGTCCCACTGATTTTTACTATTACAGCTAAATGGATGCGGTGTCAAATTTAGCCAGAGGAAATTCTGGGCACTTCTTGAGCAAATACTGCGTCTGCTGGAAAAAGAAACTGAACCCGGTCTCTCCTCCAAGGAGAAAACCGTCAACATCAAAAAAAGAACAAAAACGATGCTGACATATAGTGCAGCCAGGAAGGCTGACTAACGTCCCCAACCTCCGCACCCCTACGCTCCTCACGCTGCCATCTGCCTTGGCCCGATTCCCTGGAAATCGGCACAGCGCAGCCGAGAGCGCTCGCGGGGCCGGCGAGCGGAGCCGCCCTAGACGCGGCACCACGAGGGGTCTGCCGGGGCCGGGGGCGTCCGCGCAGCCCCCGGCAGCCTCCGCCACCACGCCGCCCTCTGCTCGCTTTGGTGCCCCGTCCCCACACACTGCTCGCGCTGCGGGGAGGCAGGGGACCGTGCTCTGGGCTGCCACGTGTTCCTGCTCCCCCCTACTCGAGGCAGAGTGTGGAGGAGAAGGGGAGCACGGGGAGGCAGCGCCCAGGAGAGGGGGAGCGCGGGGAGGCAGCGCCCAGGAGACGGGGAGCGCAGGGAAGCGGAGCCAACAGCCCCAGGAGCCCGGCACAGGCCTCTGCCCCGGCTCGGCTGAGCACGGAGCGGCGCACGGGCCCAGAGGCGCCCGGTTCAGCACCATCCTGGCGCCACCAGCAACGGGTGTTCCCCAAGCAGTGTCTAAAATACAACAACCTTCCTCCCTGAACGGGGTCGCTTAGAACAAGACACACCCCAACGTCAGTTATTTTATCGTACATTAAATGAGGGAGCTCAGGAAAAAAAAAAATGAGCGCAGGCAAGCACTAGCGCTCAGCTCTGCGCTGCAGTACCAGGTCGTCTGCGCATCAGATTTTACCTGCATCAAACACAGTTTTGATGCAGTGCAAAGGCCTCCTGCTGTTGCCTCCTGCCTCCAGGAGCCGGAGAGGCACCGTCCTGGCGCTTCATGTGGAGGCAGCACAGCAGCACTCGCAGGCAAATAACAAGCAAACCGTTCCGAGAGGAAACACCTCATGTGGCTGGTGTGCAGGCTTCAAGAAAGCCACGGATCTTGAAGAAAAAAAGGGATTGAAGCAGGAGAAATGTAGCCTAATTTTCAACCACATCTCCTAGGAGGTCAGGAAATACCTGTCTGTGAGCAGTTGTATGATGCTCTCCATCGGAAAACCCTGGCACACCCTGGTCCATGTTACATCCATTTCTGGACTGCTGATACAGGTAACAAATGCAACGGCTCGTATGAGACGTGCAGCTCTGCCGTGTGGTCCTGATGGTGGCGAGAGGCCGTTTGTTCGTTCTCATTCCCAGCAGTGTGTGCACTTGTTCTCCTTTTCTCCAAGTTGTCCAATTTAAACAATCTTCCCCCAGTCGTGAAATTTAAAAGGGAAAGCCAGTGATGAGACGCGCCCTACGGCATGGCAGGTTACTGGAGCAGGGACAAATCCCAGCTGCTCCGAGTGCTTCGCAGCAGGTACAGTCAGCCCCCATCTACAGCACTTCTTGCAAATGCGTTTGTTCTTTCCACTGTACTACTGACTTCAGCTTCCCGAGAACGCTTTTATCTATCTTTTTTACCTGACATGAGACAGGAAACGTCTGTCTTCCCAGATGGAATTATTGCACCTCTTCATCATCTGTGCCCAGGCGGAGACAGTTCTTGTCTTGCTGATGCCTTTAGGAGAAACCTGGATGCACCATTAACAGGTTCAGAGCAGCAGGGCTCAGCGATCACCGGCCCTGCAAACGTAGCAAAAGGGAAATAATCACCATTATTATTGCTTATGTGCTCCGCTGGGAGATGAAAGTCAAGAGAGATTCCGGCCCTATGATGCCCCTTCCTCGCAGAGGCGTTTCTCTCGGAGCAGGACCCGGGGCAGCGGCCGGCAGGATGCCGCAGGCTCGGAGCCCGCCGTGGAATTCCGGCTACCAGGGAGCAGTCCCGGTACCGCTCACTGCTGCAGTCTGGCCTCCTTGAACTGACCTGAAAACATACCAAAGGAATCCCCTAAACTTGGAACACAGAAGTACTGGGCTGCTGTGATAACGAAAGCTATACAAGGAAACAACGGAGAGTTTTTGAGAGAAAACATCAAGCTGCTGATATTTTCCAGCTAGATCAAATTCTCTATAGAAACTGTCATTTCTAGAGATATTTTTTTAGACACTTCTAATAGATACTGATAAATATTCTTCTCCTTAGGGCTTGTCAAGAATTGAGGTGATTGATACTCTGCTCAGGAGGTAAAAATGGTAGGCAAAAATGTTCTGAACAGTATCTGCCAGTAGGACAGACCACATAAATAACAGCCTAAGGCTAATCTGTACTAAAGCTTTTTTTTTTTTAATATTTAAAATTGCTGCAATAGCAATTCAGGTATAAATCATATTCCTTATGAAAGCCACAATAAAGATCTTCTGCTTTGTAGAATCTGAAAAATAAGTAAGAAAAGCCAAACATCTCAAATACTTGATGTATGGTGTGGCACCCAGTGCGGTGTGAATGCACCTGTAGAGCCTTTTATGAAATACCAATGATGAATTTGTATTATTTACTAAAAATATCAACATGTTTTAATTAAAAGATTCCTCCAGTCTGATCCTGTAGACTGGAAATGCCTTTTTTTTTATCCAGATTTTAGCTCAAGTCTGAAGTTTAGCTCATAATGCCTTATTAGGAGAAAAGTCTCAAGTGTAAAATGATTCTGTTCTTTAAATAATATATGATCACTTCTTATTTTCAGATGGAATTTAAATACTTGTGCATAGCTCTAGACAGCAGAAGGATTAGCTGACCATTTTTCTCCTCCATTAACTAAAGGATTCAGGAGCGCAAATGTTTCCAGGCTGTGGCACCGCCGGTCCAGACTCTCAGGTACTGTAAATCAGCCCTCGGCTCTGCACGGCACTTGGTGTCTGTCATTCTTTCCTTTTACACAGGATTCCCACTGAAACGAAGGAGAACTACTTACATGATGGGCACATTCAGCCTCTGAGATATGAAATAACACAGGAGAATTAAAATTTGATGGGTGAGTAGGTTCAGCAAGGAGCAGACAAGGACCCTTCAGGATTCAGGAGCTGTTTTTGTCTTTTCTGTCTAGACCTTTTAACACTGCTGGGCCAGGCCCTGTCCATGCTCTTCCCGGCTCAGCCCAGGCACCTCCACCCACCTTCTCTGCAGGATCCCCTAGTCACTCAAAGCCTCCTCTCCCCACACTGTCCAAGATGTGGGAGGATCGTTTAAAAAGTGTTTTAAAGTAGTGGCGAAGCTTTAGCTACCTGAATTTCCTCCTAAAGAAGCTCTTTTTCACTACAGAAGAGGCATGACTTTTCATCCATCTGAAGATGGATATTGTGAATAGCCCCTTGCGTGTTTAGCTTCTCAAATCACTCCCTTAGATATGAAGTTGTATGAAGAAAGAGCTCTACATTCATATTTTTACCATGATCTGTTTCAAGTGCTTTTACCTCTGTTGACTATTTCAGAAGATCCTATACTGATTCATATCCATATAAAAATAGTTTATACATGCTAAAAGCATTACCACATGCCAGAACTTGATGCATCTGATGCACTATCAGTTTTGCTTGGGAGATGACATGCTAATAATGAACATCCCTCTGTTTGTTACACTACTTATTCTACTCTAGGGATTTAGAAACAGTATACAGTATTCCAGATTTGTTATTGCGTAACAGGTAATATGTAACATTAATTGTTAGCCTTTCGGCTATATACAGGCAACAGCGGTAGAAGCTTATGACTTTTTTTGAACAGAACATGTCAGAATAGCATGATTAAATATTGCTGCCATATTCCAGAATTGTGCATACTGCAATCCTCAATTTTTTCCAGCAGTTTTGATGGTTCCTTATTTCCATAATAACAGATAAACAACCATGCAGTACAAGGCTATAATTTCATTGATTGTTCCTGGCAACCTTGTATACTGTGACAGCTCCTGCAGCTCAAGCGATTTCTCACTTGCAGCTCAAGATGGAACTCCTCTGTGCTACACAGGCTCGTATTTTACATGCAATCTGTTTACATTTCACTTCTACAAAATAAAAATAGAAAGACCACATAAGAACCTGATGCTTCATTTTCCCCAAGCTGCAGGAAATCATCAAAGGTGCCCAAATGGAGACACGTGTTCTCCTCTGGTCTCCAACACTCCTCCCTCTCCTGTCTCACCTCGGCACCTCGCAAGGACCGATCCATCCTCCTTGTGACTTCAGGTGAATATTGAGAGAAGAGAGAGTTCCCCTTGGGAAGGGAGTTCACATGCAGCTGGAAACGGGGCAGTCCTGTCGTGCTGAGCTGGCTCCGAGGGCTTCCAAGGGGGTGGCTCTGCCAGGTTCAGAACCTGTCAAGGCTCAGAACTGGCTGCTCTGCTCTGCTCCCCACCTTCTAACCTTGCTGGGGAACAAGCACGGAACACCGTGGGGTTTACCTTAGGCATGTTTGTGTCACGGATCTCTAAAACATGGGTGTTCACAATCTAGCGCTGTCTTCTGCACGACGGACCACTCATTGGAGTCCTCCCTTGTAATGGTGCAGCTGGAATTGGAAAACAGCTTCTAAAAAGCAGATTTATTTATGTGACTTGGTTTTATGTGGCTAGAACAGTGTTTATAAAATATTTAAAGCTTGACTCTGCAACGATGGAATGAGTTAAACAATATGTGGGTCTTCATTAGTGCTATTAAATATGCAGGTTGTTTTCTGTTTTGTCTTGTCCCTCTGTTTTCCCTCAGGAAAAACTGTCCCAGGCCATTAGTTAATAATTATTTCTTCAGTATAAAATCAGATTCCTCGAGTTAGCACTGCTGGTTATGCATTTAAGATTATGCATAAACCTGCATGCATTTGCTCCATATTTAAGTCATTCTTCCTGCTATTCATCCAAAACCTCATCAGAACAGATAATAAACCACTTCATGAACAGATGCGCCACTTATTCATCTAGTTCTATAATGATAATGAAGAAAATTTAATCTGGAGTGTCTATGGAAGATGATCTAAAAGACAGATTGGTATGAATAATAAAGACACTACACAAAAATTTAAAAACTGACATGAAAAGGCAATCATTAACTACTCTGCAATACTGCCTTTGATACAGTCCAACAGTGTATAAAAACAAGCACCTCTTGGGTGTTGGACTGCACAAGGAGCTGCTGTTTCTACAGATGTAAATGCTCTAAATTGCTTTTTCTTTAAAGAAGTATAAAAAATAATTCCTCTTACAGCTGGAAGCAACATCTGACATTGCAAAATGATGAAAATATGTTGCTGAGAAATTGGCTATTTCAGACACATTCAAGGTGAGCAGAATAACGAATGTAGCAGAATATTTATCCAAGAAAAAAGAAAAGGCAAAGACAAGTGGAAATCTGTGAAACCAACTTGCTCTGAACAGCCATTTACCTCTTGTTAGTGAGATACCCATTTATCTGTTCCTCAGATATGCAGCTATTGATTCTTGTCAATAGAAAACAAAATCAGGAATGCAACAGAGGCAGGAGACAGTTGCAGATGAGTAATTTCTAAGACTAATGGAGCTGCACAGCGAGGTGACTACTGTTAACTGTTCAAAAGATCCCTAGAATCCCCAAAGCATCTTTGAAGGCAAAAGGAAATTGTGTTCAGTGTGGGTGAAACGTCCTAGGCTGACAACTATTTTCCATTTATTCCCAGCAGAAGGAAAACACAAACTGTGTAGTGAGCGCTTTCCTGATGATATGCTAATAAAAGCAAAAATAAAACAAAACAGAAGAGATTGCTGGGGGACAACAGGATATTGCGCTCTGACATCCACGACGTTGCACGGGCTCCAAGGTTGCGGTCAGCCGCCCGTCCAGCATTAATGAACGTGCCGTTCACGCGGCTGGAGCCGGGAGGGCACCGCGTGCTTCTCCAAGGACGGGCGAGAAGTGCTACGGGAGCAGAACAGGGGACCCCGTCAAACGCAGCTCCAGATGAGCAGAGCTGCGGGCGCCAGGCGCAGGAGGGCGAGCGGCCCTGGGCCCCAGCACCTCCCTGCTCGGGCGCGACGCGGACGGGCTGCGCTCCCGCCCCGGCCGCTCGGCGCTCCCGCTGCTCCGCACGAGTAAGGACCCAGAGCTGGAGCCGCACGGCAGCAGCGCAGGGAAGCCGAGAGCCAGCTGGTGGCACGGGCAGGGTTAGCATCCGCACAGGGCACTGCCTGGAATCACTTGCCGGAGGCCCCGCATCCTCCCCTCCCTCAGGCCTGTCGTATGTCCTCTGTGCCGGGCTCCCGCACGTCCTTAACCGACAGACCTGACGTTCTTCCCAAGAGGAAATGACCCTGAGAGGAAAAAGCCCCATAACACTAAATCTTCCTTTCAACAGTTTGTCAACAAAGAAATACTGTTTTTAGCACCAAAAATACTGCCAGCCTCTTTCAGCATCTGTCACAACAGCAGCAGCAGCCACCACTGCCACAAATTCCGAGGTAAGGAGACAGGAAATTAAAAAGTGCTGCTTGAGAGAACAATGTGAAAATGGGTTTCTGTCTTATGTGAGGCCCTTCAACATACATATACACACCCAGCAGCAGTACGGGAGGGCAAGGATCCAACCCAGCATATAGATGGGGCTAAGAATCCACTATGAAATTCTCACATGGCTGAGAGAGCCAGGGGCAGCTGAGAGAGAGGTTCTTCAACCTGTGATTCTTGCTTGCCAAAATCCGTGTCAAATCCTGGTTTATCAGCTTTCATTCAGTTTCCCAGTGCTTTCAATGGAAGTAGGATTTGCTTTAATGCACAGAACTCTTATCTTAACTGACACATTTCTGATTCAGCATGACGGCCTCCTGGTCCTGGTCATTCACCAGAGAGAGGAGGGCACTGTTGTATCTGTGGGGGCTCAAACCTAGTACGTTCTAGTGCAAATACATCAACAGTGTTTAGCTAGCAACTTTTCACACATTTGCTGTGGCAACACCCAAAGATACCAGCCAGGCCAGAGTCCTGTTTGCTGGACACTGTCTACACTTGTGCCTATCTCCTGGTCAGGAAAAGAGTATTCAAAGAAACTACAAATCTGCAGGAACACAAAGTTAAGAAGGGCAAATCCTTGTACATCACCAGCCCAGAACACTGTTTGTTTTTGCCCCTCTTCCTCCCACAATCACAAGTGGCCGTGGTAAGTGCCCTCGTTACCTGGGGCTGCCAGAGGCCACGGCAGAGGCCTGAGGTGGTTTTGGATCCTCAAGAGGAGCAGGGGAGCCAGCGCCTGCAACCTCTCGATACTCCTGTTGCCTTGACCGTGATGAGGTTTACAGCTCCCCAGCAGCACCCAGCTGAACCGCGCGGGAGACGCAGGGCCGCCGCGTGCTCGTCTCCCTGGCCATCGTGTCAGATCTACAACACTGAAACGAAAATAAAAACCGATCCAAATAAGTTATCTATTAGTTGTACAGGTTCTGTAACAGCAACAGCTAGCCTTTCATGGGGTAGTTTTCAGTA
>JAUBNY010001072.1:7802816-7813355 GCA_032275445.1 Crypturellus soui
GTGCGCATCCCACGTGCGCATCCCTCCCCGCTCCGCAGGCTCAGCCCCGTCCCGCTCCGGCAGCTCCCGGGAGCACCGCAGACAAGCCCGAGGAATTAGCACCACGCTCTCCCGCCAGCACTACAGCTCCTTTGTCAAACACACGATGATGACTTCCCATTACAAAGGTTCGCTCGGCCACAAGAAGCGTCGGGACAGATTTCTGCTGCCTGCAACCGAGCACTGACCTCGGCACCAGCCCCGGCCACCGCAGCGGCCGCCCAGCGGCAGGGCCGGCATCAGCTCAGCAGCTCCAGCTCCTAGGGCTGGTACCTGCCTGCTGCACGACTTGAACTTGCAAACATCTCTGATAAACAATTCCTGTGCATTCACAAAGTTCCTTTGGAAAACTTTCAAGCTGAGGCTTTTTAATGAACCCTCTGGTGGGACATCGAGCGAAGGTTTTGCCTAGCTGGTAAAACCGAACACAGAAAGGCAACTTTTCCGAAATTGCTCAGGCAAAAAAATCTCATTAGTGCACAGATTTCCAAAAGTCCAAGGTACCTACCTAGCTTCATCCTCTTATTAGCTGTAAAGCAATGGAATAATTAAGCAGTTCTGATGGCTCCCTTGAAAGAGAAAAAGAAATATCTGGCTACTCTGGGACAGATAAAGATGAATCTGAAATACTGCTCAGATTTGCTACAATTGGAAAATCATCACTGACGTGAATTCTTGTTTAGGCACCTCTTATTCAGGGTCTTTAGTATGCATACCATGCTGCAGAGAGGCTGAAGACCTTAAAATTTACAGTATCAGGCCAACAAACACGCTCACACTGGTGCACACAGGCAGAGCTGAAGACCTTTCTGGTAGCAGTTGAAAATAACATTCGTTTTCCAGAGCCCAGTCCGCCTCACGGGAGGTGGGAGCGCTGCAGCAGCGCCCACCGCGGCACGCTGCAGCCTTTAAATATTTTTAAAGCATTCATTTTCAAAAAAGAGCACAAAATATGATTTAAAATGGCAACCTCTGTGACAAAGGTAATCACAATGGCAACAGAGAAGAGAATCTAGTTTGAAAGACTTTGCAGGTAGAAATTAAGTATTGCCCTGAATGGACAAAAGAGCAAGAAGTCCAGAGGACTCGAAAGGCCTGGATCCAAAGGTCACCAAGGCTGGGTAGTGTTGGAAGCAGCAGCAGGGGATGGAAAGCAGCTTTTCCTAAGCCGGATTCTCCCGCTCGGATACCTGGTCTCATAATCAAGTGTCCCAGACGGCTGTAACAGGGCCCTCTGCTCACCGCGTGCCCCAGCTCTGCGAGGAGGAGGGCAGCCCGCCCGGCTCGGGGGCTCGGCCTGCCCTTCCCGCCGCGGGCAGCCCCCTCCGCTCCGCTCCGCGACGCTCCGCCGCGCGGGGAGCGGCTGCGAGGTGCCCACCGCGAAGACCCTTCACTGCGTGACGACGCGCCCTGCGTTTTAATCAGGGCTCCGTTCACTGTGTCAGCGCCTGTGCCAGGACTCTACTACCTATGCAGGCTTTAAAAAGGGGCTATGATCACTTCAAGGATAATGAAATTCCCTGCACAGAAGAAGGAATATTGACTTTAAAGGTCCACAAATGTTGAGCCACTGTTTTCAGAGCAGCTGCGACTCATCTGCTTTGTGGAATCCCAGGTTATCATTTCCAATTGCAGTCTGTGACAGCCCTGATTACCTTGATTGGATCTGGGCACATCTCTGCAATTTTCTGGTGTTAGATTCTGTTTAAAAAATGGAGAGACATAAGGAGAGGGGTTTAGCTACCTGAAACCACACCAAGGGTTACAGTTCTGCATAATGGCTTCTAATGCAAGCCTGTGTAAACTTTACACTGCAAGATCCACGGCATAACAAGACCCGTCAAGCACAAGTTACTGCAGCTGAAATATGAACGGATATTCACATCATCCAGCACACAGCAGGCAGATATTGCTACTGGAGAGGACGTGATGGAAACGTCCCGTTCCCTGGAGAGCACTGGTAACATTTCACTGTAATATGGTTACGAATCACTCGGCATTTTCATCAGAGCAGCATCTCCCATGCTGAGAACAGATAACTGTGGGCAAAAGGGGCTGCAAATGACCTGTCCTCCTCTTTCTGTGCATCTCTCTCAGAGTTGTCTTGCGGTGCTGAGAGCAGAAGTGCACACAGAGGAGCTGGGAGAAAAGGCGAAACAAGGTACTGTTTGCTGGTTACTCACCTGCAGTCATCACATCACCATCTACTAGCTGGCACAAGCAACAACTGGCATTAATTTCACTTCTCTCCTTAGGGGAGAAAACACCGTTTGTATTCTCCTGCCTGCTAGCTCTCTCCTTCAAGACGATCTACAGGATAGAGGCACAGAACCAGTCTTCTTCAACGACCTTCTCCTGCAGTAGAACATACAAGCAGAGTCCTGTAGCACTGTCGCCAAATTTTGAAGAAACTAAGTTACTGATTCCATTTTTTACTTTATGTACTCAGGGGGCTGGGCTAGTTTTCCTCTTGCTCCCTTTTTTTGTTCTCTTCATTCCTGGCTATTTATTTATTCATTCCATTGACCATGGAAAAACGTCGGGTGCCGATAAAGACGGTTTCTACTTGCTCCATCCCCGAACCAAGGCGTCTGCGCAAGCTCCAAAACCAGAGAGGCAGCAGGTTACGCATTTGACTACTCGCATCCCTCTCAAGTTAAGTACCCACAGTTAATTGAAGAATACACCTTAGCTTTCCATACGCAACAGAGCATCTTTTTCTTCTTGATTTTAAATCGATTTGACAAGACTCTTCAAGTACTGCAGAAAATTGTGGTCCAACAGATGAACTTGCTCCAATTTCGGTTTTAATTTAATTGCTCTAAATCAGCCAAACGCAGTCTCCATGAGAACGTATGAGGGGGCAGCAGCCGAACAGGACACCGAAGCCACAGCACGCAATAGTCTTTGCTGCTCTGTACGCCTAGCTCTCATGTGAACCTTTGCATTTTATTTTGGTATTTGCATTAGGTCCCAAATGGAGATGTGGAAGACGCCCCGATCTCACACATGAATACTGGCAGCTCACGGTTTCAGCTTTCTCCCTGCTGTAAAGCAAAGTTGCGCACTTCTGCTCGCACAAAGTCTACCAAAGATAACCTTCTAGGACCACCTGAAAGAAGTAAGAATACTGGGAAAATTCAATTCCCTAAACTTGAAAGATACCAAATACATAAGAGACTGCATAGTTAATCAAAGTGCAGAATCTTTTTTTTGTTTTTTTGGAAGAGAAGAGAGGCTGAACCTGGAGAATCCTCACCTGCACCGACTGCAAGTTCTTTGCCTTTTCCATTGCTGCAGACGGGGACGAGCAGGCACGTCCATCAGCTCAGACACGCAATAGGCGTCCGCTGAGTCAAACAGCCACGGGACGTGCAGCGAGAGCCACGGCCGAGGCCTTGGGGATTACAAGCATTTTAGCCATGTCGATTTGGAATCTTGGAAAAACAAAACAAAAGAAACAAATAAAAAAATCCCAGAACCAAACAGCCCCGAACGTTTTCTCAAGAGAGTCTTTGTATTCACACCAATTAATGCAGGATTCTAGCAGGTGAGCTGCTTCCCTTCCCTCCTGGGAACGATGTATTCAATTACTGGCAACAGATGCTTGCAACTAGGAAAGAAAAACAAATTCTTTCTATTTCTGCTCCACACATCACTGAACATTTTTAGGCAAAGGTTTTTGTAAATAAAAACAACAACAACAAAAAACATTACCCACTTCCACCCTATGCACTACACTGCATTCCTCAGTAATTTAAATTATCCTGAAATGTGGCTGTCTCTAATGACCCAGTAAGTGGTGCCAGCCTATTCTTTGGGCATCTGCTGTTTCAGGGAGCCTCCACAAAGGGATGAAGACTTTGGATCATGCCTGGTCAGCAGCAAGTGCTTCTCAAAGCAGCAGGGCGTAATTTGCACAAATGAGAGTCACTGGGAATTTAGTACCCTACACTTAAGGGTAGCTAAATGATTATCAAAATTTAATGTTGTCTTCAGAGTTTTTGTTTTTTTACTGTAACACTGGAAACAGCTATTAGGACTATTTTTTTTTCCAGTTTAGCAGCCAACTGAGCCTTTATCTCCATTAAAAACTGTGCTTCAGGGAGAGGATCTGCCATTCCGCTGCATCCACACGAATGAAATCATATGGGCCAAGACCGCACGCGCAGCTCTGCACGAGCACAGGCAACCGAGCTCGGCCCCGTACGGAGCACTTAATGTTCTATTTATTAATAATTTATTAATTTAAGATTTAGAAGAGAGTATAAACCACACAGCAAACCATGAGCGCAGTCAGCACTTGTGCATGACTGAAACACCGTGCACCCAGTGCCAAGCAAACGCCCACAACTAGCTGGGGTCCTTCCCACGCTACACCAAAACACACTACATCTCAGCAAGTAGTTTCAAGGCATTCTAGATTTTTCTCATTTGCAGAGTTTAGTTCAAAGTAGCAGACAAAACAGTTTGTATTTAGCGGGGATTTTTTAAGGGTCCTAGAGCCCTTGGAAGACAGCAAGGCCTCAGGTTGCTGAAGCCTACTCAAAACCAATTAATTGTGACGAGCTTTGACCACAGCACTCCCTAGGTTCAGACACAGGGAGGACACTTGGGGCAATATGATCTATCTGTGACAACTCGCTGCACCAACACCCTCAGTTCACTAAAGACAGACCCAGCAGCCCCATTTCCCGGAGAGAAACGGACCGTGTCTCTGGAGTACTGCACCGGATACGGTATCACCGAGCAGCATCCGGCAGGACCATCCGGCAGGACACGGGGCCTCAGGGGGAGTTTTTAGTTTTCGGGACTCCAACATATATATATATATATTCTTTTGTCTAAAAGGTATTCATGCAAGTGAATGGGAAAACATGGACAACTTAAAAAAAAAAAAAAAATCTACTGCCGAATTGCAGCTATCTCAGCACTCGCTGCAAGATGCAGCCTGCCCGCTGCCCTCCCCAGCCCTCCCCGTGCCACGCTTGGAGCCACCAGGGCAGCAGGCTGGGGCTAGGGACACTCTGCATTGACTAGAAAGAGAGCCCAGAGTGACCTCAGCGAGGCCCATCAGCAGCTCTTCTCTGCATTGTTTTCTCAGCTCACAAATGACTAAAAAAAAAAAAAACCAAAACAAAAAAAAAACTTGTCTTATATCATGGGGGGAAAACAGGTAATCACTCAAATTATTATAAAGATGATGAAATATTTACACGGTAGTATTAGAGAGCACTAAACAACATACACAAACAGTTCTGGTGCCCCCTGAATTAGGAAAGAACTTTCTCCTAAAATACTGCATTTCAACTGATTTATTTCATTCAATATTGCCTTGACAGCCTTGTCATAATCTCAGAGCTAAATCTTCTCCAAAAATTTGTCTTAAGAAATAAACAGCTTTATATTTCTTTTCTTTAATGGACAAAATGACACTGTGGGCACACAAGCCCAGAAAGTGCTTAGTGAGAGGCCCGTGGAGATGTAACAGGAGGCCGTGCATGGAGCACTGCACAACGGGGCCTCCCAGCAGCTGCAGCGCTGCCTTCCTGCGCGCTGCATGAGACGGTCCTTACCCGATCACACAGCCCATTCCGCTCTGCCGGGCAGGTCTACACGTGCTGCTCGGCACAGACGTGCGAGCGGGCAGGAGCCGTACCACGATCTGCAGATTTCACCAGCACCGAGAGGAGCGAATGCGACTTCTGCCAATCTGAAAACCATCTGACACGCTGCAGGGAGGCTTAAAATACAGTTTTGTAACTTGAGCGAACTGAGAAAGACGATGATTCTGGGTCAGAAAATGTGTGTTGTAAATAATGAAAAATAAAGACAGGGAGGAACAGGCTGAGCTGAGGCTCAGTGACGCAAGGAGGATTTGAGCAGCTACAGCTGCACAGTTGGCGCCGAGGGCTTCAGCGCTCGCAGGCACTTCTCCACTCTCAGTAAAAATAGCACCCGTGGAACCGTTAGCAGGGATCGCAACACGTGTCAGGAAGCAGCGGCGCTGAGCACGCACTCGGGAGTACGGAACGAGGAGCCAGAGGAGGAAGGAGGGTTTGTGTGCAAGAGCCTCGCGGCAGGCGCTGGGCAGGCGCCTCGCTCGCGGCGCTGCAGAGGTTTGTTCTGCACTCGCAGCTCGGCCAGGCCTGCTCGCACGGGCTGTGCGACACGAGAGTGTGGTGCCCGTCTACGCAGGGATTACTGCAATGCCACCTAACGACTGCATTAACCATTCCATAGGAGCTCCTGCGCGATCTCAGCGCTCGCTTCCGATAACACATCCAAGGGATGCTGAGAACTTCTCCACCTGACGGCAGGGCATCCCAGCCCCAAAGCAGCTGCTCTCTCCACTGCAGCCCACGCACGCAGGGACAAGGACCTCCAGGCACATTCTCTAGGCTTTGCTGCCCAGAGAAGCCCCTGAATCTTGCACATAAATGTATGCACGTGCGCTTTTTGACTCAGAGGTACAAAGCATCAGAGCAACTCGGTCCCTATCCATGTCTCTATGTAACAGCAGTGGGCCACTTGTGAGTAGAGTCCTTTAATCAAAGGATGCAGCAATTATTCATAATTACTGACATGTACAGCTTGAAAGACAGTTCAAAAGAAAATCATCCTGCCGGGTTGACAAATAAGGCCTAAATTGCAAGTGTCCAAACCATTGACTGCAGCCTCTACAGAATAAGTGAGGGTGGCAGCATGACAGGAGCCCCTCTTTGCAGAGGGTGAGTACGCAAAGGCTGCAGTATTTAAAGGATTACCACACTTCGGGTCATCACCAGAACCAAAACGTGTTCAGTTTGCCATCAGAGATCCTATCAAGACCACTGTTAACCTACTGCTCACAGCGTGACCTTGGAAACTGTATGAAACCACGAACACACAATCCCTCGTAGCCTTTTCCATCTCTCTAAAAACGTATCTTACTACAGTAATGTCATTTTTTTACTCAAATGTATTCTGAAAGAAATAGGGCACCTGTAGTGAATTCAGGTCTCCCTGGTCACCGAGCAGAGGCAGCAGCGAGAGCAGAAGCACATGCAGGCACACGGACGCGCACACGGACACACGCACACGGATGCACACACGGACGCGCTTCTCCTGCAGCAGGACACGGGCGGCCCCTTGGCGAGGCCGAGTGCCCTGCCCTGGGCTGACGGCAGCCGACAGCACCTGCCGACCGAGCGGGCCTGAGCTCAGCTTACCAAAACCAGCAGCAACAAAGAGCCGCCGCGAAACGTGGCCGGGAGCGCGTCACGGCACGCTGGGGTGCGCCGGGGCCTCTCCACAGCACAGTGATGCCAGAGAGCAGCTGCGTCAAACTGGCGCTCCGCACGCTTTGGGCCCGGGCGAGGCCGCAAGAAACACTCAGGCAGGCGATCTGGAATACTCTCCGTATCGCCAGAACTTCGGCCACGCTCCCAGGTGCCCGAGCTGCTCGGAGCACGCGAGTTCCCACACTGCACGCGCTGCCTCTCGAGAGCCGGTGCTCCAGCAGGGCAGGGCCGGGCACAGCTCCCACAAGCAAGCGGCGGCAGCGATCATCCCCGCGGCCTGGCCGCCCTCCACACCGCTGCTCCCCGCCGGACTGCTCGGGAGAGCGGCTGCTGCTGCAAGAGCTCCAGGTAAGCTCCTGCCCGCGGCGGGGTTAGCACGCTGCCTCCCGCCGCCGCCTCCACACCAGAGCCAAGATAACTGACTATTTATCTGCAGCCTCCCTCAGGCGCTTGATAAGGTACCGAACTGTCCAGAGGACTCTCTGCGCACAGCGTGATCCATCCTGCCGCCCCTCGCGCCCTCCGGCTGCCGCAGCCTCTCCGCCGCTCCCGCCGCGCTGCCATCCCGCCGGGCCCTCTCCCGGCCCAGCCCCTGCGAGGGCTAACTCCCCCGCCTGGGAGAGCGATGCCTCCCTATCAAAACTTCCAGCACCGAGCTGACATTTGGAGATAAACAGAAGAGCACTAGACAGGCAGCTAATTCTCATCTCGTCCTGCTCAGAATTTCGATTACAATTTGCTTTTAAGATGTCTATCTGCAGCGCAAGTAGGGAGATATGTCAGACATCCAGCACTGCTAATAAAAAGACAACATCACACTTTGCATGTCAAACCCCAGCGCAGACAGGTTCAGAAAACTCACAGCGCACGTAAAATCCTACTAACTGCACCACCGCTGAAGCGGCAGCAGCAGCTCCTGCTGCGCACTGACCATGGCCTTGCAGGACACGCTGTCCCTCCGCTCCGAGGGCTCTGCCGAAGCTCCCTGGCTGCTCCCAGCTCCCAGGACCGTGTCCAGGCAGGACACGGGGAGCACCTGCAGCCAGGGCCCACCCGGCTTCCCTGCAGCCCCCGGCTGGTCGGCACCCACCCCAGCACCCTGCCCGCACGCACTGCCCACGAGCGCCCCGCGGGAACCCTCCTCAGGGCATCTATCCTCTGGGTAAGCAGGAGACGGGGGGATCTTTGCAGCCGGGCTTGCCGTTACGCTCATCTGATGCAGGTACTCAATACAGAGCACTAAATGACACCGTGCAGAGGTACGGGATCCCTCCTCTCGACAAAGACAGGGAAAGGAGAGCAGGGCACGTCTGAGCTGAACGAAACAGACTGCTTCAAGGTGCTCCGCAGCGACTCTCAGCAAAGCCGCGAGCCGAGCTCCATCTCAGCAGCTCTCCAAGGCCTTGGTCCCTGCCGGAGCCGCCAGCATCCCCCGAGGGACCAAACCCCTAGAGCAAACACAGCGGCTTTACTCATCAGTGCACTTAATGCAACATAAACCCATGGATCCACGAATATCTTAGCCCTGAGTAAACACTAAAAACACACAGTCTTTTTCAATATGCTTGTGACTGCTTTTGTAGAGTGAGAATTAAATTATTTAGTGGCTAAGGAATGCACAAAATAACAAGTATCAAAGGGCAGCTTTTCAAGCAATTTGTGAGCAGGATGCTACATATATTTCATCTTTGTAAGAATTTATTGCATTCGCAAGAGCAAGTGACCAGAAGAGGCAACTAGTATGCACAGCAGCACCACCCAGAGAACAATTAGCACCACGAGCAAACGTCCAAACTACTTGAAATGTAACTGCTGTAGCTGCGAATCTAAGTATATATTAAAGCCTTTGTCAGATTACTCTTAACCTAAATAAAAATTGTGTGCAAGCCACACAATTTTTGTGTACAGCAGCTCCGACATTTCCATTCACATGAAAGCTCTATAATTAAACCAACAAGTCAGCAAATGTATCCTGCTTGCAATACTGAAAGCACTTTAACTGGGTCCTTGCAGGTTTTAAGGAGAATCTCTCGCAAGGCTCTCTTGACACTAAGCGGAGCGCCCGAATTCAAGGTTTTCAACACAAACACCTATTTCGCAGCACACCTCTTAGCGGCCGAGGTTTGTTTCACCGGGTCCCCAGCACGAGAGGCACCTCTGCAGGCCAGCAGAACGTGGTGAGCGCACGGCTGAAAAGGAGGTAGGGAACGAGCTACAGACGCTGGTCAGAGCGGACAGCTCGTCGGGCTGAGCGCAGCGCGTCCACGCGCACCCTTGGGAGCCGGCGCGGAGCACGGCGGCTCGGCCCACGCCGCCCCGGCGGCTGGATGCACCCGGCGCAGCACGCAGCGCCGAGCCCGGCAGCGGGAAGAGCCTGGGGTCACCGCCGGGCCCGCGGCGTCTCCTGCGGGCGTCCCCATCAACGGCACAGCCTTCCCAAAGGCCTGCTGGTACGCGACCTCCAGCAAAGCCTTCACTAACTTGCAGTCTTTGGCAGGATTTTGCACTTCTGGAAGCCCTCAGAATATTCCTGACCCAATTCCTGTCTCAGAAATGCTTTTCCAGCCACACGTGTGTGTCCGTGGAAGAGCTCAAGCTGCAACTCTTTGGAAAAGGCTTCCCTCAGATCTGTAAATCCATGCAAGTTCTCACTCCCACACTTGCTTCGAGGCAGCATTTGAGGACCGTCTGCTGGGCTACCACCACCAAAGGGCGCACTGAACAAATACACCAGCAGCTTCTTGCCAAACGGCAGCAGCTGCGTTGCCGTCACACAGGGACGGCGAGCCGGGCCCTGCTCCCTGCAGGAACCTGCTGCAGCCCACGGAGCAGGACCCCTCTCTCCAAGGAGCGAAACACCAGCGGCTTCTCCGCGCACCCGAACAAGCTTAGGAAAGCAGAGGCCAGGCAGCGCGCCCAGCCGCTCCCTCCTGCTCCAGCGGGGAGCAAACCGCGTCCGTGGGAGGGGAAGGGAGAGGCAGACCCACGCGTAACTGCTGCAGGAGCAACGACAACACCGGCCGCATCTTCACGGGACCCTCAACCCCCGTCGCTATTAGAATTCCCCATCACCTCCTGCCCACATCCTCCCAGCTCCTCTGCCTCTCCGATTTAAGCCCCTCATGAAGCTTGTATTATTCGACTAATTATGTTAAAGCCAAATTCACCCCTACTTAACTACAATTTTGAATTATACTAAGAGGGAACAAAGCTTTTA
>JAUBNY010001072.1:7839780-7853622 GCA_032275445.1 Crypturellus soui
GGGCGCACGGCGAGCGCCACCCGCGCGCCTGAGGCGGCGCCACGTGGCCGCCCCCCATTGGCTGGCGCTGGGCGCGCAAAGCCGGCCCCGAGCCGGCTGCAACCGGCGGGGCCGCCGCCTCCCCCCCCGCCCGAGGCGGCCGCGCGGGGCGGCCCCTGCCGGCACTAACGTGGCACCCAGGACCACGCGAGGCATTTTACACTGAAACAACAGGCAACGAACTGCCCGAGTTATTCATTCATACAGTGTTGGAGTGGCATTTTCCTGGCTCTTCAGCCTCTTGGCGGGCGTGCCCCAAAAGTTTCTGAAGAACTGCCTCGGTGCTGTATTTTGGTATTCGTTCCTGGCAGTTGCAGCTGTTTTCCTCTTTCTTCCCTCTTTGCACTTCTCTTGAAAACTGGCATTTTGTTTCGTTGCTGTTTGCTACTATCCGCTGTAAGGGGAGCGCAGGAGCTGGAACCAGCGGCACATCCGCAGCGCGCGGCTCCCGCTGCTGCTCCCCGTGCGGACAGGGACCCTCTACAGTAGGTTCTGGTTATTAGCAACCGGCAGGACAGATGACCCTCACTCCATTTGTATTAATTGCTACAAAATGCATTCCTTGTTAGCTGTTATTGCTAACAGGCTGTGCCCAGTTAGTCCCGTATGAGGAACGCCCGACTATCCTCTGGTATCCCAGCAAGCCATTAACATGGACCAAATAGTGGTTTTGACCCCCTTGTAAGCGGCGTTCACCCAAAGAGGTTTCATTAGGAGGCTGTGACTGTACTGAGTTCCCTGCTGTAGCTCAACAACCCACTGCGCTGACAGCAATGAATGTCTGTGGACAAGGGCAGACACTACATGCACAATACCTTGGTGCTCCGAGGAAGGGGGGAAAAGGAAAACAAGCTCCCAATTTCCCCTGCATTTTGCATCTTTATTACACTACTGGAAAAGTCACTTTTTCTTACATTGTTTACTGTGGTACAAAGGCCTCCTCTGATTTTATTTTGGCATGAATATTAATTCAACTATCATATTGCGAACAAAATGAGAAAAATATCTCAAGGCTATTATGATTTCCAGTCTTTCTGACAGACCCTCCTGGCTCTTTTGAGAATAATCACGCATCCTCTAATCTTATACTAACCAGCAGGCTACAAATGAATACAAAAGCACGGTCCTGTATAGGATTTGTGTTGGGCACCCGGGTCTGTGTCCTGAGGAAGCAGCACGTGGGAAGCCACAGGACACGGCAGGCTGCTCCCGTATCCCCTCCGACTTTCCCATACGGTCTCTATTGCTCTTCCCCCTGCCCACCAGCTAGCGGCATCCCGAGGGCTCCCTCCCCAAAGGGAGGCCTCAGCCTCTCCCAACACAAACGGTGACAACAGAATTCCAGGCGTCCCGGGGTTAACACCCGACCTGGCAGCGCGGGTTTGCAGCGACAGACCATGCTCTGTCCTTCCTTTCTGTTCTGGCCTTTTAGGTTCATAAACTCCAACAGTGAAAAAACATCCTAAGAGCAGAAACTGCCGCCTTTTCTTCCCCAAACTACACAGTTCTGCAACGCTCGTGTTCTGCTGCTGCTGAGCAGGGCTCGGAGCGCCCCAAGGGAGCACGCGCAGCGCCCAGCAGCCCCCTCCAAGGAACCCACCGCTCCTGCTCCGCTCTGGGCAGATAAAGCCCCGTGGGAAGGGCTGTAAAGCACAACCTTGTTTCACCTCCAAGTTTTTCCAACATGACCATATGGAAGTTAACCACAGAGAGCTGAAGAAACACTGCCGTTAGCTACTCTGAGCATCACTATTAGTGAAATATTTTTTGGTCATCCATAACAACCAACAGTAGCCTTTGAATGCATGTCTCAAAGCAGGGGATGTAGCACAAATATAAACACCAAAAATTATAATATTGTTTCCTCAGCTATAAACATTAGGAAGCTTTTTACTGAAGGATCTAGATCAAGCTTCAATTCCAAACAATTAGCAATGAGAAGGAAGAAATCTGGGTTACAGCTCTGCTGCTGAAGATTATTTTGATATTTATTGAGCTTATATTCCCAAAATTTTCACAAGTCAAACCTCTATTGCATAATTGCTAAACCTGGACAGTCAAAGCCCTGTTGCACTAATGCCTACGATGCCTAAACCCTAGCAGGTTTCTGCTACCTGCCTAATAGACGCACCGGTCACCCGGCAGGTCCCACGTGCCGAGGACACTGCACGGAGCAGCGACCTGCAGGCGCAGACGGGCTGGGACAGGCACATCCTGGAGGGGCAGCTACAAGCCATGGCCAAGGCTGTCCCAAGTAATTCCTACACCTTCTGCTTGGGACACGCACACCTAGGAGCACCTCCAGAGCCAGCTACACACCACCGAACCGGCCTGGCTCTAGCTCACAGCATCGTCTGCTGTGCTCACTTCTCTCTCCAACAAGCAGCTTTATGCAGCCACCCTGGCTTTCTGGGCGCATGTTATTGAAGAGCTTGTCCTGAGCTCTCTGATCTGTCCCTTTTTCCTGACTGCACAAGGACCAGCGAGCCCACAGACAGACTGCCCTGGCTCCACTCACCTCTGCTGCTGCTCACTGCCGTCGAGCCTCGGCGCTGCCCAGACACCAGCAAACTGCAGAGCAGCCGAGGAAGGCCCTGGGTTCACGCGTTGAGAGGGGTGCTCTGTGCTCAGCAGGCTGATCGGAGGGTGCTGCACACAGCAGCTGCGGCACGTTGAGGTGACGATCAGCAGCTGGGGCAGCGGCTCAGCCCCACACAGCTGCACAGAGCCGTGGCGACCACCCCACACGCTGCGCCCGGCTGCCTCTCGGCCGCTCCTGTGGCACTTCACAACGCATGCGTTAGAAAGAGCCTTACTTGTGCACAAGTTCTAGCGTCCATGCACAAATACCAGTGCTGGTAGAAAGAGCAAGCACTCCCCAAACCCTTGCATAACAGCAAAGTAAGAGAAGCCTCAGGAGTGTTGGTGCGGGTGAGCCGCAGAGGACACGGACACAGGGGCAGCGGTGCTGGGCCAGGCAGCGGGGCCTCGCTGTGCGCCACGAGCACAGGACTCGGCCGCGGGTCCAGGGAAGGGGCAGGGACCCAGCCGCGTGCCCAGGGATGGGGCAAGGTCCCAGGGCCGAGGTGACGCACGGCCCACACGGGGCTGGGGGCTCCCCGTGCCGCCATCCACATCGCCTCAGCTGCCTGTGCAGGTGCCCGCGTGGCCAGAAAGCACGTGTAAATCAAGTAAATCTGCAGCCTGATGAGCTGTTATTAGCACTTCAATCATCAGCACACTGCAGACGGCAAAAGCCCAATCTTTAGGAAGCCACTATTTCATTCGATACGAGCTATTTAGTATTTCCTTCATTACTGGTCAGCTACAGATCAGGAAAGTCAGAACTTGCCTCACGATCTCCTCTTCCAGAATCACCGAGTGAGCAGCGAGGCTCAGCTCTTGGCAGCCGGTCCCAGTCTTGCTATGACACCAAGATTTCAGAAAGGCAAATCTAGCTCCTAGCTGTAATAAATGACCAAACCTCAGCAGCAGAACAGCCCTTGTGTCTCATACCGTAAGATGCAGCTACGGAAACCCGTGATTCCACATTGCTGGGTGCAGAGTCGCTTACGTTGTTGTAAGCAAAGCTTAGAGCACGGGCAGGCCGGGGTGCCCCCACAGGCTGCAGAATCTCCTTCCTATAAAGCAAGATATATTTTATTAAAAGAAACGATTGATATCAGGTACTTGGCATATTCATTAAGTGACTGCAAAGGTCACCCTCTGGAACATTTGCAAATAAAATGCAGGAAGAAAAGCGGCCTGCACTCAATGCAGCATACCAATAAGGAGGAACTTCAACAGTAGTAGTCTTTCATTTAACAAGAGCAAACAGAGAGATTTGTGCTTCTCTTATCTCTAATCCTTACTGCTCCCTCCAGAGGTTTGATCCAATTAGTTATTTCGCGTTAACCATGGCTTGTGCTGCCGATCTCCTATAGCAGCCTCCCACCTCCGGCTCTGCGTCCCAGCAAACGCTGCGGGTGCTCCGAGCTGCGGCCCCAGCAAGGGGCAGGTTGGGGCCGGGAGGACCCGGTTAGTCCCGTTGTCCCCAGTCCCCGCGGGGAGACCCGTCCCCCGCTGCAGCCCAGGGGACTCCGCACCGTTTGGCAGTAGCTGGAGCCGGTGCGAGTCTCCGGCCATTCTTCAACTGTGAATATTCGGACTCTATATCTTCAGGGATTGATATTCTTATTTAACATTAATGGTTTATCAAATGCCAATGAAATGTGTGATTTATGCAATCATTTTATATGTACAGGGGAGAGTCTACAATGAGGTGATGTGAAATTACGAATGGCAGATTAAGGATGAAGAGGGAACAACTCATCATTCACGTAGTACAGAAACATTAAATTAAATTATCCAGCAGCGGTTTTGAAACGAGCTAAAGGAAGTTCATGTAATTACATTTTGGAACTCGCTGCCACAGACTGCTTTGAAAAGTAGAAAGTATAAATGAGTTTAAAAACAAGCAGGCAAATTCCTGGTGGAAAGTGCATCAAGGGATGTGAAATGCAAAGATGTGGGTATAAAAACAGGAGGCTGCAAGACTCCTGCTCTGTTCTCAGGCTCTGCAGGTGCGCGGGGGCCGTGCTGGGTGCCGGGCGGGCAGGGTGGACCCCGGCTGCGCGTCGGGAGCTGCCCTCACGCTGCAGGCCGGGCCCGCGGGCGCCTGGGCGCTGCAGCACGAGGACAGCAGCTCCGTGCAAACCCTTGCGTCTCGCCCACGAGCGCCGACTGCAACACCCTGTCCGGGGCTCACCTCTCCCTGCTGCGGCACGAACGCTCCTCCCAACGCCCTCCAGCCCTGGCCTTCCTGTGTGACAAGCGCTCCCTTACCTCCTCGTGAGTTTGACTCAACATTCATTTGATCCAATTCTACCTCATTTCAGTTAGAGCTCAATGCTCTAGCGAGCAGGAGAGGCTTCGCTCAGACCAGAAACCTCTAGGAAGCCAAAGCACGTTCTTCACCCCCAGGAGCTGACAAAGCAGCGCTCCCGTCAGAGGCAACGCGGAGCGTCCTGCGGGCGTCCGGTCGGGCCGCGTGTCCCTGCGCACAGTGCCCACCAGCTCCGCACGTGCCAGAGCGCCCGCCGGCTCCGCGCCCCGCGCTGCCCACCCGGGCACACAGCGTCCCTGCCCTCCACGCGGCCGTCTCCTCCCGCCCCAGCGCAGCCTGGGCAGGCCCACTCGGGCTGCCCATAGCCCGTTTTCCTGCTGCTGCTGCGCTGCTCCATAAAACCTCGTAATTACCATTACTCCATCCTGAAAATGTCACCCAAATGTCACTTCTCAACAGAGCAGGTACTTCCATCCAGGGATCAGATCACCTCTGTTCCTCAAGGTGAGCGCAGGAACGTTGCAGCTCGCTGCTGAGACTGCACTGCAGCCGCTCAAAGTAAAAAGATCCATAAAGCAACCAGGGTGGAGCGTTTTGGTGTCTCCTGGATCCCGCTCTGTGTTGGACACACGTGACCTCTCCGGAGATGGAGTGACACCATTGCAAAAGTGACAGTGAATTTTCAATTTTTATATGAAAAAGCATCCATAAATAACATTTGGAATTATTCCTTGGAATTCCACGGCAAGTCTGGGCACAGCCAAAGCCCAGCTACAACCAACCCTTCCTTGGAGCACGAAACCGCCTGCACTGCCCACGGGAAAGGGGGGGACAGCAACAGCCTGGCCTGCTTTAAGCAGGCAGTGTGGAAGGGAAGACTAGTTGGTGATGGAGAGTGAAATATTTCTGCACAACTCATACACGTGACCTAGACAACTCCAGAATTTTGCAGATATACCATAACAAGCTCTTCTACTGGGAAATAGTCCCATGGTTATTTTATTCCTCCACGCAAAAAATGTAAATGCCTTTTTTCCCCATATATCTCCTGTCTTCACGTCTCTACTCTGCAGAGCATCCTGTCGCTGCGCTCTGGTATCCCGGTAACACTCGTGCAGGCATGAGACAGTGTTTCACACGCGGCGGCACCTCAGAGAGCACCAGATAATTCAGACAAGGACTCGGCGTCACACGGGAGCTCCGGGAGAACTGAATTCCCAGATGCTGGAGTGAGACATCACCCAGCTCGGGAGGCAAAAGCCGCCCTGCCTGAGCTCTGGGCGTAGGGTCATCCCCAGCCATCGGCAGTGGCTGCCTTAGCCCAAAGTACAGAAGAATCCCAGGTTTGGGCAATCCAGGGAGAAGACAGGCCCTTGGAAAAGCAGGAAAAACCCTAGCGGCTTACGTCTCATCAGCACGCCCTGCTCCTTCTGCTCCTTCTCCTGAAGGGGGGGATAATCCCTGTCCCGACAGATTTCCATGGAGCTCCCAGCCCTTGCTGAGCAGCAGGCTCGTCCCCTTCCCTGCCGCCCCGCGAGGGTCTGTCCCGTTCGGGACCGGCTGCCCCGCGAGCAGCGTCCCGGGCAGCGGGGTGCTCACCCGGTGCTTCCCCCGCCGGCACATCTCACACTCCGCGTCGCGGCCGTCGCTTCCCCCGGCGCGACTCCATCCGTCCATCCTCAAGGTGCTGTTTTTGAGTGAGCAGGAAGGTGTTCACGAGCCTCTGCCCTCGCTAACAGCGATGGTCCACGAATGCCTGCAACGACAGCAGGTTGAAGGAAACCCTTCCTCTAACTACATGATCCCTTAACCCACTAAGGATTTTCTAGGCTGGACAGCAGTACGCCCTCTAATTAAAAAATAACGGGTTTCCTCAAGTGATGTATTCCCACAGATTTAGCGTCAGCTCTGGAAAGATACAGCTGAAATTCCGGCAGCCCTCTGGGATACAACCCGGAGAAGCACCTCAGAGCTGCCGAGAGGAACTGTCCCGCTTCGGCCCGACGGGACCCGCTCGCCCGGCTGCTGCGGGACCTCAATGTGAACAAGGAATCTTTTAGAATTCAATGTGAACAAGGAATCTTTCAGAAATCTCATGAACTTAGGAATGGAAAAAAAAACAGTTTTTGAGCCAGGGCTACTTTTCACTTTCTTGAAAAGTGGTAAAAACACTCACTAGTTTCTGGTTCAGAGAAAAAATTGATTTTCAGCTTTGGCAGCTTGCAGTGTGGCTGAGCTGATTAACACATGACACTTCCCCGCGCAGTTATCATGTGAAAATGAAGAATGAATATGAAAGGGAATAAGCAGCAGAAGTAATTTTTCTCATGGCCTTGAAATGAAAAATAAGCTAAAATAGAAAGGCAGCAGGGGACAGACCTTAAACACAGCAACCAAAATTCATTCAATTTTGTGCAGAGACCAAAAAGAAGTTTTATAGCAAGTCTTTTATGAAGCGACGGAGAGCTGTGAGCTCCACCAAAACCCCGCAGGGCTACAAAACCCAGCGACCTTGACCCGAGCCCCAGGGCTGCTGCTCTGCTCTGCCCTCTCCTCGGGGTGCCCAGGAGGCGCTGGGAGCTGCTCCGAGCGCCGTCCGCGCCGAGCGCCGCAGGGTGCCCGGCCGCGGCCCCGGCAGGGCTGCCCGCGGGAACCTCCCGCCGGGCCGCTCCGCCGCCTCCCGCAGAGGAGCTGCCGCAGCCGCGCTCCCGGCAGGACTGCACCGGGGCAGAGACACGGAGCAAAACGCTGCGCCTTCCGCCCCGGGACGGAGCGCCAGCACGACCCCCTCTGAGAGGTGAGCGACGCCACCAGGCCAGAACCTCCCTGGGGCTTGAATGGCTTCTCAGCCATCTGAAAACACAAATTCAAGGGAGAAAAGCTTGTTACTCAGTCCATGTTTAGGGAGAAACCCCCCACCTAATCGTTATTTATCTTACCCAGGAAGAGGCTGGAGACTCTCCATTCCTTTCCTGCTGCTGCACCTACGGGATGACTGGGCACAGACACATTCATTGTAAGGCGTTTGTCTGTATTCACAAATGAGAAAGTCAAGAGCAGCAGTATTTAACAGAGATGTCTGTGGATATTCAGAGATAAACTTACTTCCTAGACCGCCTTGTTCAGTCCTGTTGCAAATTCTGTCATTAGAAAAATACTGTATTTGCTTAAAAATACTCCACTGAACTGGAATTTTAATAATGCAGAATTCCTTGTTGTGAAATAACATGGGAGCTCTCTCTCTTCTTCCTTCCTCCCTCCCTTCCTCCTTCCTTCCTTCCCACGCTCTCAGCGCGAGGGAGGCGGCTGCGGCTGCCTCTGCCAAGGGCTTCGCAGCCCCATTGAAGAGAGGCTGTAAGAAAGGCAGCCTGAACCCGACCTCCATCTCCAGTGCCCTTCACCTCATTTAATAAAAGAAATCATTTAAGGAGAATGAAGAGGGAGCTTGGCCGCTGTCTGTATAAAAGCACCCCGTTGCTGCGGCCCGACGGGTCTGCGCGCAGCGCGCGGGACTCGGCCTCGGCAGACGCGGCCGGGGCCCCACAGCCTCCTCTCAGCAGCTGTTATCTGCAGGGCTGGAAGAACAAATTTCATTCTCAGCTCTTTCTCCTTTCAGAGTTCATAAATGAGCTCTTTTATTAAAAGTTAAAAGCAGTGCACAAATTAGGTGCTTTTTCTTAAGAGGATGAGGCTGCTTTTAAACTGCTGGCGTATGTTATATCAGGAGGAAGTTAGCTTCAGAAATCTTAGAACAGTATAAAGCAGTTACAGTAACAGGGAATCATTTATTTATGTCCTACAAAAAAAAAGTAATCAGGCGAGTCACCCCTCTTGATTCTTTCTGTGTTGTGCAATAGGCATTAACAGGTGCTTCGCTATTTCGATTGTGACCTGATTTCAGATTATATTAATTATATTAATTGCACATGCTCACCAAAGTCTCAGAGTGTCCCAAGGCTCCCCGGCCCTTCCCGCTGCCGCCCCCCAGGCCGGGCCGTGGGACGGGGCGGGCTCCGCGCTCCCCCCCGCCCGGGCCCTGCCCTCACCTCCCCGGGACCCGCGTCCCCCGCGGCAGGAGGCTCCTTCCCGGCCGAGCGGCCACGCAGGGGCCGTCCGGCAGCCCCCGGCTCGCAGGGCCGTGTCCGCGTGCGCAGGGCGCTGCGGCGCTCCCGGCCCTGCGGCGCTCCCGGCCCTGCGGCGCGGGCGGCAACGGAGCAGCCAGCTGAGAGCCACCGGGAAGCCAAGCACGACCACGCGTGTACACACGCAGTCTGTTAGATACTGCTAACATTTTCATCTTTCATTTTTTTAATGCAGAGGCAGTTGCACGACTCCTTCAATGGTAGTGGTATTTTGGATCATTAGACGCAAGCCTTTATGCAAAATTTTCTAACTTTTTGCTTTTATGTTTAAGACATTTTTCCAAGTGGCTGGGGTGTGTTTGCATGTTTTTTTTCTACTGTGAATCCATTATTTGCTCCCAGCTGAGATTAATAATAGTACTTTATCATACGGCACGTCCTCATCACCCTCAGGGAATACTTCCTGATTTGTTGTTTTTTCTCTCTTCTCCCATAAAATGCTTCATCAGTTCTGGTAATGTAGAAAGTATATCGGAAGCCAAAATAGCATTAACTCATTATCACACTCTCCGTGCTGCAAGTTGAAGCCCAACTATTGACTCCAGTTATTTCTGTTGCAGAGGATTTGCTGAACTCCCAACTCACGGCAAGTGAAGGACCCCGGGTGACTTAACTGGCCCGAGACTTAGCAAACAACCCAGCAGAATTCCTCACCAGACTCGTTTAATGTTCTTATGTCGAGATTCTTCCAATGACAAACTGGATTTTCAAGTGGATTCCCTCCACCTTCGGAGCAGTTTCCGCAGAACGTTCTTTCTTTCTTTCTTTCCTGCAGGATCTGCAGCCGGCCAAGGGAAGCGCCCGGGCTCAGAAAGGCCCCGCGGGGCTCGCGTCTCGCTGCCCTCTCGCCAGTCGCACCCTGCAGCAGCCCCAGCGACAGGACCTCCCGTCCCGGCGGGACGCACACGGCCCGGGCTGCAGGGAGGCGTCGGAGCGAGTCGGCACCCTGTCAGAGGCAACGCGGAGCGTCCTGCGCGCGTCTCCTGCCCGACCTGCCTGTCCTGGGTTGACTCCAGCTGACGGGACGACACAAGCGCAGGCACCAGGCCAGCCTCAGGAGGAGCCTCACCTTTGGCAGGATTGAGCTGCGTGTTTGTAAGGTAGACATTCCCTACATGCTGGGCTTCTGCAAGAGGAATGCACGTGTTTGGTGGGCTTGTACACCGTTTTCTTTTTTTCTTTTGTTTAAAAAACACAGTTCTGCTGTTTTCAGTAAAGAAGCCCAGACAGCCAAGATCCGCTGTGCTGCTGCCCTGCAGTGCTCACAACCCTACGGCTGATAAAAGGGGGAAGAGGAAGAGCGGGCAGCTCCTGAGCACGAACCCGCCGGAGGACCTGGCCTCCTCCCCGACGCGCCGTGCGGGGCTTCAGCAAACTGAGAAATGGGTTTGCTGAGCTGGTAGATACTCCTTAATGCACACGAGCAATAAACTGTTGCAGCACACTTGAAAAGGCTCTTAATTCCAGAGAACTTGCTCCTGCAGGAAGCGTTCTGGTGCTCAAGGAGTGCAAGGGATGCAGGCAGAAAGGCCTTGCAGGAAAGGCAGCTCCCGGCTGGCACGTTCGCATCGTGTAATGCGACTCCAAGAATAACGTGCAAAGAGCGGCAAGCCAGGAAGAGCCCAAGGGAATGGACTATTCACGGCGCAGGATAAAGTCCCTACAGTTTCTGATGGGAAGAAAAGAGCTAGGAGGAAAGTAAAATAAAAAGATAACAGGGCAAGCATGAGAGCGCCCACCTTGCAGGGGTTACGCTCCCCGTCGTGCTGGGGTCTGCGTGATGCACAACCCCGGGGCCTCGCACAGCTTCCTGGTGGCTGCAGAAGCGGAATTCTCCAGCGCTCCCTCCTGCAGATCATAAATCAAGAACTTCAATTACAGCAGACACTCCGGTAAAACAAATGGAGAAATAAATTCCTGCTATCAATGAAAAGTGATTCATAACTGCCTTGGTTTGTATCCAAGTTATGGAAGGAGATGAAATTCAGCTTTCTGCAACTATTTGTTTTCTAACATTATGAGGCAAGTATATTGATAGCTGCCTTCCACACTGGAAGTATAAATACAGAATAAGTGAACAAGCTCAGGTTTCAGAGTTCTCATTGGGATTTTAGTGAATATCAATAAAAAAGCATCTTTGAAATGATGAAATTGCAAGCTATTCCTCAATCTGCAATGTTTTCAAGGAACCAATTCCACTTTTATGTATTTTCCTTGGTCCATTAAAAAAATGCCACCAGAGCAATGGTAAAGTTTTATTCTGGGGATTGAAGACTGAGTTTTAATTTCCGTTGTGCCACTGATCTACGCCTGACGCTCAATAAGTCACTTACTCCCCGAGAGTTCATTTGCAGCCTTTTCAGTCATCTAACTTGTCTACTGAAGGCAGAAGTTTTCCAGAGCAGGGAACATCGCAGGATTTCTGCAGCACCCACAGCACTGCCCCCCTAATCTGTGCATTAATGCAATGTAAACGGCTTATTTCTCAATATATTTTGTTGTATAATTCAATTAACAGAGATTTTCAATAGTGTAGAAAGACTGGGCGATTAAAGACCAACTCCTGCAGGACAAGGACTGCTTCTGTCTTAAAGGATGAACGCGGAGAGCGCAGCTCGCTCTGACAGCTACGAAGATACTGGAATCTCGTATTCATCAATCAAGTCGTCATCATCTAGGGGATAAGCTGCCGGCCCAAGAGAAGGCGGCCAGTGTAAGCTTAAAAATTTCTCAAGAATAAAAATAAATATATCACCGTTAATGAGGATCTGTGGGAGGGAAGTGAGCACAAGGGAGGGAAGGGGCAGCGGAGGGGAATGCCTACAGCGCCGAGGAGGGACAGCGGTGACACAGCTCCGTGAATGGGTTTTAGACACAACTCCACGCACCAGTCTCATAAGCAAAACTGGAAGCCCATGGGCTAAACGAAATTAATGCAAATGGGTTGAAATGTGCTGGAAATCACCAAAGGGCGGTCACTAGCGTCGCCCCGAGCCGCCACGAGCACGGGGCTCCCGCGCTGCACACAGGCCCAGCTCCGCCGCGGCCGGGCGGACAGGCGGGATGAGCTGCCCACAACCAGCTCTCCAGCCCCTGCACAGGCCCCTGGCCCGGGCAGCACGGCCCGGGCTGCCCCTCGCAGGAGCAGATCAGGAGGCAAAGCCCAGGGCTCCACACCCGCGCAGGGGCAGGACGCAGGTTCTCACTGGCCACTCGCACCGGCCTTACTGAACTGACCGCTCAGGAGACGGCAGCTTTTCCGACGGCTTCTAAACCCACTTCCTAACGGGTCTGAATTCCCGGTAAAGCTGCTGACCTGGTTAGTACGCTTCCCAACTCCAAATTCTTTCCAATGCAAACTATTTTTTTTATTCAATATTTTCCCCTTCATTTGCCAAAGGGTCCCTTTTAACATGAAGGAATTTTCTAACAGGCAGAGAGTGGATAAATCTTCACACATTTAGGAGTCCATTTGACAAAACAGATCAAATTAGATCTGCCAATTTCCCCTGCAATTCCCGGTCCCTGGGGACCAGCAAGAAGGAAACGAGCTGAAAGAGCTTCCGCGGGGAGAGGAGCACTGCTGGCGCTAGCGCACAGCTCGAGCGCGGAGCGGGGCCGGCGGCGGGGATTAGAAGATGAAAGTAGCCATAAAAATATGGAAAAAGATATTCTAGGAAGTTAGATGGCTGTGGGGCCAGCAGAGAGAGAGAGGCACGGATGAAAAACCAAATACGAGAAATCATTATTGCAGCACTAGCAAGCCAGAATCAGATATAGGGAAACCCGAAACACTACTCTAATTCTAAAAGATCTGCAAATCCCAAAGGGCTTTTTCGAGAAGAAAAGCACATAGAAGCGGTCCTTTGCAAGGGAAAGGAGGATTTGCTTACTTAAACACATTAATTCTGTTTCGGTGACACCCGGACCCCACAAATGCGCGCGGCTCCACTGCGGAGGCCGCCTCTGCGGGGCCTCCAGGAGCCTCCGCAGCCTCCGCAGCCCTGGCCACAGCGCTGCTCTGGGGTCGCCGCTGCCGGGGGTGTCTGAGGTCCAGGCCAGCAGCACCCTGGGCTCCGCCAACCCCGTTTAACCAGCTGGGCTCACCAGTCCTGCCCCTTCCACTGCCCCCTTCCTGAGGGGGATATGAGGCATTTAACGTCAGGGGTTTAGAGGGCTCTGTCATGGGCAGCCTCATTTCACAACGTTGGGCCTTCGTCCTGCAGGGAGCGGACACCATTCGTCACCTTCCGAGTCACCGTCGCCAACACAGGCACCTCCCCGAGCTCCTTGATTGCAAACTCCTTCCTCACACAAAGTTCAAAACAACCTCTGAAATGCAAATACCCAGAGCAACCTACACAAGACGATTTATGCCATGCCATCTTTTTCATACAAATAAATTAAAAGAAGAAAATGTAATTTAGGGCGAACTGTATTCTATGTATTCTATAATAAAGTACAAGAGTGACATTATGCCTAAAAAACTCTGAGTACAACACTTGGACGCCACTGCTGTTTGAGGCTTAACCTTCCTGAGCACAGAAAAACATTCTGATTTATTTAGACTGACTTTTATTTGTATACAAATCATTCTATGGCTTCGGGCACGTTAGGAAAAGACGCTTATTTTAATTTCTTGATGTCGGTGTCACTGCTAGTGAATCCTGGAAGCCGGATTCGCAGTTCACACCCCAACAGCACAGGGGAGCCCAGAGCCGCCCCCAGCAGCGCGTGGAGCCCAGCGGGACGCGGCAGCAGAGCAGGAGCAGCGGCAGCTCCCGGCACCCGCAGCCGCGCGGGTCACTCTGGGGC
>JAUBNY010001073.1:47768-59366 GCA_032275445.1 Crypturellus soui
CAAATTTTTAGTAATAATAGTAATTTTTCTTCAACACCTTTTGAGTTGAGTCTCATTAAGATACTATCCTTCATTATGTCCTGCCAATCTATGAAGTCTGCGTAGCAAAGTTACCCCTTATTAAATATCAAAAGGTTCTGGTTGCCTGCATAGAAAATTTTTACTATTGAAAGTACTTCTGTTGTAAGACTCATGTAATCGGCCACTTGTTATTAGAAAATATGAGGTTCTTTGAGTAATCAAAAATCTAGGTGGATGTCCAAATCTCGTGGAGTGACTTTAGCTGAAGATTTTCATGCTTCATATTACCATGTTTCCTGACTTTTTTTTTTTTTCAATGTGATCATGGAAATAATGATCTGCACCAGACACGGAAAATTGCATATTTCTTTTCTTTAAGTAAGTTATTCAAAAAGGGTCAAGTTACTTGTTAATGATACAGAAATACCTCATTTGAAAGACTCTGCATCAGAAGTAACATTAAATTTTGTTGTTGAAACATTATTTGATTAGGGATTACCTATGACAACTGGCTTTTTTCAAAGAAGGCCAGGCTTGAATGATCAAGATGTTTCTCAAGATAAGCAAATATAAAAAAGTAGATAGATGGGAGGAAAAGAAATAAGTGAAGGAAAACAATGTCAAAAGTATTTAAGATAAGGAATATACTAGAACTAAAGAGGAAAACTATCTATATGCCCTGGGCATACTTGGTACAGCCAAAAATGTTCAATAAATAAAAAAAAAAGCAAGAAACTATATAATTCAGTATCATTTACAAGGCGGAGAAGGCTACAATAAAAGTTTAGTTTCCATTGTAGCAATTTCCTGCCATTACAATACCATTCTCTTTCTACCTTGTTCTATTTTTAAACACGTAAGGAAAAAGGCCCATTTAGCATTACCTACAGGACTGTGCTGTGTTCAATGATTTGTTGCCAAATGATTTTACATACATGATAAAGCAGGTTGAAAGTACTAAACTCTGCCCTCTGCTTGTCTCCCAAATTGTCTGTGTATATCCAGTCAAATATTTTGTGATAAGGAAAAATTAAGTGGCCTTAGTAGATTTTTTTTATTATTATTTGCTGAGTCAAATTCAAAGGAATTGGATCTTCCTTGCATGTCTTTGAACATGCTTTATCCAATAGAGGTTATAACTTCCATTATGATAAGGGATTATTTTTAACGACTCATAGAAAAAAAATATAATAAAACTTCATAGTATGGGGAAAATATTGCAGCTGTAATCTCGAAATGAAATCTAAGAGCAGCTAGGGGAACCTTTTTTCACCATTAGCTTCTGACAATGGCAATAAGGTATCAGACAGATATAATAACACATGACAGTTCAGCATATTTCAGGTTTAATCCCGGGCTATAAAATTAAAACCTTAGTTTTATAATATCAGTATTCTGCTGCTATCATTTATTTTAACAGCTTGAAAGAAAGTTTGCTTCCTTACCCAGATGAAATAATTGGCAATTATCTGGATGGAATATCATGTTGCATTCATGATCTTTGTTTATTTGTTATTCTTCAGATTTCACTATTGTGATTAAATTTTAATATACAGATGTCAGAACAAGTCTGAAGACCACTTTCTGTTTGGCAGCTGACAGAAACGTCTAAGTGCTTCACACTAGCGCATTTACTGAGTCCATTTGCTGTCCACTGTCCTGTAAGAAATATGTGTCCGGTTCACAAAGCTGGGCATTTCAGGAACTACTATACCAATAAATAAATAAAGTCATGCTTTTGCACAAAAACACCCCATTCCAAACAACCCCCTGGATTTGGAGAGTTTCATATAACCTAACTATAATAACTGAATTTCAAAACATTACTGTTATAAATCCTGTTTATGTTTTCTCTTTAGGACACTGACTCATTCCATTTCCTCTTCTTGATTGTAGTCATTGTGTTGGAGTGAGAGTCAGAGCACAAGCAAGAGAATGCCCAAAAAAATAACATCCTCCTCCTGTCATTCTTACTGTCAAGAATACTTGGGATGAGTGCTTTGGCTTTGCCTTGCAGAATAAATAGCGACTTCATTCTTTTTTTAAGGACATAGTTTCAATTACTTTTCCCAGGTGTTATTAGAGAAATATCCATCATTTCTCAGGAAGGAAGAGGCATGAAAAAGAAGGAAGCTATAGAATTAGTAAATTGAAACTCTACGTTACTAAGCAAACAAACACAAGGCATTGCATTTATTAGCAGAGAATGAACCTTTGAGAGGAATGATTTGTGGAAATGCCGACTCAAAGCATGCTCTACATTCATGACCTTATCCAAATTTCAGCACCAGAAGCCATTTCAGGGAATGATTCAAACCTCATTTCAGGTGCATTAAGTTTTAAATTAGCTTATATGGGTGAACAATCATCATTCTTTTACCTATCACCATTATTTGTAGACTCCTCACTTAATAATCCTGATTGTTGCATAGAATTAGCACCACTTTTATGTCAAGATCAAGGTTTAATAGCTGTAATTTGTACTTTTAATACCATCAAAATATGTTATTTGTTTGTTTTTACTTCCCAAAGCCAATTGCTTTTATTTTTCAATTAGCTAGCTGCAACAAAAAATGCATCCATATTGATACAGAGTAAGAAGTATTTATTGGTCAAACCATAAGCCTCTAGTCTTGCTTAAATGTTTTCACACACATTTGTGTTGAATAGGACCTGCTGCTGGTTGTCATAAAAAACCTGAGGATGACAGTTTTTATTTTTTTTTTTCTGAAGTACATTTCCATTTCTTCTTGTTTTTTGTGCCTCTGGCATCAGCTTAGTGCATGATGAATACAGTAAAGTGTAAAACAAACATGAGCAAAAGAAGAACAGTGAAGAAAGATGAAAATGAAAATAAAATGTGGAGGAACCTAGAGAAAACAAAGATAAGACTGTAACTGAAAAAAAAAGAAAGATCAGAAATTAAAATAAAGGAATAGCAGAATCTGAGTAATGTGAAGGCATTACTGACACAACAGTAAATAAATATGTCTCATCTTGAGTCAAACTGCTGCTGTGGTGAGATGTCTTCCCTGGATTTTGCAAGAATTGCCAGCACACAAGGATATAACAAGGTTGTTAACACATCTAAAACCTCTTACTTACTTAAACTTCATGTGCCATGTTCCCATTGACAGTCAGGCAGTGGATTTTTTTTTTTTTTACAATATTTTACAAAATACTCTGCTCGAAGATATATGTATCTATATTGGTACTCTTGTTTTATTCCTGTCTCTGATCTCTGATGCATATGTTCTTCTTTTCAAATAAATTAATATCTCAATGAGCAATGCCACTAAAGTTGCATTTTGATTGATCTAGTCACAGTATTGTAATCATAGAACTATATATTGAATTCCAATAAATTGATAACGTGCTAATATTTTGTGGATTATCAAGAGTTATGCACAAAATCATTTACTCTACTAATTCAATATTTATCAGAATGAGTAATTATGAAGTTGTTAAACATCACTTATTCATGGTAATGGGTTTGCATGGATTTTTATTTCTCTTGATAGAGTCTCTTGATAGAGACTCTACTCAGATTTTATTATTATTATTATTATTTATATTATTCTCTGAATATCTGAAGATAATTTGTGCTCTGCATTGTAATTTAATAGCACTCCTGTTATAATTGTATTGAGAGGAATTATATTTCAGACTGAGATAGATTATTACAGGAAAAGCAATGAACCACTTCCTGTGGCAATTCTTTTTATATACAACTCATCAATTTTTAATAAAAGTACTGACCTTAAAATTGAATCATAATCATCCTCATCATTTTTCTAGTTCTTTTCATTCTTAAACTACTTTAAACTGATGAATGCTAACAATTTATCAGTGGCAGAATATATTTAAGTTCCTCAGTGTGATTTTGAGTGGAACCACCAAAAAGAAAAGAGTTTCAGAAGTGACATTTACCATTATTACTTCATAAAATAGACTTTGTTCAGATGAGAATACCTAATTTTAAAGCAAACCCTGGACATAATCAAATAATCATAGTGTAATTATTCTTTTCATCATGAAAAGAAATATTATTCTTGGTTAAATTAATCTTACTGGAATAATCAGTTTAACTTCAAGGCAGAGTAACATAAAGTCTTTGGCTATATCTCAGATGTTATAAAAAAAAGAGGATAAAAAGTGTAGTTTTGATTAATATAAAAAGAAAAAAATCAACCAATTTTCTAGGAAGATTAATTTCATGATACTTTTTTTCATGGTTCTTCATCATAATTTAGCAAGTTAATGATTTCTAGGACTTAGGAAAAAATAATATTTTACAACATAAATTATACCTCAGAATTTATGCTTGATGCCTTTTCTTTGGCTATATGCTTTGCTATTTTACATCTGGTTCCTTACTCCTTGTGAAGGAGGATCTACTTGAACCAGTGAATAATATGGAATTGCCAATATTCCAAAAGACGCCTGAGGCAGATATGGGGTATGTTTATTTATCTACTTGGGTTACTTATGGACACTTATTCAGCAGGTTTTCTGCAGGAAAAAAAAAAATAGCCTTTCACCCCATGTTGTGTCTTCTGTGTATATTCAGTGTTTAAGTTTAAAACCTTGAGATGAAGGCCGCAAAAAATGATATCTTGACAATAATAGATTATCTGAACACCCAGAAGAAATCATTTGCTCACTCGTTGCAGAGGCCGCTGATGTTTCTCTGCTGAAATCAATCTGTGTTCTGTAAATAAATTGTTAATAAACACGGCTGCTTATTGGCATCAGACAGAGGAACAGATAAAATCCCCAGCCAATTACTCCACTGTTCTAGGAAACAGGTAGCTGGCTGATTTGCAGTCAGGTACACAGTTTTTTTGTCCTTTGAGGCTTCTCTGCGGGAATGCTTTCTGAACTGCATACATATCACCCCATCAGAAAACAAAAACCAAAAAAAAAAAAAGAAAAGAAAACCAAACAACGACAACAACAAAACAAGCACACACATAATAATAATAATAATAAAAAGATACTCTACACACACACCCTGCCATAGGCTATGGGCATCTAGCTCCCGCAGTGTCAAAGGGAAAGGCCCAAGCTGTCAAACTTCCATGCTTTCTATCCTGAGAGACACAGAAGTTACCGCTACTAAACCAGGTCTGTTGAAAAAGGACAGCTCGTAAAAGCGGCATGAGGTAAAAACAAGTCTCTGATGGCTTTTTCCCGTCCAATTGAAACAGAGTGTTTGATTTCACCATTTATATTGACAGCAGTTTACATGGCACTTCGTAGATGGGGTTTCCTGCTGAACCATTTGTATGGAAGGATAGGGGATTAGTAGGAGAAAGCTTTTACTGTCCCCAGGATGGCTTTGCTTCTGAAGAGACAAGAGCGTGATAGGAAATTACTTTGCCAAAGGTGGAGTCTGATTTGCTGGATGTGGAAAGCAAATTTTCTACCTAAGTGTTTTTTTCCAGTTTTACAAGCTCCCATGGAAGTCATGTAAAAATACATTTTATTTTGCTACCATACTGTGAGAATGATTCATTATGAATCATTTATTAAATGAATTAACCTCTTTTCCTCTCTGCAAAATGTCTGCAAGGAGATCACAACTTTCTTGCATATATTTGTTATTCTAAATTATTTGACAGGTCTTTTTTTGTGTGTGAATTTGTTTACTCCGTAGGTTGCAAAGTAGATTCTAAAATTATAACTTTCCTATCTGTATATGACTCATTGCCTAAATTGGAAAAAAATGTTTTTTTCCTCCCTATTTGTCAGAATGTGGGATGGGTATCCTAGCATGGACATTGCTTCAGATTAAGTTTAAGATACAGTTCCATCCATGCAAAGTCAGTCCACTGATACATCTACTGTGAAAGTACATAACCAGGATTTTAACATTTTCTCTTTCAGTGAAATTTTTCTAAAATATAATTACAATTTAATCTGCCAAAGGTCAGAGAATAGGAAGCCCTCTTGCATAAGATTCTAGATAGTCTTATTATTCATTAGAAGCTTAGAGATTTTGTTATTGCCAAATTCTGTAGTGAATATTACTTACGCAATTAATCTGGTAGATACAGAATTCTGAAAGTTTGATGTACATATTTAGGAGGAAAAAAGTAAAAGAATATCACTGAGATATGTGGCTTTTGCAAATTATAATTTGAACAAATGCTCTAGCATTCATATTAAGATTAATGGGTACCGGCAGGATGTCCAGTGTCTCTGAATCCCTTTTCTTCCTAGTGCGGGTATTCAGTTATTAAAGAGAGAATATATTTTAATGTAATTTTAGACAGTTAACTTGAATTCTGGATTTATTATTGAAATATAAATTTAATGAAGCATTTCATAAAAAGTAATCAAATAGCACCTTACTGAGTATGTCTGGAAGGCCTGACATAACTAGAACCCCCAAAAAACCCCTGTGCAAACTCTGCAGAGCTACTGTTGGAGACCATTGGGTACCTTATTCAACCAATAACAGGTTGAAAGATTAAGAATTCAATCTCATTTGGGTTTTATCACTTTCATAATGATATAACACTATTAGTTTCAATGAATGAAAATCAGATGAGTATCTCACTTATTTTGCCAATGCCAGGTTTAACTTTGCATGCACATAAACGAAAGAAGTGGTTTTATCTATGCTGGAGTAGAAAGAATTTGGAAAAAGAGTGAGGGAAGAGAAAAAGACGATTTATCCATTGTACTCAGAGAGATTAAGCTAAAAATGGCCTTCACATGCTGAGCATTCATATATTAAAGCTAGCAAAAAGTACATGCTAAAAGACAAATTGAAACAAAAGGAAAATACTTCTTCTAAAATATTGAGTGGATTAGCTATGGACATGAAAGAAATGGGAGCAATGAGTTGATTTCTAGCCAGGGATTTAAAATTTAAGCTCACAATTAGACTGTGGTGGTTTCCAGATCTAATTTGCACCTTCACTTCAGGAGGAGCGCTGGCAGAAAAGCAGGGCGAGGAGTATTATTCACAGTCATAATAAGCATAGGTTGCCCCAAGGAGGAAGGAAGGGAAATTAGAAATATGGCATTCGCTAGAGCTGATATATATTGCTGCCTGAGAATTAGTCTCTGGCAGGCGACTACTCCAGGGGAGCTGTCAGTGATTCAACTAAGCCTTTCTAGCAGGTGTCATTGTAAGATAGTGGCGTCAAATAAACTAGAGACAGGTTGAGGAAAAGTTGTAGCAGCCTCATAATTGAAAGGATGTGTTTGCGTGTGCGTGGGTGTCTGTATACATAACAACTTTGTTGTCTTTGTTATCTGTTTTAATAACTAAATTTCTTTGTTATGTAATGTCTTCTTCCTTTAAGGAAATAATTTGAGGCACATTTCTAAGATCTTTGGGGTTCTTTGTTTCTTTGTTTTGTTTCTTTTTTGTTTTTTTTTTTTAATCCATAATGAAGATGAAGAACTAAAAGGATGAAGAGCTAAACTGAAGCAATTGTCTGTTCATGGTCATTTATCTGGTAGATAGAAAAATTCTAATAACACAGATTAGTTTGGGAGAACATAGAGCATGCTTGGGTGTATGACAGTGCATGTGCACACAAACATGGGCATGTTCTTTCAAACTGTTATTTTTATTTCAGTCTTGTTATATCACTACTGTTGAGTCTAAACCGAAGGCAAACCAGTGTAGTAGTGTTTCAGGAGCAGCCATGCTTAGTGCATTTGGCTTCAAGAGAAAGATTGGTTCTATTTGTAGGTTCCATTCTTCATTTTCTAATTTTCACTCATTGCAATATAATTTTATTGTGTAGGTTTTATATTTCTCATTCCTCCATTATCTTGTCCTTTAGACACTATTTTGATTTGTGTTCTGCCTGACTGGATCTACAGTATCGGGCGCCTCCTTGTCAGACAGTCAGCAGAGACTTTAGTTTTATTGCCCGTAACAAAAAAAAGTTTGCTTCCCTCTTTAAAGCTTATCTATGATGTGGAGAGTCTACAAAATCAACAGCATACTGTTGATGGAAGGCTATAATACCAATGAGCAGATGAGACAATTAGACTGTAACCATTTGTTTAAAGGATTTAGGGTCCCTTTACAGCCTCTGTGAGCCATTATTAGTATTTTATCACTTTGCCTTGTGACAGAAGGACACATAAGAAAAAAAAGACTATTTTTCTTTTTCATTTTTCTTTTTTTTTTTTTTTGTGGAAGTTATAATAGGGAAAGCCACACAAAGATATATCTAGAACTTATGAACTACCTATGCTATACCTGTGAAACTATCCTTCGCTTGGAAAATATTCTCTATGGAAATCCATCTTTTCTTGTCTTTTTATTTTCTGAAGAGTAAAAAAAATACATAATTTAGAAATTATATTGTGATGGTTCCTTGAGAAAACTTTCATAATCAAAGCCTTCCTTTTTAAATTTGCTGAAAAAACACTTATATGTAGACGATTTGAAATATCTTTTTTTTGTCTCAGTTAAAGAGACAAACCTAAGAAAAAACTAAGAAAAAAATAGATTGAAAGAGAAAAAGAGAAATAGGGTAACGTGACAAAGACCAAAAGTAAATATACTTTTTTTATTTTTTTTTTCTCCTCATCTGCTAAGTCTTGGCTATCTTCTCTAGTTTCTCAAGGCTCTAGCTTCCAGCTTCTCAAGGAGCTTGAGACCTCCAAATCACCCTGAGATCTGCAAGTGAGAGACAAAACTGTTTTGAATGACTGCTAAACTCTGTTTCCAGGGGATTTTCTTTGTCATAAAATTGTTCAGCGAGCCAGTGCTTATGGACACAATATAGGAATTTACTTTCATTTTTTGCCCATATTTCCAAATGAAGCGACAGCATTCTATGGGATATTTGGGAGGTTATTTGGCTCATGGGTCACTCCAATACAAATAATCTATTTGGGACCTACTTCAAGATACTCAAATAATGCAGCCTCACAAGCTACAGTATCATTTAATATTATTTTCCCTTTAATTTATAGGCATCACAAACTCCAGAGTTCAAAGCTTGTTCAAGCCTTTCAGCTTGAAATGTTAAGAGATTTACAAAGCAAACATGTTTTCATCCTCAATGAATGACATTTGAAAAGAAAAAAAAATATATATATATATATCTTAAAGTCTAATAGCGCATTTAGTTTTTTTGTTTCTATTTCTAGGCCACAAACTTCAGTATGTTCTTTGGTAGCACATTGAAAGAAAGCTAGTAATTTTTTTTTCTAAATATAAATGATTATAAGAATTTTACAATAAAATAAGCAATCATGGAATGACTGAAAATATTACATTGGGGGAAAAATGCAAATCTATAATTACCTATTATCTTAAACTGAAAGCTGTTATTTACTGCTACTTTTAATTAGTACAAGTAAACCTATTCAGCTATTTCAAATAGTTATGTTACAGCATTGTTGTGTAATATCTCACTAATTAATGTAATGCAAATAAGGGAACAGTTGATTAGGATGCTGCAAATAGTATGGAGAGTCTAAAATACTTATTTTAGGATGTATCAGAAAATCTTTCCTGGTTTGCATCTGACAGTTCTTTGTACAGAGGTAGATACTGCCAGCAAAAGGAGTAAAATGAATTAAAAGTTTTCTACTGTCCATTAACAGATATAAAGCCTCCAGGAAAAAAAAAGGAAATAGTAGACTGAAAAGAAAGTAAGGGGAAAGTAGCCTACTGATGTGCTTAATAGATTTATTTTTATGTGCTCTAAGTTTAGAATGTTTTGATCAAAATTTTAAGAACAGTAAGGAAACATCAATAAGGAGGTTATCAGAATCATGATTAGTTTGAAAGGACTACTCTCAGCTGTTAAGGGGAGAAACAGGGACTTTGAAAAAAGAGGTCAGTTCTCTAAACTAGTGGAATATATAGGCTGAAATAGAAGCAGAATGATCTTAAATGGTTCCATTGCTTTCTCTTCTGTGCCATGTAGAGTGGATCTCAGAAAACACTGGCATATTTTAGTATTCTTCCTTAGGGAGACACCACTGCAAACACCTTCTGCCTCTTTAGAAAAGCCTTTGCTCAGCAAATCATATAATCAAACCTCAGCCTTGATTGACACTCAGGATGGGCTCCCTTAAGTCTATATGTTTTCAACATAAGCACAAAACATTATAATGTGTCAGTTGTTGCAAAAGATAAAAAAAGTTTCTACTTTGAAAGTTTATTCATAATATATAGTAGACCAAAAAATGAATATCTAAGAAGATTTTAATCGTGTTACACCGGGTGATAACCTATTTCTGATGTTCTTAGAACGGCTGAGAAAGTGAGTGAGAGAATATAGATGTAAGAGAAGTGATCTCAATAGATATAATACCATTAAAAATACTGGAAAAGAAGAAGAGTAGTGAGCACTAACTTATTATAAAAATTTTTATAAATAAATACTCTTATTTTATAACAATAATAAAATAATGTTCATTTGCTTCTAATCATATCTTACAATGATCAAAATTATAATCCATGCTTCATAGATTGCAATAACAAGATAAACTTGGGATATATTCTATAATATTTTCTTTCAAAAGAAATGGAATCAATATTTGATGACAAGTGAACATTATTTAGATGATGTGCTTAAAAAAAAAAAACATACAGAAAAAGACTTGAGAAACCTGTCCCTGTGGAGATTAGGGATGTCTGATAAGAAAGACAGGAGATGGAGTCTTTTTAAAACATCAATCCTCAGGAAGATTTACTGTATGATAAAAAAGAGAATATCAATGCTACCTATCTATTACTCTGCCTCATGGGAGGGTCAGCTATAGTTATGTTATTCCAAACAGATATTTGCCTTAAGCAGTTCTTGAAAATATCAAACACTGAAGGTTCTACAGCACTTTTAGGCAACCTGCATCAGCAGTTAGTTATTTTTGTTGTTTTTTTTTCCTGCTCTGCAGCTTGAATCTTCTTTTTTGTACCTTAAATCATATCTTCTTGTTCTATCTATTGTAGACCTGGGGGATAACACTCCCTTCATCTTCACATATTCAAGGACCTTTGTCATACTTAACATTCTTTATAGTAAATAACATTTCTTTCACTCTTCACAAGTCATACTTTTAGACTTCTGATTATTCTTATTACTTTTATCTGAAAATCAGTGTGCTACATGGTTCATACTTTTCTAGCAGAAGTCAGCAATAAAGCATGGAAAAATTATTCCACCAACTATGCCAATGACATACTTGTTATACACTCCAGGCTGACACTTATTATTCCACTACTGAACACCCTTGCTAACTTCTATACAGTCTCTGGTCTACACAAATCCTCCTCTGCAAATGTACTAGCTGGGCAGCCTTTCCTTTACATATTATATGTAATATAGTTAAAAGTATGTGAAAGATATTCTTAAAAGAAAATAAATCTAACCATATTATAAATATGAAGATCATTCTTTTAGGTTCATAAAGCATGTTACTAAAGAGAAAAGAAAAATAAAATGAAAATCAGAGAAGTTCCTACTTAGTCTAAGCATGAAATTAAATTAGAGTTAAATCAGGACATAATGTTATTAAGTCTTTATTGTTTGAACCTTTGAAAGGTAAAAGGAGAGGATAAGTGAAGAATGAAGGCAAGGCAAG
>JAUBNY010001073.1:72572-86523 GCA_032275445.1 Crypturellus soui
TCTTTTATCTCTTTACAAATGACCCTTATATCATCTTCATCCAGACTTAAAATACATCAATGTTTCTGTAGTCCAACTTGTTCTGAACAGTATTTCCCAGCTTCTATCATGTGGAAGTCTAGAAAGTCACTTCTATTCTCTCTCCAGCCTTTCTAAACTAGCCTTTCATATTCATTTACTAATATACATAGAAGTTCTATTTTTTTTTCTTACTGTGATAGTGAATTAGGAAAAACAAACTCTGTGTTTGGTTTTGGTAACACTGAAGTAAGGAAACCACAGGGGAAAGAGAAAAGGGAGAAAAACATGGTACTGTCCCAGATTCTTCTTGGTTTGGGATTTTTTTTCAGTCACACATTTTTACCTGATTTGGTTTACCTCTGTGGATCCCTGAAATATAAATGTTATCTTCAGGGACAGCAAATAAATAACAAAGAAATCTCACTGAACTGAGGTCAAGTTAAGCTAGGAAAAAATGGAAAGTGTCTCAGCACTCCCTTAGGTACCACACTTTAACCACTTCCACATATAGACTCTATACTACCATATACTACTTACATAAATATATATGCATGCATAAACACATGCATATATACATACAAATACATACATACATACTAAAATCTTCCCCAATTTTAGGAAGATCTTTTTTTTTTGACCATGAGCCTTTAGGTAAGATACTCAATTGATATAAATTCCTTTAGCTTTAGTTTTGGCTTGATGCCTTTAGAAAAGAAGGCAACAACTCTGGCCAGCAAGTATGCATGACACTACTGTATTCCCTGGCCGTTGTACACAAAAATGACTAAACTCCAAGAATAGCAGTCTCTGAGATACGGGCATCCACTGTTTTAAAAACAGGTTAGACAGGAAAAATATCTTTTAACTACATACACGCATGGATGTCTTCTGTATGATTTTGATTTCTTTGAAGTTCAGCACTATCTCATAGTTCATGAAGTTCAGTCACACCAATTTTAAATGTTTTTTTTTTCCTTGGGGCAGAAAGAGAGAAAGGGGAAAAAGAAATACTAGAATATAGTTCCCTCCTTGTATACTATAACACTGAAACAAACACATTTTATAAAATGAAAGCCATTCTAAAGAATTCCCTGGAGGAGATAACAGCTACACAAGACAGCTATTACTTGTACTAACAATTGCATCAATCTTTGATCTTTATTGTTATGGTATTATTTCTATTCTGGTACTATAAAAATGTTCCTTGTGGATTTTCCTTAAATAATAAATGTACCTACCCTAAAATTGCTTGGGAAAAAAAAGGCAGTTGATCATCAGTGCTGCAAATAAAAACTAAGGAGTCCCTTTATTTAGTTATTTCATCCAGAGATGACTGTGAGATTGCTATCTTGAGAGAGCATCACAAATTAGGTTTTCACAATTTCCTTTTTCTACAATGATCTATACCATGCAAAATATGCCATATCCTGTTCTTTCTACATTCTTCGTCATGAGATTGTGAGATCTCATTAAGATTTTAACTGCTTAATAGATTGTGTGAAATATTATTGGTTTTTATTTTTTATTTTTTATTTTGATTTTTTAAACTATATTTTATTATTTGATACATTGATAATTAATTTACCTGAAACCTAATAGACTTGTAAATTAGGGTAAAATTAGAGTGTACAAGAAGAGAAGGAGTTTCCTGTTGGAAGTATGTAAGAAAATAAATATCCAAAAGTTTAATATACTGATTATCAAAATAATATAGAAGTTGATTTTTTTTTTACTGCTCACATATAAGCCAAAAAGATGCAGCAATATTTAAGTCAGTATTCTTTAAAACACATTACATTTAGATGAAGACCTAATATCAGGTTTCCAGGAATAGAAATACAAAGAGAAAATGCATATAAAAGCCTTTATAACATTTACATAATTTTATCCTTCTATATGCTTTTTGAATTATTAACAAATATTTTACATTTATTATATGTGACTGTTTATTTTATTTATTATTACTTGATCTTCATGGATAAATAAGTTATATAAAGATGGATTTTTATCTAATCAGTTCCATTTTCCAATTCTTACAGTCTGTTTTGTAGCCAAAAGTGCATAAAAGTATAGAAAGCTAAGAGAAGAAAAGTGAACCCTAACTGAAGCAGAAAGCACATAAGTCCAAACATAGGTCATATAAAATTGCATTGTGCACATTGTACATCATCATGTAGAGATGCATTTGTAAAAACTAAAGACTAGTTTAAGGTTGTTTTGATGGCTGATGTACAAAAGAAATAGAGAAGTAATAAAAAAGATTTTTTGAGCCAAGGATCTTGTAGACTGAAAGAACATACAATCTGAGGGAAAGCTTGGAGTAGAGAAATTGTGTATTATGTTTAAGGCTTTTTTTATTGTATGAAGAATAATCACGTCTTGCCACTTCTCAGTCCATTATTCTGAGATATGTGTAAAGCAGAAAAAGTGTTTATGAAGAGAAGAGAAGATATGAAGAGTCATGAAGAATTCTGAAGGGGAATTCTTCATGTTAAAGGTGGCATAAGTAAAAAGCGTGGGTGAAAGAAATTAATATACATGAGATCATAAGAAAAACATTTTTTAACGCATTTGGAAACTGAAGTAAAATGATGAACTAAAGTATTCACTGTATCCCTGCATTCATGGACAGCACAGAGCATTACAAGAGTTGTGATTATCTTGTTTGCAGTCACTTATATAGCTGCTAAGCATACAGTACTGGACGATCTCTTTCATGTTACTATATCTCAGACAATACATTCAGTTTCATAATGAGCAAATATGGACTGAGAGTAAGGTTTTATATTCATTTTCCTCCACTTCCAATGGAAATACAAAAAGACTTGAAAAGAAATGGGACAAATTTCACACTCAATTCTGCTTCAGATTTGAATGACTTCATTTGTTCTCTTTATGAACAACATTGAAGCATTGAACACTGGTATGTTCGGATGCAACAATGGATGGCTCTAGAGAAATATTGTTAATGATACCTGGGTGAATAAATGAGAGGAAATATAACCTTTTATTGTGAAAGTTTCATTTTTCAGGCAACTTTTCATGCTCTCTCACAGGACATATTTGCTTTGAAAGATCCCAGATAACCTATTTAATATTATAGCTGTCCCTTCCCTAAATGGAACCATATCCATCACCGAAGTCTTCGGTATGTCTGTTTTATCACTGCGTAGCTGTTCCTGTAGGAGTTCTTCATTTATTAGCAAAGATGAATCTCTGCCAACATCCACAGCGATAATCTGTGGCTAGCTAAGTCTCCAAATGATGATCCAGCTCTATAAAATTAGTGTGAACCAGAGTGAGATTATGACTGCTTTAATAAAGAAGGGAAGTAATTTCTTGGAAAGTCCAAAACGCTGCCAAAAGTTTGACGGACAAATCTGTAGTGTTTGGCCTACATTATTTTAAATATAAGTGGAACACATCCTTTTCCTCTTTCTAAAACTTATGAGCTCTCTTACTGCACTAAAGTGAATAGATACCTCTTCTCAAGCTGCAGCCTGTTATTAGTTTTAGCTCATAACAGTCTCTTTCTTTGCAGTTCACTTTGATCTGTATAGCTCAGTCTCATTATCTAGTCATTAAAGTAAATAAACCTGCATTCCTCCCATATTCAGAGTGCAAAACTGCAGGATGTTGCTGCAATATTAGGCATAATGGTACAGAATTATTGCTGTAATATTTCAGTAATGTGCTACAGAGCTGTCAAGGTCAGGACAAACCACATAAGTGAGATGTAGAAAGAGAAAGCACTAGATTCAGAAAGTTCAATCATAAATGTTCTAAGTTTTTTTTTTCTTTCTTTCTAAAGGAGTGAAATTGGAAAAAGCTGAATTGGCTTTTTTTCCTCTTTTGATTTTTGCATTGACACTTTGAGAAGTACACCATCTCAAAGTATATAGGACAAAATTATTAAACTTTAGCTACCACATTTCTCTCTGTTAAAATAGATTAAACCTTAAATATGTTGGATAAATTTATGACAGAAAGCTTCAATCGCCGCATCTCTGCTTTTAAAGCAGAGAAAAAGATCAAATTTTGCACTTGTGCTCATTGGTACAAGCTGGATCTTAGCTCAACAGTCTGCATAAAAAATCCAAATGTTGTCTATAGTGAATTACAACTGCAAATGTATATCTCATTAAAACTAGGAGGAAAATTCTTCACCTTAATAAAAAGTTATATTTATAGGTCATAAATGCCTCAAATTGACTCTCCAGTTAATCAATTTTAAAATATATCTAAAAGATAGAAAAATACTTAGGTAACTTGGTATGGCTACAACCTACAATTAAAGATAAAAGTTATATATGATTAAAAATTATGACCTAGAGTCTTTATTGTCTCTTTTTGTCATTTTTTGGCACTTCCTTTGGCTTGTGATCTAAATTTGTTTGTTTGTTTGTTTTTTGTCTCACAAATGCTACACTATTGACAGACAGCTGTGATGTTTCAGTGTTTGTTTTAGAGAGGGATCCATCATTTTGAGCAAGTTCTGCTAAAGGCTGTATGTGTAACACCATACGCTTTAGAGGCTGGCTTTTCATTTTCCAAAACCTGCCACAGGAACAGCGATGGACAGTTATGATAGACAGCGACAGAAGATAAAGGCTCAGATACGATATGAAGCTCTGTGTGGGGCAGATGTGATCTGCCTTGAAGAGATACCTGAGCAGCCTGTCTCTTTACACCTTGGCAACACTTCTGTGTATCTTGTCATGCTAATAAAGTATCATTGAATACAATTGACAGTACCTATAGAACAGCTAAAGGAGAACAGGAAATAAAAACCTCACTGCTTATATAACTTTATACCTAGTAGATGGAAAATGCAGTCCTTTGAAGCAGTAGGAAACAGCACACTTTTCAGGAAAATAAATAATTAATTAGATAAGTGACATTCAGATTCAGATCAACTAAGTCAGAAAGCATTTTTGCGTATGTGTTTGAGGACATGCTCATGGTTAAATATTGCAAACAAACCAGGACAAATGAACATCCCATAATCAGATACATAGTATTATTGTGCATATAAAGTTACATGCACACAAACTAGAGTAATGCACAAATGTGCAAAAGTATATAAATGTATAACAAAAAAAAGAAACCTGTACAAAAGACAAACATGATTTTCAAGCATGCTATAAAAACATCATTTTGAAAGCTTAATATGTGGTAAATTCAACACCAGAAGATCAATTTCCAGGAAGACTGAAGAGCTAACCTGCAACTCCAAAAATATTTTGGTTTAGAGGAAGAATATGGTGTACAGTGAGATATTAATTTTTCTATTCTAACATTCCATGACAGAAAATATTTTGGAAAGACTTCTCTGCAATCTCATTTAATTCCCAATGTTTTTTTCTGAGCTTCAAGAGGTCTGAAAAGTGATCTACTTTTACAAAAATAGTAAACTGCTTCTTCAGGAGGCTTTATTTTTTTTTTATTCTCATATTAGTGCATTTTGCAAGATACTAATACAATAGCTTCATGCAAAAACAAAAGGCAGCAATATTTTTCTATTCAAGTAGTGTCATTCACACCTTGAGAAATGAGTAGAATCCTGATAATTGAGTTAAAATTTATAAATTCATGTAATAAAAAACACATGATAATAACACTACTCACATTTCCTTGTAGATAGCTATTAAAAATGACAGCACAACATATTTGTTAAATGATACCCAAAAATATGACTTAAACCTTACCATCAGATTCCAAATTATGCCCAGAGAAAGCATTTATACTTTATTATTTTGAAGGAAATGGATAATGAAACTGAGAGAATTACATAACACAGATATGCTCTTTTGTGAAACCAAGCATGTTTTTTGTTTGTTTGTTTGTTTTGTTTTTTTAATTTAATTTTAAATATCCTAGCCAGAGCAACTATCCTTGGACTCAGTTCTCTTGATACAAAGAGCTATTGCAAAGCACCGTTAGACCTACTATTTTTTTAAATTTAGATTTTCCATGCAATCAAATGCAAACTTCACACAATAAAGAGGAGCACTAGTCTGTGCACATGACCTCCTAATTGCTCCTTCCCCAAAAAGCTCTTATCAGGTGGCTTTGGTTCCTCATAGATGAAGAGAAAATCCCATACAGTTTGTTCCATCTTTTAGTGTCATCCATGCAACTAGCACAGCATTACACACTGAGTTCAGATTAGAATTGTTAAGCTATCATATTAAGCAAAATGATCTAATTTGATATCAATCTAGATGGATTAGCCTGAAATTCATCCTCGATTGTTTTGTTTTCTGGGGTAATTGCCATAAAGCAGCTGACTGTTTACATGTATTAAATTTTGAAAGCATAATGAGTATTTCCTGATTGTGAAATAATTTATTAACACATTGTCTTAGAATTTCAAAACCTTTTCCATGGTTTAACAAAATTTTTAACAGGATTAACAAAAATATAACCAATTACTTCTCTTTTTTCAGGAGAAGAAAATAAAATATCACAAGTTCTTAAGCATGACAAGAAAGGAGACAAATTTTGCATCTTATGAAGCCTGTTAAAAAGGAAACAGAAGGAAGGAAACTGTTAAGGAAACAGATTTACATTAATTAATTAATAAAATTAAACTGGATTTCCAATCTTCTCTGTATATTCTGGTGTATTATTGCTATTGCTATTGCATTGATTGTGCCTATTATTTTCCCTAAGAATATATTAAATAAAAGGATGTTTTACTAAATGTTTAATAGGTATATATATATAGGTAGATTCCTAAATTATTTATCACCATGGCATAGGAGGCTTCAGAATAGTTTTCATTAATTGGCTTACGACATGCATATGCACATGCTTATAATACCTATAATGTTCTATCAATGGAAACTTTTAATGATCATTGTTTGAAACATATTACAAACAGGGTACGACCAGTATGCTCAAAAGGTGTGTGTGTGTGTTTATATAAATGTATCTACGTTCTGAATATATGTATCTATATTTCAAAATGCTCAATATTATAAGATAAAAATATTCTACTTACACAGGAAAGCATTGTGATAAATGGAAATAGTTTATATCTTTCCTCACAAATTTCATACTATTGTTATGCATAACAGGTCTTCCACCTCTATAGCTCTCATCTATTCTTTCTCTCCACTATTCAAGAACCTTTATATCTCATACATTTAAGTATGCTTCATCTCATCTCATTTCATTTCATCTCATCTATTCAGGAAGTGTTACATCAAACAGTTTCTGAAAGAACTGAGAAATTACAGAGACTAAATTGTTAACACAATATATAAATTATACATATTCTGTGTTACCTTTGTGCCAAACACAAAACACATTCTTTTTGCATTATTAAGTGTCTATTTGAATGCAATGTTTTTAAAAAGCAACCCACTAAATAACAAAACAAAAACTTTGAATACGCTGAGAAATTTGAATATCCCTCACTGAACATTTCGCCTTGATGTACATTTATAACAGTTTAAATCCACATCCACTGGCTCTATTGCAGCCATCCTTGGGCCTCTGTCCTGAACTCTGTCCTTTTTCACTTAGAGATCTCTTGATCTCACAGTAATACAATACAAGAGTTAAGGTGACAGAAAAAAATTCATTGTTTTTATTTTAAGGTTAGAACAAATGAATCTGCAGGGATGGGGTAATTTTTGTTTTTCTCAGTGCAACTTGAAAGCCTAAAACACAACGCTAATAGCTTCTTCTCTTACACTTTACTGCTTTTCATCTTTTAGTTGTTCTTGTATGTAATACGCCTTCACAGTCTCAAGTCACTCTGTCTCTGCGACTAAATAAAGCAGTTTGGAAATGCTTCCTGATCTAAAATGAACCTATGTGATCAGCAATTGGGATTATTCTAGGATTACAGTCTCAGAATTTTGCATGCTACATATATTTCATGACTCATTTTTTTAGGTATAGGAAACAAGGCCACCAGGAATGCCTAACAACACATCCATGTAAGATATACCTGAAGAAATTCATGGAGGTTATTATACAAACCTGTGAGATTCTTACGTGTAAAACACTATGAAATCTAGAAATAGTTATAGACACCAAATTTTAGCTACTAAATAGGTAGGATTTACTGTTTTCTAAACACTAAATAACTGGATCGGTTTCTTAAATTCACAGCATATCTGAGGAAACTTGACAGGGTTGATATGAGTGATTTGACCAACTTTTCCTTCAAAATTCGATTCTGCCTTAGTAGTTGCATATCATTATAATGATGAAAATATAAGCAAATGAGGAAGCATTTTGCAACCAGGCAATATTCCAAAATTCAGTATTGATAAATAACAGAAGCAGGTAAGAATGGTCAGAGTAACAATCCACATGGAATAAAGGAATTTCTGTCAATGATCTTGTGCTGGATCCTCCCATTTTCTCTTCCAGGTCTTAGATACCATCTACTGTAGGGTTAGATGGATTGAAGAAAAATGTTTTCTCCACACATCAGCAGTGACAAAATGGAAAATTTGTCAGACAAATTAGGGGAGTATCCACTTAACTGGAAATCCACTAAACTAGAGGAATCAAGTACCAAACACTACTCTGCACAGGCAAGTATATTTGGCTCGAACTATTCAAAGAGTCACATCATACAAATCTGAAAATCAAGCTGCTGTTAGTGACAAAATAAGATAGGTGTGGGCAAGAAATGAAAGACAGCAAAGCAGGAGCCAGAGGGATTTAGAAAAAGGTCTGAGCTGTCCCTTAGGTTTTTCTTTTTTTTAAGAAGACTTGGAGAGACAAAACAACAGCGGATGGAATTTCCATGAAGAGCAGTGGATAGAAGTGAATCTCATAGTGAAGGGAGGGCAACAGCAAGTAGAGATGTCGGATTTGAAGACCATTGCTTTGAAGGATTTTAAGGTTAAATAAGGGGTACTGAACGGCAGTAAAGGCCACATATTCAAGGTAAACTGAATTCTAGAAATCTCTGGCCCTACAAAGAAATGTGTCAGGAAAAGTTGACACCCATCACTCCACATTAGCAGAACTTGTTAAAGGCAGTCTATTGAATTGAACAGAGTAGCATAGGTTGCAGACGAACATAAAGCTAGAGTCAAGAAAAGTCAGTCCACTTAGGTGGAATGGTAAAAATGGTTCTTGCTTCTCTAATCGTAATTCCCTTTAAAATAGATCCATTTTCAAATTGCACTTGGAAAGATGGAAGTATTTAAAACGGTTATGTAGTTACATTTGGCCTCGTGGGATTCTGCCTGGTTCTGTGTCATAGCCACAAGTTTTATCCAGGTAACTGATGGTTATGTACATTATAGTATATGAAACTACCAGTAGATTTTCATGTTTAAACAAATGAAATCTGATTATAATATTTTTGTGATATTGCATCTTGAAATTCACCTTTGTCAGAATTAGAATTAAGCATTTTTCCCATTCCTTAAAAAAAAATAGAAAAAGCAAAATTCCATGTGGTATTTGTCCCTTCTTTTGCATATTTACTTATAAATATGCATATAAATAAATAAAAGGGAGGAAAAAAAAGAACAAATAACCTATTTTCACATCCCTAACAATATCATCTACTCATTGGAGTAGACATCATTCCATGCAGTTCTCTCCATGTCTGATATTGGAGATGAATGATGTACTGAAGAATATGGGTAAGGAATGCGGCTTCTGGTCAACTGTGATTTGCCTAATAATATTAATATTATAATATTGTTAAAATGTATAAATAACATTAAAAAGTATAATGTTTTAATAATCAATACTAGAAGAATATTCACCAGCATTTCTGTGGATTAAACTTTAGCCTTATGCTGTGATTGTTCCCAGGTTTTGGGGGAGAGTGAGCAGAAAGGAGAAACAATAGCTGTGGTGTCAGAAATCTGCCCAATTGTATGTGCTTCTGACACCACAGCTATTCCTCTCTCCTTAGGATTAATCAAAATGGTGCCCCTAAAATACTGCAGCCATCCAGGCAATCCAATACATTGACCTCTGATACTCTCTATTTTAGACTGCAAACAATCTATGCTAATGCCATTTAAATTCCTAACCGTATTTCTGTGTTTTTATGAAAATAGATTTCAGGCTAAGGATTTCCAAATAATCTTTTTCTGAAATATTTTATATTTAGCACCCATGCACATTTTATGTTATACTTGAGTCTGTCCTGTTTTATGTTACTATGAGTTAAGGCTCTTTCTTCTGAGCCAGTATGTACCAGTATAAACTGGCATAAATGTCCCTGTATGGACTCAGGGTACTGGAGACACATCAAAACTATTGCTCTTCTCCCTTTGGTGGCTGACTAACTGTAAGAATAACAAAGAGAAAAAGTATGCAGAAGCACATTATTTTGATCTTTCTAGATAGCTTGCAGAGTTAAAAGAAGCGTAACTGAAAAACAAGACATTTTTCGGATAGCTTATGCATTCCTCCTCTGAAGCTTTAAGCAAACCTGTCTCACAGCAGAAATGAATAGACTGTTTTAGATCATGATACTAGAAGTTGGTTCAAATTAATATTCTCTTGCCTTATTTTTACTGAGTAATTTTATAGGCAAAGAGCGTCTTATTAGACTGTTTCTGTGCAATGGCTCTGCCCAAGATTATTTTCTTCCTTTTAGAAAGTCTCAGATATGAACAATAACATATCCTCTTTTCTTTCCATTTTTTTTCAAATTTACATTAGCAGTAGAGGCTATGAACCAGGTTTTTGAAGCTTTATCTTTGTGAAGGAGTTAATCACTGTACTATATTACTTCCCGTGTCATAAGAATATTTAATGTGAGGATAATCCACTCAATCATTGTGATCTTCACCACCTTATATTTACTCAGACAATTTCTAAGAGTCTTTTCAGATGCACATAGTACTCACTCATGTCAAAAACATACCTTTCTCAAAGGCAAAAGGCAAGGTTGGAATTAGAAGTCAATTTTGTCTTCCATCCACTGACCTCTATTAGTTTGTCCAAATGCCAGTCCCAGTCAGGACATGGACATGAACCAGCAACAGTTGCAAATAGCTGCAGAGACAAGTCTTATTATAAGAAGGCATGAGGCCAGATTGCTACTCCTATTTGTCCTAACCCTAACTAGGATTAGAAGTTTAACTGTTAAATAGGAAAAAAAAAAAAAAAAAAAAAAACAATTCACACAATAGGCTTCCAGAGCTGCGGTTTCTCCACAGCTTCTTTGGCTCCCTGCTAGATTCTCAGTATGAATAGGAAAAAGGGCAACACAAAGATGAACCCCAGCTACAGCAGTGTCTGATAATTCTCCTGGGATGCTAACAACCACCGTGAGGAGAGGCAGTCTCCAACCTGCGCAGCATTGCACAGGGGACTAACACAAAAGGTGCTAACTCCAGAGTCTTGTTTTAGTTTGTCTCATCTGTACTGCCACCTTACATGACTTCATTAACTGCTGACTGTCCGTTCTACAGGAGAGGAAAATCTTGACCCATCCTTCCTAGAAAATATAGTGGTAACAAAGCACATGTTAATACCCGGCAGCTTTGAGTCTCCAGTGCAGCCTCTGCTTCACTGTGCAAACTCCAGACATGGACATACTCTTGACGAAAACAACAACGAGCCTATCAAAGGATTACAACAAAGGTAAGTGATTGTGATTTGAATTTTGGATCCCACTGAGGCATTATTACATTAGTTGCATTTGAAGAGTCATCAGAGAATGCTAGTTTAAAAGAATCAAAATTTAATAGAAAATAATGATATTATGTTTATAATTAATATTTATACGCATTAACACTGTGAGTTTTACTTATTGAAATAGTTTAATTATTGAAATGTAGTGTTGAGAGAAAATTAGAAAAGGTGATGAAATTACCACTAGCTCCCAAGGCTGTGACACTAGAGCAAGGGAGAAATTGCCATACGTCTGGCTGTCTGAGGTAAGCACATTAGCTGCTGAATGTGTAAATTGCAAAAATAACCTAGAAGCCAAAAGTGAGAACAAATGAGCAAGCAAGTGATCTAATCTCCGTTGGAACATATCACCCGTGTGATTTTCAGGGTCTCTTGGAAACAAAGGGGCAGATGAAGCAGGAGGAGCATTTGTGCTATCAGCAGTGGAGAAAAATCAATAACAGATACAGTCTGAGTGTCAGCAAAACAAAAGAGCTTTCCAGGCACCTCACAAAAACTGGCACATTTGAAACAGGGAAAGCCCAGTGTCTCATTACAGTGAGAGATTCTCAGAAGTCTGTGAAATGCCTTCATTGAATACTTAGTTAATGTCATATGTAGTTTTAAAGTAAATAAATTCAAAGCATCATTCTTATTTCTTTGAGATAATAGCCTCAAAAGAGTCACTGGAGAATAAGCTCTAAAAGGGGTAGATTTGAAAAACCATGGCCATTTATGGAGAAAACCAGACATAGGAGGCATGCTTGCCTTATAATGCTTGAGAAATTATGAAATTCAGAGATAATCTTATTTAGGACACAAAATGTTCTTCTTTGCACTGGAGTAGCAGTTCTCTAAGTGCTACTGCAACATGCGTTGCAGAGTGTATTTAATTGGATTTCACAGTCTGCTAACACTATTGGGCAGCTGTTGCTTTAAGCCACGGGAAATCTTAGTGGCATGAAGCTCCCCCAAAACTTCAAGGAATTGCACTATGAGACCCACCTGTCAGGAAACCTCCAGTTTCAGTGAAAGATAAAACATGGGGGATGCACAGAAAAATAATTTGTAAAATATTTCAGACTGTAGGTATATCATACTATAAGCAATATAACTCTCCAAAAGAGAATATTTATTTGAAATAAGAATTTAAATCCACTGTTTTTCTTGGTCCTGGATGTACTTAACACATTGGCAAAAAAAAACCCTCTTTTTCTGTGAAGGACTGGGCAGAAATCATGTATTTGAATGTAATTATTTTCTTCTCTATATACTCCTTAAAATTTTTTTTAAAAAATAACAGAGTGACATGCTTTAATAGATGTTGTTTACTATGCAGCTATCTTTCAGTAATGTCTGAAATCACTGTAGTTTTCCATGTAATTAGAAGAGAAGATATCTGTAGCAATCAGTTAGGAAAATACTGACTTTAGAATTGTTTTTAGTTACACATGGATATATCACAGATTTTCTATATATTTCTGATTACCATTACATTGCCAAGACTAACAAGCTCAAATTTAAAGCTGAGTGTCCAGAAAGCAGTATATACGGGGAAAAAAGCTGTTCATCTGAAAAAAAAACATGGAAGGAGATGATAGCAAAGGTAGAGCCATGTAAGTAGTAGTTGACTGGTAGTAGTCCCTGGAAGTATTACCAGAGGGGAAAAAAGAGAAAAAAAAAAAAAATCAGAGAATTCTACATTTACCTTAGGAAGAGGCAAGTGAGTAGCCAGGGTGACAGAGGGAATTACAGCTAGTTGTGTGACCCAGGACAGACTATTACCAAGCCTAAAATAAATCAGCCACGAAGATGCAGAGATTTGTAGAACAGGGCTGCTAGTATTGAAAAGGTCAAGAAAACTCTTGCTACCTTATAGGATGATAAACAAAATTGATCTACAATTTTTGAGAGCATATGCAGGGGGAATAATAGCATGCTATGTTTTGCTGCTAAGGAACCTAACATTTTTGGACAGAAACTGAAACTCTGTAGGACACTTAATTAATGTTATTAGGCCATTGAATCTTTGTCTATAAAGTCCTAGACAAGCTTATCTTGAAATCCAGACTCTGTCAATGGATGTTCTACATTTCGTATTTTCACAGTACTTAGAAATTGTTGCTGTGCATGAGGATGCAATTGCTTTTGGCTTTATGTATAGCCAGCAGAAAAAGATGATCCCTGTAGGTTTTTCTAGAATTTGTAGATCAACATTGCACACTGCATTTGGACTGAGGCAAAGATATATTTATGTGGTACCTCCCAGAAATATTAGGCCATTAAAAGCCATATTCCCCCTTGTCCTGAG
>JAUBNY010001073.1:96345-113220 GCA_032275445.1 Crypturellus soui
AGAAAACAAACAAATGAACAGAAAATATATAGGTGAGAGGATCAGCTACTGCACCTGAAAGATTTTGTATGCGTCTTATCTACTTAGTTTTGAAGTATGATAATTTCACTGAAATTCAAGAAATGATTCTGTTCAAGATATAGCAACAGTAACTTCATTGTGCATGCTAGCAATTATAATTGCCCTGGACACCTATTGATATATGATGTATGATTGATACATGGTGTATAACCTATAATATATATCTTTGCAGGTATGGCAAGTACTATATGTGGCATTTCACCTTCAATTTAATATTGCGTTTCTAAATTCCATTAAAAAATATTATATTGGGAGAAAGGAGTATAAGCTTCTCTTACATATCACTTTTTCTAAACAATTTTTTAACTTGCAAATATTCAAGTGAGCAGGATTTTGCAGTAGTTATATGAAATACTGTTAGCTGTACAGGGGTGGAGGAACTTCTCCCACAGAGACAATTAAATGAGCCAGACAAGGATCTGGCTGTCATCTTTACAGATAGGACAACATATAAACTCTCACATTTAATTGGTGCGAATGTGACAAGAGAAAACTGAACATAAGGTCTCTAGACAGCCAATAAATCTGGCTTGTGTCTTTTTCCCTCAATCAAAGACAGAAACTGGCTATTTTTAAATCTTAGGTTCATGTAGAGTATTTTTTCTTCTGCAAAAAAGGGCAGGACAAAAGGCTTTTAAGCAGCCAAAAATGCCTTAAGCTTGCTTATATCCTGCTAATGTCTAAAATATTCTCCCAATTCACTCTCCCTCTGAGATGATCTAAACTGCTATGATTTTTGTATTCTTCTCTTCATTAATTCTAGGTCAGGCAATTCAGAAGTTTAGCATTCCACAGACATTTCATTACTCATTTTTTTGTTCCTTTGTACAGTGTATGATCTCTAAAAAAGCAAAACATTCACAGAGTAGAAGGGGAAATGAAGGCACATACACAAAGTACAACTTGCCCAAGGTCAAAGAGTGGCTGCTGTTGACAGAGCTAGAAATGAATCACAACTACCCTGAATTTCAGGTCAGAAGTTTGTCACTGAATATATTGCCTCCTTATCTGAAAAAGCTATGATAAAATATAAGGAAGCTTAGGAGTGGTAGAAATGTTGAGTTTTTGTTTGCTTCAATGGCTTTGTCTCTCAGCCTTTTCTTAGCAACTCAAATAAATAATGTTCATGAATAAGAAATGCCCAGAGGCTCAACAGGAGTAATTCACAGTCTGTCTGCTATTATAAGACCCCATGAGTATGTGTCATATTCCCTGCATGCAGAGTAGCCTCTGTGGGGTATCCTCCATTCTACAACATGATCTGCTTCTTTCAGCAAGGATAGTGTCTTGTGTAGTTAGTGCATGCTGGAGTAAGTAGACAACTTAGGGTCACCAACACAGCCATGGAAAAAAAAGAAATCATCTGCAGAAGTAAGACTTTAGGTAATATATAATACTCTGTATAACTCAATAATAACAGTGTTTATAAATTTATAATATGTAGCTTTATATTATATATATATAACATACTCTATAATAATAATAATAATAATAATAATAATAATAATAGTGGAAGGAAAAGGAAAAGGAAAAAGAGAATTACTCTGGGAATAAGTGGGTGATCAAAAAATGTTTTAGATGATGTAGGAAATGGTCCAAGATGCCTGAAAGATAAATTTTGCTAGCAAAATGACCTCTGAATCTGCCTGTTTTTCTGGACAGATAGATTTAAATATATCAATTTAAACAAATATCAATAATGTGAAAGAAATAATAGCACTTTCTGTTAATTTTCCATTAACTATTTAGGTATGAAAACATCATTTAAAGTGTTTCTATCAAAACATACGTTTGAAAAATGAGTCTTGAGCAAACACAATAATTTTCATAATATTCTTCTATGCTACATGAAACTCTAATTCATGTGATCAATGGAAAGTTTTTAATACTATAAAATCATTAATATTAACTGTGAATGTATAGTATATTCCTACTTAATATTCATATCTGCAGTAACCATTCCATAAACTACAAAAATTAGAAGTCAGAGCTTCATTCAAACTAGTATTTGAGAAAACAGAAACATTGTTTTTCAGAAATCTCTGATTTTACTCTTTCACCACTGAAAAGAATTTCAAACTAAATATTTATCATATATTTTAGTAAAGAAATCTTAATCTATTTTCACAGTCTTGCTGTCATAGACATTACTTGACACTTTCTTGAGAAGGAATTAATATACTACATTTTATAATTATGTGGTTAGTGCCAAACCAAAGTATTTGTAGAGATTGTGGCTGAGAACCATTTAGATCTGAGTCACTAAAAGTATTTGAAGCCTATGAAGTCTATTTTAATTTCTCAGTTCCTGGATAGCTGCAATATCAGATATTAAAACTGTTTCTCACTATGAATGTATAGAAAATTATATCTGGTTAACATGATACATGCTCTTGCATTAGCAGACACTATTAATTTTGATAGTCTTAGTCACAGTGCAGCAATCTCCACCTTCTCTTTAGAAAAGGGAGAATGTTAAGAAGGTGGATTACTACAATATAGTTTTCATGATAGCCCCAGTTTACATCTTATGGAATACTGACACACAGTCAACATTTGTTTATCAGTAGCAAAATTACCCTTGTGAATAGCTAAAAATCATTCTCAAGCCTTTAAATCTGCACCTTCTTATCATATCTGCAGTCCCCTGAAGAGAGTGGAACTGTCAGTAAAAATAACCACAGGATGTTCAGAATAAATGATAAACAAAAAAAGGGCTATTCAGTCTTTCTCAGCAGGAGACTGTATGAAATTAGACATTTAGTCTAAATTTTCTGGAAAAGAAAAAAAGAACTATCAAAAGAAAATGGGAGAAAGAAAACAGAGAAATATTAACAAACTATTTTAACCCAGTGCTATGAGGGAGTTTGAAAGATAGAAAGATGGAAAGGGAGAGGCTGATATGAACTGTAAACTTAATTTTTTTTCTATGGCTAAGGTATTCTGTAGCAGTGTGCATTCTCCACTCCCAGCAAAAAGTAAAATTCACCTTTCATTTTGAAATTTCTTTTTTTTTTTAAATAAAAGCTAAATTTACTTCAATAGAAAAAAAAATCCCCAAATAAAAATTAATCAGAGGCAGTATATATATATATGTATATATAGGTATGTGTATATATATATATATGAGACAGTGTGTGTGTGTATATATATACACACATATATACATGGATAAGCACATATATATATACTGTCTCTGATTAGTATTAATATACTATATATAATATATATAGTATCACAATAACTTTATTTGGTTATTATATGTATAATATCATTGCTTTCAATGAGGATTGTCTGTTACAAGATGTAAGCTGGAGAATGAAAAGGTAGCAATGTGCTTTTGCAGCATGGTATGCCATTAGAATCCAGACTAAACGAGTCTCTCCTGGCAACTGACTTCCTCCCATTATTAATACAGCATTTTCAGCTTATATAGCTTTGTTTAGAGTTTAATGGCGTAGATCTCCTGAAAATATAAATTTCTTAACTTGAGATATGGTCAGTGAGGATGGTTTTGAATATAGAATCAAATCTTCAAACTAAAAATGTTCAAAACTTAAGGAATCAGGTACTTTGGAAGTTACATGAGATGTAAATTCCAATTCCTGATAGCAAATTAAGACTTTAGTCTATTTCTTTTCTTCACAACATAGTCCTCAAGCCATGACAGAGTGCTCTGAGTGCTCCCAAAAATATCAGTCTCCCTGGATCTATTGGTGTAACAGTAAAATGTATTAGAGAGTTGTTTCCGCTGATATTCAGTTTTTGAAAGTTAAGAATATGTGTAGTCATTGTACTGAAAAAAAAACAGATGTGCAGAAACAAAAATATACAGCATTAATAGCAGAAAACACAATGTATAAAATATGGAGCATATAAGTATTTCATGAGACAAGTCTTGCTGTGAATTACTGATTACGTTTATTAGTGAATAAAACGGGTATTTCTTTTGCAACAGATACTTTATATGAAAACACAAGATGTCAAAGATGTCAGAAATAAGAAATCAAGTCTTTACTCAAGTGAGGCTGAAGTCTAGTCTTACTATTGCATTCCAATATTTCACTAAGCTATTAATTTACTCCCTTTGAGGTTTATTTTTTACAACTGACAAAAAAATTCTACTAATTGTAAGATCTGTGTGCCCAGGGAATAGGAACTTATTTTGAGTACTTAATTTCTCCTTAATTTCTTAATTAAGGGGCTACAGTAAAAATAAATAAACAAATAGATAAATAAATAAATAAAAATAAAGTAAGTGTGAAAATATTATTACTTTTTGGATAATTTTTACAGAGAGATGGAGACATAAAGATAAAAATACAAAAATTAAGGAATGTACATATTTCATTGTTAACTAAGGAAATTGTTGTTAAATGCTGGAACTAACTTTTTATTGAAATTTAGATTTTATCTACAATGCAGACATCTGTGTCTAAGTATGATATCCAAATGAACTTATAAACAGTAGAAAGAAAAAGAAATCTTCTAAAATTGATACATTTGATCTATTCTAGATGTCTATCTCTAGGTAAAACAAATTGTCTTCTAGAAGTTTCTGCGTTTCTCCCCAGCTAGAAAGTGAGCATGAATAAAGAAAAGAGATGTGGATACCTACTTTGCAGAGATCTAACTAAACATGGACAGAAGAATACACCCCAAATTTTGGAGAGGTTGGACAAGAGAGAGGAGAAAGTTGTCAGAGCAAGAAGGGAGAAGGAGAGCTATTTTTGCTACAGATGTGTACCATAGACCTGTGATAGTGGAATTGCTAGGATGAGATGGATCACAGCAGAACTCAGATTTCCACCCTTTCAACCGAGGTTGAACCAGACTGTAATGGAGCTGCCTACACCATGTAGCCACGTAGAGACATGTGGTTCTAGTTCTGTAACCAGAAGTACACTGTCCATGGCAGCCCACTCTCAGTGATTCATTGATTTAGGGATTGAGTTACAATAATCCTGTGGTGCTACATCCTCCTATGTAGGCACAACATCTCATTCAAGGGTCTCATGGTACTTTACTGAGGGACACAGAAAGCTTTTATAGTGGGAACCAGCAAAACTTTGACTCTGCTTCAAAGAATGGCTGCCCCAATAACATGCGTATCATTAACTAAGGAATAAGATGTTGTACATACTGTTGAGTTGACAAGTAGTGTTCAGCAGAAAGTATCTCCTGTTGCTTGGCTCGTATTTTTCTTGGAGGAAAAAGTTCTAGAAGAGAAACTTACTGTGAACATAGCGCTGGTAGATATCTCTACTTCTCAATAGGAGCAATTGACCTTTACACGGTTAAAACTAACAAAGTTAAAATTAATTAGTGAACAATATGTCAATATATGAATAGATGCTAGAAATTCATATAAAAAATATCCTTCAAAAGAAAATAGTATGGTAAGAACACAAGAGGAACACTATAGCCACCAGAATCAGTGTAGATTATTGGAACCCTGGAAGGGTTCAAGCTGTTTGAATTCCCTAGATGCAACATAGGATGTAGCTTCAAAAACAGTTTAGCTGTTTTCTGGCACTAACTGTGTGACCAAATAAAAAAAGATCTGAAACAAGATCATTGCCAAGAAAAACTGAGGTGTAATTTTCTTCAAAAGTAAACCCACTTGTAACTGATACACATTCCATCTTTCTGTTAGTGTTAGCTAAGTGAGTACTGGCTGCACCATAACACCCTAAGCCAGTATTAGAATGGATTTATCAACAGGGGGTTGTTATGGGATTGTAGCAGCAGGGGGGAAAATCCTATGATGTCATTCGGCTCAATACTGAATCAGAAAAAGAGATCCTTTGAGAAATGCCCCCTCACAGAAAGTCTTTTAGAGGGAAAATGCTTCTGGCAAGTGCATCTCAAGACACTCTTGTTAAATAAAATGTTTGGTGGAGAAAAAAAAAGGAAAAAAAAAAAAAATGTTTTTTCCATAAATCTGAGCACATTGGACACATTGAAAAATAATTTAAGGCAGAGTCCTTAGAGTGAATCTCTCTCATATAAATATGGGCAAACGAATGACCTATTCAATTCTGTTAGGTATCAGAAATTCAACTGTTTTATGTGATCTATTCATGTGAAGTATATATCCAATCAGATAGACCTTAATTTTGCATTTAGTTTTTCATCTCTTTCTTTTTCATCTCATAATGAAACAAACAAACAAACAAACACAAACAGTGGAATGAAGGTCAGTATTGCTATGCTCAACTTGTTTTAACCCTTGTTCCTGGGATATGCAAGGCGTAGTGATATTCGAGCTCCAACGCAAGATCTCCTCATCAATGTAAGATTGTCTGAGTCCAGAAATGTCTCAATCATCCATTTGTTAATTTTTGCCAAATAAATCAACAGAGTTATTATTCCATTCCTATTATACATAAAGATATTTATCTACAGGAGGAATATTCCTAGTATTCTGATGATTTTTTTAACATTGTAACAAAGCATAGACACAAGGACAAAAAGAATCATTTCCAAGTGTGAAACAAGGAATACTTTAAATAATTTTCATATTAGTTACTGCCTAGATTTCCATTTATCCTTCCCATATATATTGTATGTTTTGCAAATGTTTGAAAAGGAAAGAGAGGATATAAAGTTGGAAATTTAGTTGCCTGAAATACTCTGTAGCCCAGAAAACTAATACCCTCCAAAAAAAGGCACATAATTTAATACTTTATCAATTCCATCTGAGTTCTTGAAAATCACTGTATGCTGGAAAACATGCTTCATTCTTTTACATACACACACATATATGTACGTATAAACATACATATACCTATAAAACATTATAATATATTACATTTCAGTCAGTGCAGCTCCTACATGAAATCCACTCTGCAATTCCAGTCAAGCAAAATTAATAAAAAAGAACATTTGACATGCAAAGGATCTATCATACCTCCCTAAAATAAAAGTGCTTCTCAGGTTGAGAGAAAGGGTTATGAATATAAAGGTGAAAAAACATGGGGAAATTGTGGTAATTTGCATTTGTGATTTGACTGTCTCCAGTACAGATTAAAATCAGAATCCCCACTAACAGACACTTTCATATAGCAGCTTGTGGTATCAGGGAAATGTCTTCTGTGCTGATCCCTACCTATTGAAAGAATATAAAGAATACACAGAGCTCAAGATTCAGTGTCAATTAGATAGTGACTCTCTACAGTGTGCCCCTGTAGTAGATGTCAGGCAATGAAAGGTTACCAGCTGGCTTTAGAAGAAAAGAGAATAATATGCTAATAGGGAAATGTGTCTGCTGCTTAGTATTATTCTATATTTAATGAGATTATTGTAATGTGTTTGCTATCTCAGACTCATAAGAACACAGACTATCTAAGGAATATCTTCTTTCCAGAACCTTTTGTTTTCATAGATAGGAAACGCTGTCTCTCCTTAAAAAAAAATGTAGCCTCTCTAACAATAGCACTGCTGCCTAGGAGTTTCAGTGTGATCCAGATAAAAGTCTTTAGAATTTGATATTCTGCAGTGGTGTGATATCACCTTTTTGTTCGGGAAAGATACAACTTTGAAATGTGAGAAAGAGATCAAAATAACAAAACTTAGATGTTTTATAATCATACAGATGTATTCTTCATAGATTCGTGAATGGTTAGATATCTGATACATGCTATTTATTTCATTCATTAATTTACTAAATCTGCAGAAATTAGAGATGACCTCTCTAAATCCCATGAAATTTTATTTAATTTGTTCTTGAGTCTTTTATTTGACTTACTTCATTATTCAATTATTTAATGATCCCTAATGTAGTTGCTCTGTACACATTACCAGGATAAATCCTAGTTAAAGACTAACAGCTGAATATCCTTGGATGAATATCCTTTGAATGTAAACCTTGCTACTTGCAAAATCAGAAATTAAATCCTATTCAAAACAACCACAAATGGATGATCTTGCATTTTTATATTGCAAAACTCAAAGACTCAGCTTGCTCTTAGTCCTTAACTGAGATCATTATCTTATCTAATGGACTGAAATTGCTTTTCATATAGTCGGTCTGGTTCAAGTAGTTATAAAATCCTTACTCTGCTAACACTGCACAAAATTGCAAAAGGTTGTCCCATAAAGAAGCAAATTTCAATTAAGTTCCAAGAATGACACCAGTGTGTTGAGAAGACTGGAAGGCACTGCAAAGAAGTGTATCCTAACTTGCAAGAATAAAAGTTATTTAATAATCCACTTTCAAATGATAATGCCATGAATGAACAAGGATAATAAGGATAAAGCTAATAAAAAATCTATCTTGATATCTATCTCAATAAATAATAATTCCTAAAAAACAATGCCTGACGTTCTGAATATCCCACTGACCTATTTATTTGCTTGATACAAATAGCATAAATAATACAATAACATAACCTTCAGTCTCCTTTCTTCAGAAATTCCAGAAATTCTAACCACCAGCCAACAGAACCTTTGCTTCTTAACAAGTTTTACACATTCTCACAAATCACATTTACAAAATAAAAAGTCAGCAACTCTCCCTCCTGCCAACAGTGTGTCAACATTTTACAATTGGGCAGTTGCTGAGTAGATATTTTTTATAACTCAAAGGTAGATTGAAATGGTCGCCTTGTGAAATTACTCAGTCATGAAAATAAACGTTTGAAATTACTTGCAATCTCAAGACTTTGTGTGGAAAGGTAATTGGAATGACAAACAGACATTTTAGAACACTAGAACACAAGTGCTATCTTTTTATTCTTATTACTAAGATGATTTACATTTTTTTCAAGTGTTGTTTTTAATGAAAAACTATGTTATTTTCCAGTTCTGTTTATTTTCCAAGTAATCTGTTGGAATTTTGTCTTTTTTAAGCACCAATATCTGGAAACTAAGCATTTTAGCTTTTATTTAAGAAGTGAAATGTTTTGATTTTTGGTTTCACTTCAAGAAGTTCTTCAAATGATTTTCAGTTCAGTTATGTAATGATCTGTGAACTGATCTCCCTAGCAGATATCATTTTCCATGATGCAATTTGGCCATTGTTTTTCATGAGTCATCAATTTCTCTTCACAAATCACAAGCTTTGCCACATTACAGAGGTAAAGTTACAACAACAGCTCAGTGTTGGGTCCCATCAGCTACTGAAGGTCGCTTTTTAAAAAAATAAGCAACACAATTTTTAAGTTAACCACTTTAGGGTTTTTTTATTTGATTTCATTCAACAACTTGGAAAGTTTTTCAGAAAAAAATAAAGAAACCAAGAGTTTTCCATTATATTTTCACCCTAAAATTAGCGGTGGTCAGAATTCTTTGTCAAGCATCACCAAATCTTAATATGTTTCAGAAACTTTAGCACAGTTAGAGCTCATTATCAAATCTTACAAGATGAGGTTTGTCCAACATTTTGAAATTTTGCCAAGTGAGTCAAACTCACTGCTTGATCAGGTTTTTGTTTGTCCTGTTTTAGCCTGAGTTTCCATAAAAGAATCCTGGGGTGAATCACGTTTGTTTGAGGGTTTATAAATATAAGCATAAGTAGAGGTATCTAATGTATATCTAAAATGACTTAATTTTATTGAAGTCTATTAGATCTGCTGAAATGTATGATGTGTTATCACTAGTTCCAGGTTGATAGTTTACCACCCTCTAACCTATAAAATGTGTTCATCTTCTCTAACCATTCTAATATTTTTCAATAGCATCATAACCTCGTACTTGGACTAGAAATGATCTTTCTTTTCCAAGACAAAAGATCCAGCTATTCACATTAAAATCTAGTGAATGAAAATAATTTCCTGAGACCAGGTTGCAATACAATAGCACTGCTGAAAATCAGAGTTCCTCCTGGGCTATAGGCTCACTGTACTTTTTTGTATGTAAGCAATTCTGACTTGCTTGTCTTTCGAAATGGAACTCTCAAAAACTACAGCTGCAACTATGAAAATGTATGAGGAACTTGTAGTCTTTGTGAGATTTCATTCATCTCCTTTTGACAAGACAGCAAGCTGTTTGTGGAAGAGCTACATCAGATGGCTATGTTTATTCTATGCATTCCCATGGTAATAAGTTTCTCATTTCATTTCAAGGTTTAAGCTTTTCTTCCCCTTTAACAGTCCTCTGAAGTTTCAATAGAAGGAAAATGTTCCATTCCTCTGTGCCTCTGAATATTTTATGCATAGAAATTTGAAATATAAAGATGGACATTTGGAAACAGTTTACATTTTCCTGTAGGGATGGGGTTACTGACAGAGAATTGCCATTTCAATAAGAGAAGTGAAGTACAGTTTACATGAGAAGGAGGTTCGTTCACTGAGGGTCACAATGCTCACTCTCAAAGTGGGAGCCACAAAAGAAGAGAAACTGTAGATCTTATACAGGGAGAAAATATTAGGTGAATATGCACTATTTCACTCTGTAACTTCCACCAGTGTGGAGTCTCCAGTCTTACAAATGTGCAGGCTAAAAAATGCTCTCACATATGCTGCAGAACTGGAAGCATTCCTTCTTCAAGCCCAAAGCACTGCTTGAGTCATGTGCTGATCTCCAAGGCCTAGCCCAGCACAGAAGAAATTACACCAGCAAAACAAAACAAAATACAGAAGACAAGAAAACTGAAGTAATCACAGACACTGAGTAATTAGGAAATCAATGAGCAATTCAGTCAGTCTGGCTAAGTACTCAGACAGCTTTCCAGAATAAAAAGTCAGCATGCCATTAACTACATATGCATATAAAAATAGACAGTGTGCTAGACCAAACTGGGCAAGTTGTTACAGTCTTGCTAAAAGTAATTGTTGTACAGAAGGATTATTGAAGCAAAATAATATCAGGCACGATTAAAAAAAAAAAAAAAAACAGAAAGCAAAAAGACATAGATAGAAATAATAGCAGCATTCACTGAAGTAGGAAAAAAAAAACAAGAATAGAACCCTGCATGCAAAGAACTTCAAAAAAAAGCATAATTAAGTTCATATCTTTGACCTTGCTTTTTGATCTTTATAGACACGCTTATATTATCTCTGCTCTTCATCTGTAAACCAGAGCTAAGAACTCCTAGAGTTTGTCTGTATTCCCAGAACTGCCCTTAGTAAGGTGGGTATTAAAGTAATTTGGCAAAAAAAAAAGAAAAAGAAAAGAAGAAAAGCTAATAGATGATATTGAGAATATTCACCGTTTTTTTTTCCCTTAATCATATAGCGTTGAAATTATTTCCTTCCAAGTTTATTACAATTTCAGTTGAAAATGTATTATTTTTTTCTTATTTGAAAGGTAAGCCCAGGAAGATCATTCTGTTAAAGACATGTAGTAAAATTCCCTGATAGGTGAATTAGAAAACAACAACAACAACAACAACAACAACAAACTTGACTTTGGGCTTTGTTTCCTTATTCCAAAACACTAGAACTATAAAACTATTCTCCTGGAAAATTCAATTTTGACTGAATTTTTTGTCTCTTATTCATAGACAGATGTTTTTTCTTCTCTTTATATGCTACATACAACTATTCTCTGTACTAGAGATCTTGGCCTTGTCATATTAAAGTATGACAGACTGGGAGACATCCAGATGATATGAAGGTTGTGGAAGATTTATTTCCTTTTGACTGCACTGTGAAAATACCATGAAATCTCCTATTTGAGCCAGCTGTGAAACTTCCAGAGGTTTCCTCTACAGCAAGTGCTGGGTTAAGATTAAACTAGGCAAAATGCCTGAAGAGATACCAAATAGGTTTGATACAAATTACACTGTCCTGCTGGTTTGAAAGTACACATTACTAGAATCATTAACCATAATCATCCTCAATTACAAGCACTGTAAGCACACATACAGCAGACCAATAAATGAAGCCATTGTTTGCATGCAATGCACATAATTTACGAAGACATGGTTACCTCATCCACAGTTTGACACAAAGCTGCAATTTCCAACAGAGTATTCTGAATTATTTTTAACTTCTGAAATTGATGCATCTTTTATGACTATCTCTAAATTCCTACTAAGGCGGTCTTGTTATATATCATTATCCTAGCGTATATGAAAAATGCATTTGCATTTTGGAGAGGACTCGGTGTATTCCTTATGAATTCCTGTAACCCATAGCTTTGTCAACAGGTTTCCACAACAAAAACATCATCTGGAAAGTCCCAGACCAGGATATGCTGGAACGGAATACTTTATTAATAGAGCTGTCATCCTTTCTGAATCATTTACTGTACTATAAAAGTCCTCCTACCCAATACTTCATGTGTGCATTGTTTGCAGCATGTGCAGCTTATGTCCAGATGGAGAAGAGAGGAGAAGTAAGTTTTAAGAATGTGAAATCTACTGTATGGTGCCAGTAAGTAATATTATAGTGGGTGTAGTACAGTAGTCTTTAAATTGTCTCTTGCTGCTTACTCTAATGAAATGGCAGTTTTGAGAAACAATCTGCTATGGTAATAGAAGGTCTTAAAAAAAAAAAAAAAAAACTTCTCATCTTGTGGCAGACACAAAGCATGAAAAATGTTAACCTAAATGTGTAAAATTTGCAAAACTATCAGCAACTAAAAATGAGTTCTTCTTTTCTGAATTACCTGGCAGTCCTAATAATAGGTAGTATTATCAGCTGTATCTACAGTAGTATGTATTATCTGCAAGTACAAAAGATATATTTACATAGCCAGTGAAACCAGTTAAAGCAAATTTCCATAAGAATACAGAATACATTTGCTCATAACTTTGCAAATTTTACACATTTGGGTTAACATTTTTCATGCTTTGTGTCTGCCACAATATGAAAAGGTTTTTTTTTCCCTATTTGATGAAAATTCTATTTAAATATTTTAATTGTTTCAAGAGGGTGATTAATGATGTTAATTCAGTCTTCCACCTATCATAAAGCATAGATACATTCATTTTCTCTTATTGTTTTTTGAAGAAAGGGTTTGAAGATAATTTTGGGTTTGAGTATACCTATTCTATATTCCTGAGAAAAATAATCTTATCAGGTTTAAAAACCTTTTAATTTGTCCAGCTTATAAGGTTTAAAAAAATTGAATTGAGTTGGACAGCATTTGTGATCTCAAGAAACAGCATTCCCTGAGAAGCCCACACTGATATACTCAATCGTGAAATTTTCCCTAGATTGATCTTGTTGACTCCTAAGAGACCGGTTCTTTTCTCCCAAGCCCTAACCTCTCTACTTGGCGTCCCGCTCAGAACATGCTGATGAACCATTTGCTCTATTCCAGGTCTGCTGTGTTTGGACAGCACTGACCCAAAATGTGTCGTAAATAGTTTCTTATCAATTCATGCCTGTTCAGATAGAAAGAAGCAGAAGAATATGAAGCACAGAAGTTGCACTGCCTCTGAGATGCAAGGTCATGTAGTTTTGCACATAGCATTGATGTTTGGAGCTGTGATGAGGTCTCGTTCTTGCTGTGACTGTGTACACACTCTTCCTACAGTTCAAGTTTTCCGTAGGAGGAAGCTTCTCTGCAAGCAGGCACACTACCTATCATTGACAGGCTGGTATATGAGAACTCAGTTTGCTAAGGTCTTCTTGGTAAGATGCATCCCATGCACGAATGCAGGAGCCCCAGAGAGAGCAGTTCAGAGCTGTGATCTGTGCAGGCCAATCAGTGTTGTGCTGTATGGTGGGAGCCAGTTCTTGCATCTTAGATATTTTATCACTCAGGATGATTAAGATGCCCGGGAATGTGACAGTAAAGCTAACCGCTCCAGAAGTATTTTATAATGGAATCTTTCTCTAAGGTTTTCCACAGGTGGTTCACATTTTTAAAGTACTACTGTACTTTAAAACAAGGTAGTTGGCCATGAAGACCTTCCAGCAGAAACTCGCAGACTAGCATAGGACTCCTGTGTCTCCTGACACAGTTGGGAGATCAGTAAGTCTTTTCTACTTTTCTACTTTTAGATGAAGTTATGGCAACAAGTTAAGACTAGCTCAGCAAAATTTGATACAATAGGAGCTTTTTAAACAACTCTTTCCTACAAGTCTTGGGAACATATCAGAAAGACCTTTTGACATCAGCATAGCTGTTTCTGAATTTAGCACATGTTACCATAAACTGGAAATTTGAACTCCACATTCTTTTAGCTTTACATCATCACTGAGCACATTTCAATGTCCTTATCATGTTATTTATTGCTTGGTCAGTTAGGATTAGTTTGGCGCTACAGAAGGGACAGCTGAGAATGTGGGATCCAGTTACAAATGACTTCCATGGGCTTTTTGAAAGTTAAGAGTTTTTAAATCGGATTAAAAGACATCATTTAATATGAAGTTGTGAGGGGAGAATATATAAGAGTTTTTTTTGAGTTACTGCTTTTTGAGTTACTACTCTTCTTGACTTTACTATTGATTTCTGGAAGTTCAAGATATATCCAATGTTAGCAGATAGCTTGCCTCAGAACACAGTTCTTGATCCTTTTTCAGGCAAATAATATTTTAGCTAGGTTAAGAATGTCAGCTTTGTCATAAAGTGTATATGCAGTCCTTTAACTTAAATTCTGTAGCTCTGATTATCTTGTAGGTAACATATTTATATTAATTTTTCTGTGAATTAAAGAAGAGAAGGGAAAGATTGACAAAAAGACAATATATGTTTAGTTCAAAACTTTCTCTTCTTTTTTTTTTTTAAATGTCTTGCACTCATATGTTAGATCAATCACAACTGCTATGTTGTAAATCTGTTATGAAAGGCCTTTTCAGGTTTAAGGTCTCAACCTTAAAGAGAAGAAAAATGATGAGGCCAAATTATTCTATTATTTTCAAGGCTCTTATACTAATTAAAGGAGCCTGCTAAGAGACTGAGATCAAAAAGAGCAAGAGCAAAAACAATTTGCTTAATCAGCAAAGCAAAGTCAATCAGCAAAGTACTGGTACTTAAGCAGAGGTACAATAGTACCAGAAGCAGAATAAAGTCTGACTATCCCTTGGTTATGTGAACTGATGTGCTGTCTGTTCCCCTAAAATTCTCACCTAAAAGTGTGTGTGTCACTCTGTGACCTGCCAAAAAACACTAATATTTGATAACTTTATAAAGTATATGGATTCATAGCTAAAGAGCTAAAGACAATGTTTGCCTTTTAATTAACTGTTCAATTAGCTGTTTTAATGTTATAGAGGAACAAAAAAAAATTACTGTGTTTGTTTTACTATGCCTTGTATTAAGAAGCTGTGCAATATACTTGCATAATCTCTACTGACAGGTATAACTGCTATTCTGGAAGTGTACAAAACAGCAGTATCATTTTCTGCAAATATTTGTGAAGGACATACTAGAGGATTCCTACCAAGGGTTTATTATTGTTGTTATTAGTGGTTATTGTGCCCCTAATATGCATTTTTGGAACTAAAAGTTTTCTTCGCAAACCTTAATGAAATGTCTGATGGAAGCTTTGCTAAGGAGGGGAAGCATCTTTTGCTTAAATCTCTAGGCATCAACTGCTTCAGGTAAGAGCAAGGAGAGACATATTCTGCATTTAAAAAGGGACTTGACTGAACAAACTGTAAGAACAAGCAATTAGTCCTGCTAAGCGGAAAAGAATCTATTGAGGGAAGGAGAGTTGAATAGTGCAGATTAGGATACCCTTGTGAAATGAAATCTGTAATTGTGGGTTGTAAAATGTTCAATATGCTGAAATCATTTTCTGAAATGCAGCCTTATAAACTCTTTGACTTCGAAAAACTGAACTGGATAAGGACATTCAAATAATTTTCCAGCATTTCTTACTTCCAAAAGGAATAAAAATATTATGGGTACTTTACTACTTTTGTACTAAATCTAGTCTAGAAGTATGAAGATATCTGCAATCAAAAGTTGTATCCCATGTTTCATATTTTCATATATAAACACAAACCTCAGTTAAGCTAATTGAAAATTATGTTTGGAAAATGTTGAAGGCAAACATGATCTTCCAGTCCTTGGTCAAAGACAATAAAGTTTTAAATCAGTGAATAGCTCTGGTTCCTACAGTTTCAGGGAATCTTGAAGCTCCGATGACTCGTTAAAAGGAGGATTCCCAGGATTTCTAGGCTCTATGTTTTGGAGACAGAACTCTCAGTATTTCCTTCCTGGAAAATCTTGGGGTCATTCACACTGCAAAGAATTTTATCTTTTTCTGAGAAAACGTGTAGCATGGAAAAAAAAATAGAACAGTGGGAAAAAAAAAGTATTCTGGATCCTTATGGAAATGTACTTTAACTTTTAAGGTAACATTTTAATTCAGAAATAGAAAATGGGCCTCTTCCTTTCTGTTAGATGTCTAATAAACTGTACAGAAAGCATCACATTCCCTAGAAAAAAGGTTTCAGAATTATACCTAGAAACAGTAGTCATTTTTAGCTTTATTAAATTGTTTTAGGGCTTTTCCATATCATAATTGGAGAAAAAAAGTTCCAGCAGCTGCCATTTGTAACTCAATTATTTAGACTGTATGATATTGTCTTGAAGAAAATTATGGAAGTCCTATCACTCAAGGTCTTTGCAAATAAGATTAGGAAGTAGGAGAATGTATTATAGGGATAAATTCTACAAAAGGCATATGGGAATAATGAAGGCCGTTCCTTTAATTCCAGTTCTATTACTGTAAAGATAATGCAACAGGAAGAGAATCATAGAATCATAAAATCATTAAGGTTGGAAGGGACCTTTAGAGATCATCTAGCCCAACCTCCTTGCACATGCAAGGTCACCTAGACCATGTGGCACAGGATTGTGTCCAAGCAGGTCTTGAGCGGGTCCAAGTCTCCCTAGAGAAGGAGACTCCACAACCTCTCTTGGCAACCTGTTCCAGTGCTCCATCAC
>JAUBNY010001073.1:129946-147202 GCA_032275445.1 Crypturellus soui
TCTAACAGACTTAAACTATAAGGATCCTTCTGTCTATTATTAGGTGAAAAGAAAGAGAGGAAGAAGTCTCAAGGTAGGTATTCATAAAATGAAAGTCAAAACCAGAAGCCTCACAAAGGCTGTTAAACCTTGATTTGATAACTGCCAATGTTACTTACAAAACTAGCTTCTGCTTCCAAAAACTGTGATTTAGCATTCAGATAATGCGTTTGAAAAAGGAAAAACAGGCATATTTTGTAGTAAAGGTTAGTAAGATCCACAGCACTGTGAATAGAAGTCCATATTCTGATTACCAGTACATCTCCAGACATCCTCATGAATCAAAATCAACTGAATCTTCTTATAAACATCACATACGTGGTTAGGCTATACTTAACTTTCACTGTACGAGTAAAAGATTAAATGATAGTAAGTTGTGATCAGACATATATATCAACATACTTTATTTTTGATAGTGTGCTTATAGGGAGGTGCTCTTAGCACTTTTGTCAGTTTTGACAGGATTGCTGCTGTAATTCAGTGTTGATTTGATTTGTGGATTAAGCTTGCAGTGTGACATTTGAATGTTTGCTGCTTCTTGGGTTTCATAAGAGTTATCATGCAATGTAGTTAATTCATGATAGAGTGGCAGAGGAATAGACATAAACAGATGAACAGGTTGCCCAAAGCTCAAAACAGACATTCTTCTATGTGTATTTGTTTTAGTACAACTAAATTTATAAATAATTATCTGAATAGTTTATTACTGATACTTCTATAATACTTTTTTCTGGATTGTTTATATCTCTTTCCCTATCCTATCCTATCCTATCCTATCCTATCCTATCCTATCCTATCCTATCCTATCCTATCCTATCCTATCTTATTTTTAATCCCTCCCTACTTCCATCTTTCCTTCATACTTGACTTTCTTTTCCTCTTCTTTTGCTTCCTTCCTTCCTTTGATCCTCTTTTTCTTCCTTTCCTTCTTCCCTCTCCTATCTGGGCAGATAAAGCTAGATTAATATATTAGTATGGGATACATAATTACCTAAGTAATTTTTCTCTTATGAGAAAAATAAGTATTCTACATAGAAAGAAAAAAAAGAGGGCAGAAATTCTGATTTTTAAACAATAAAGCAGCAGAAACAGAAAACTGAGCCGCTTGTTCAATAGCATACCCAAGAGAGATTTTTCACACTGCTAGGATTCCCATAAAGTGTTCAAACTAGCGGGAAGCAAAACCACATGTCATGGGAAGCCTAGACAACAGCTTTGGCTGAGATCAGCCAATATTAACACATTCGTTTTGGAGTTCGCCTTGTCAACATCAACATGTTCCTTGGACTCTTCTCGCCGCAGCTTGTGTCTGCTCTGTGGCGTCTTGCTACCTTGAAGGCAGGAGAGCAGGAGCCCTGCGGAGGATGCTGATGCCACTCAGTAGATGGGCAGACAGGGCATGCAAAGGAGCAGGGCATCTGGCGCTTCCTCTGCTGAAGCATGACCGTGTCAGACCCTGCACGTCTCGTTACATCCTGTGTGCATATTTGTTCGCACACAAGAGTTTCAAATGCAGCCGGCTTGATTTCAGCTTTTTTTCTGAGACAGGGCTCTGGCTTGGATGTGCTAATCAGATCCCAAATATTGGTCTTTGCTTCAGCAATCACTTCCTCAAAAGAGAGAAAGTGACAAGGCGGAATGATCTTTACCATAGGGATGGAGGATGCTATGGAATCTATAAATGGCACAGCCGGGATGAATAGTACCATTGTGCTAGATTGTGCAGACAGTGCCAGTTACCACAGTCAAAAGGACACTGGAGTAAAGCAGTTAATAAAAGAGAAAAGAAAGGGAGGGGTGGGTAGGGGGGGAGAGGTGGTGTTGAAAATCATGGGACTGAGAACATTGAGGCTTAAGTGCTTTTTTTTCTCAGACAATGAACTGTCTGCATCAAAGTTAGTCCAATAGTACGTAGCTTTGTGCCTGCTTCCACTGTACCTGGTCACTGGATAAATAATGAATAGTGAGTGCAGACAGAGCTTGCAAGGGCTCTATTATTCCCACAGTTTAAACTCTTCATTTAATAGAAAGTAGGAGAGGAAGAAAAAAAAAATCCAGAGGAGCTAAAAAATGAAGATATATTCATATCAGAAGCCAGAGTTGTAAAAAACACTTCATAGGAAAATTTATTTCTGTTCTAGCACAACTTATTACAGAAATAATTAATACAAGATAATTCTATAACTTTTTTTTTCATCCAAGAAGCTCAAATCACCTTATAAACTATTAATTAAAGGTGAAAGTTCCTAATATATATTATGTGAACTCTGGGAAATATTCCATTAGCTCTCAATGAAACTTGAGCACTTAAATCATGGTATTGAAATTTGAAATGTTCAACCTAAATGGCAGCGCTATTGCAGGGTGATACCACAGGTAGAACTGCCATTTCTAATGCAGCAGCAGATGAACTGCCTATAAACATTAAGGTGTAGAAAAGTATTCTCTGATTTAATAAGCTTTGGCTTGGGACTATCTTCTTTGTATCTTTTTATTTACAAGTATAGTAAGAAAAAAAAAAAAAAAGAAAGCACCAGAAAAACAACATTATAAAAAGTCAAGAAAAATTAAAAGTCAAAAAGTAGAAGAAGAATTTAAAAATCATAACTCTTAACTACTGATTCTATCCACTTCAGATTTACTGCTTTCTCAGTGTTCTATGTCCTTTCTTTTTTTTTCCTCCTATTAATTAGCTGTATGAAACATATGTGTTTATATGCAAAGAAGGAAAAATACCATTCTTGGAGATAAATGACAACACAGCTTGTAGCAAATGAGAGTAACACCTCAGGACTTCAGGATGAGGACAATATGCTGCTGAAATTAAGTTAGATGTGTTGTCTTGATGGATTGTGGTGTTTTCTCATTTTCTCATGCCATCATCTCTGTTCTTGTCAATTTTCTTTGTTTGTCACATCACAGCAAAATCCAGATCATGGACTGTTTTGGGATAGGATAGAATATTTTTTTTTTTTATTGTGGAATGCCCAAAGTGCTCCTAAATGCTATAAAAATAAGACTGATATTGGGCGATTTTTGGAGCTCAAGTTTCAGTGAAAATCAAGACAGATCCTTCAGGCAGAGAGACTTAACTTCCTTTCATTACTGTGTGAATGAGCCATGGGGGAGTTCTTTATGCTTCACAGTGTCTTTGAAAATCTCCCCAAAGTGACTTATGCTCTTAGTTGTTTTTGGAAAGCCCCCTGTCTCCCTTTTTACCCTTTCCTAGTCATTCCTTTGCAGTAAGGACAAAATTAAGAGCAATACTGGAAATTTTTTTACTTTGATAGGGAAATTTCATTATAAAAAGTACAAGCAACAATTGTAAGAAATAATGTAGAAAACTTTGCAATGTTTGCAAATGAAGCAGTTTCTCTTGCAAAAAAAGTAGACAATTGTTATAATGCGTGCACTGTGCTCGTGCACATCTAACTGCATGCAAGTTCTGTGAGCAGATCTCTCTCTTGCCCTTTCGACAAATGTTATCATTTCCCAAGGAGCACTATCTCTGCTGCAATCTGCACTTATTGCACCCTGACAGCCGTCCTGTCCCCACTGAGCATGCGCAGTGCCATTTCACATAGTGTCCTGTGTCCTTCCGTCCGCATCTATTGACAGATCTGAACTCTCCTATTATCTCAAGTAGCCAACAGCAGGACCTGTCACCGCAGCAGAGAGGCTGTGGATATCTGAGCTACTATCACGCAGCCCCATTATTTGTCCAATGACAGTGTCTTGTGATAAATGTTTCAGAAATGACATTTGAGATGACAGGGGAGGAAAACTCTTAAGTAAGAGACTACAGCTCCCAGTGTCTCCTGAGACACAATGTTGTCAATCAAGGAGGAATATTTGCAAAGAGGCAAAGAGGTTACATTTCAGACTGTCCAAAATCGATATATAGAGGCTACAAAATCCTTCCAAAAAAAAAAAAAAGGTCACATCAATAAGAAATTAGCATAGTTCTGCAAGATATGTTGGTATTCACCTTTCCAAAATATCTGGGTAACTTCTTAAAACCAATGAAAAATTTTGGTGTATAAAGGAGCATCTTTGATACAAAGAAAAAAGAAAGAAAAGGAGAAAAAAAAAGAGGAAGAAAAATCAAAGAGAAAGAGAAGTAGAAAGAGTTAAAAGAAACAAAACACTATCAAAATTAAATATAAGGGCTGGCAAAACAGTATGTGTCCAGAACATAAGACGCATTGACAGCTCGTTCATAGCCTGTGGAGATGGTGAAATAGAGCTGCATTGTCCCACCAGGTGACACCGGGTCCCACTGTACCATTCTGCAAAACAAGACAATTCTAATTGTTTCTCTCACAGTTTAAGAATATTTGATCTTCTAATTCAGATTTTCCATATAATGTGTCAAATCTGAAGTTGCTAGTGTGCACAGCAAGTGTGAAGTTACTTCGCATAGTTAACAGATCATTTCTATATATTTTGTTCTGTTTCTTTATTCCATTTAATTTTTATACATATAGTCATGTTCCATATATTCTTTATACTACAGGATCACCAGTCATTCATCATTGATAAGTTCCTTAGGTAATAACTGATTCTTGACATTTTGTCATCATTTAGGAAATGCTATCAACAAGGACAGTTCAACCTGAGGAACTAAGAACATACTAATTAGAGAATGGAAACTGGAAAATGTTAAAAATGGAGAGAGAGATTGAGCCCCCCAAAAAGCAGTTTTATATTTCTGTTTGAATGTGATACCTAAAATCCCTTGGCAGAGACTGATAGGTGAGAGATAGGCTGTGATAACTGGTGTCAGCCATGGAATAGATTCATAAGTGAAAATCTAAGGGAAAAGTCCCCCTGAACTTTCCAGGCCATACAAAGAAAAAGAAGGTCCTAACAGCATCAGTGGAGAGTGAGCATGTGAAGAGAGAGATACTGCATTAAAGAGAGACACTTCCCAGGGCAACACGGATGAAAATTAAGAAAGGCCAGGTTAACTGAGACATTGAAGCAGATAATAAGGTACTTTTAGCAAATTCCAAGTTTTGGATAAATAATATTCAGTTAATCTCGCTTTTTTTTTTTTTAATTCAGCTTACGTGATAAAGACCAACAACCTATTAAACCCTTTGGATGGCCCAGTGTACCGTCTGATCTGGCTTACTGAAGCAGCATCTAGCACTCATGCTGAACTGTGGCTAAGTGAGAATAGGGTGCATGTAAGCTGCAAGGGACAGGCATTTGTGAACTGAAGATTGCATGTGCCTGACTGCAGGAAGATATTTCATTAGTAATTTTTGTGTCTGAGAATAGACACAATCACTAGAATTTCTACTAGTCTATCCACAGTGAATGCATTAGCTTCTGTTTGGTTAAAGTACACCTCTTCAAATTGTAATTCATTTGATTTGAAGACATTGAAAGATGAAAAATCCTTGATCACTTTTTTCATCTGTCATTCACCTTGCATATTAAAAATATATATGTGCTTTCTGATTTCAATGAAGAGATTATCAGCTTTCAGTATTTGCTTCCCATTATGCCATTTCCCAATGGATTCAAGAGCTTTCTAGTACCTTGTTTTATTCCTTTAAAATTACATTGTTATTAAAAGTTGTCTCAGTGCTCTTTTCAGCAAGTGGTAGCATGCAACACTTTTTTCATTAAAGTATTTTCTAGAGCCTTCATAACACCTTTTTTTTTAGGATACTCTTCTAAAGACTCATTATATTTTTTTTTCAATGGTGCTTTTAGGAACTTCTGAAGAAACATGGTAGCCTTTAGGCTGAGACAGACTCCCACAGTAGGACCGTTAAGCCATCATACAAATGATCTCTGAAACGGGAAGCAAGAAGAGAAGAGATCATCAGGGAAATCACTTTCTTCCTCTCTGGCAGTTTGGCAGGCTCTTGATACTATAATCCACCCAAATTACAGTCCAATATGATAAAGTGGTACATATCCTGTACTTGAAAGTCACCTCCATTGGATCTATACTCTACTGCTGATGGAGCTTTCCTGTTCTGGAGAAACAAGAGATCTTTACCTAGCGTATTAGAAAAAGTGTCAGGCACAGCAGTGATCACAGAACAAAACAGATTTAAGATGAAGGTCATTTTAAAATGACAGCTATATCAACATCCCATTCGGGGTTTTATGCTAGCTATTTTTATTCTAGCCAGGCGGACATTTGTATGAGCATTCTGTAGTTGCAGTGCAGTTAATGAGTATTCTGCATGCAGAGTCACTACAAAATCAGACTCTGACATCAGCCTGAAAAATAATGTACTTTAAGTCCTTTATTCCTCACTTCCTATTTGTTTGAATGTAGCTTAGTCAAGCACAATCTGTGCTGTGGGGAAACAGTATGTTTTCTGTTCCCTTAAAAAGTAAATCATTTCAGAACTATCAACTGGGAGAGAAAAAATAAAAAAAAAAAGAAAAAACGATAGAGAGACAGTACTAAGAAGGTAGAAATATGTAAGAAGGAATGAAATATGTAAACACCATGAAGGACATATGTAAACACCACAAAGACATACCCTTTTTCTTATAAATAATAAAGTATTGCCGGCAATACTTTTGGAAGCAGAATAAGACTAATGAATTTCCATAAGACATACATAAGACAATGTTATAAGAATGGATAAGAGCAAGAAGAGCGAGAAAACAGGATTTTGGATAAAAATGTTTCTTCAACCATATTCTCCATGGAGTCCCCAGAGTCCCCATGGAAGAGTTCACTTCATAGCTCATCTCATTAATCTAGTATATACATTGTATTAAGACTTTTTTGCATACTGTGTAAGGCTAACCTGATTCTATCTTTTCTAGTGATTTAGCAGTGTGATTGTAAAATTATTTTCCAACCGTGAAAGAGATCCATTTTAGTTTACTGCTGTAAAGGACTCTTTCTAGCTACTATGCTCAGTTTCAGCAAGGGAAAAAGTGGAAGTAGGTGCAATACATTTTTTCTGTTTTGTAAAAAGTGAAGTTTTTTTTTTTTTTACTGTTCCAGTAAGTGAAAGCAAATCAATGTTTTCATGACAGATCAGAGAGAGATCTCTCTGATCTTAAGTCTCTCTTACAGAGATGACTGTAATTCACATAATGCATGAACATCTTTCAGGAAAATAAGAATTCTCATTAGAAAAAAAAAACTATTTTTATATGTGTAATTTTATCTATCTTTGTAACCAAAATCAAGATTCATTCCCGTTTGTAAGGTTAAACATGCCTCTCTATGCTTAGCTCATGACATTTCTGTACAACTTCTCACATGGCAATTTTTGGTCTTTACTTCTAATTGGATTTTGTAATACACGTAACTGATTAAGAAATAACATCTTCATTTATTTAATGAAGTGTGACTTATCTTGTTGGCTACCTCCAAATTAGAATTTCAAATCTCTGAACCTTTTATTTCAAGACAACAAAATTTAATCTTCTAGTAGCTATAGGAAAGAGCTATCTCAATTTGAGATTTGCTGCAAAGCTGGCTTTGCCTGTAACACACGAAGTAGAACAGGATAAAGAAAATGCTTATGCGCAGTAAGAAGTCTTGAAAGACCCCAAACAGCTTTTCAAACTCACTTATGCTGTTGATAGCTCTTTTAGGAGATGGTGCAGCTTCAGAGATGTTTTGAGTGAGGAAGATGATGTAGCAAGAAAGGTCAATGAGGACTGTAACCAACTCCTGAGACTTTTCCAGAGATAAACAAGGTGATATTGATTCTCAGGAGGGAAAACAACATTCTCATTAGATTATAATGTTGCAAAAGTTTCTCCACAAGGTTTCCTGAGATCTGGGATCTCAGGATTTCATAGTTTATCTTTGTTTTAGGGTTTTTGAAATATCTTCTAAAGAGGACCCCCTCCAGCTAAAGCTTTCTACTTGTCTGAAGCTGGCTCAGACATGAAAAAAAAATGAAAAATGCTGCTTCTGCAAGGAAACATGACACAAATATTTCCATAATGAATATAAACTGCCTTATGTTAGGTTTTATTATGTTCAGATTCTCCTTCTTGACCTAAGGGGAAAGTTTATGACAGTTGGCCCAAAGCTCCTTCTAGGAACTGAAAAGTTATTTGTATAGCATGCTTTTACACAATATTTCCAAAACCACTACCAGTTAGAAGGCCCATAGGGACTGTCAATTTCCTCTCTGCTTCCTGCTGGCACAGGCTAAAATTCTACCCAGGCAGACTTCCTAATGTTGGTGTTCCCTGCCAAGGCCATGGCATGCAGTGTAGGGTGGTTGTCTTATGGGATATGAACAACACAAGGCCATGAGTTACCTGCAATGGTGCAGATACCTATGCCAGCCACATTAGCATACTACCTTGCTATTATCATACCTATCTGAAAATACTAAGGTATTTGACTTGCTAATGAGGCTATCCTTGTCTTCCAACTAATTCAGAGCTAGCTTGAGAATTCTTGCATGTTCTGCTGTATCCCCTTTGATTACTTGCCCCCAAATTTGAGGCCAACAGTCATTCCACAGATAAAAAGTATGTCTGAGCCCAGAGCACAATTTGCTGAGGAGAAGAGAATGCATGGGGTTTCACACACAGATTGCACCATTTGCAGATGATTTATTTTTCAAGGAGCATAAGGAAGGTGAAGGGTTAAAGAAAAAGATTAGAGGCCATTTCAGATAGATAGAATTGTTTCTAGATTTTGGAGAGCATATAGCTCTGTTGTTACACTTCCACTCTGCTGCCTTTAAAATAAATTAACATGCAACTCCACAAAACACAAACGTTAATGACAAAGCCATGGAAAGCGTCCCTATCCTTCCTGTATGACCACTAAATAGTATGATTGAAAACCAGTTCTCACAATAAGCTGATCCAGGCTTACAATAATCCTTTCTTTTCTAGAACTGGTTTTGAGATGCTTATTTCCCTGACTCCCATTACAGCATATCCAAAGAAACAGCCAGAGACTGAGGGGCTGTGAAACAGGATGCAAGCGTAGAGATTGGAGTTGACCTGCCCCCAAAAATGGAGCCGCACAGCGGTGGAGTCCAGTTCTCAGAGCTTCCTTATTCAACACATCCTTTAAGCCAAGGTATATTCCCCTGGAGATCACCATGAAGGAGCACATTCCTTATCAAACTTTCCGAAACTTTCCTCCAAACACTTTCTAAATTATGCCTCTGGCATGATTTTCTTGAGGAAAGAGGAATAGTTGAATTAAGTTAGGTTCAAGGTGAAGAAATCAATGCATCCTACCCATTGTTATACTGGGAATCAGAATAGCTTCTTTCCTCAGCTATCCTGGTGATTACTGTAACTGACAATATATTAAAAACTTAGTCTGAATCCTTCTCTGCTTCCATGCATCCTGACCTTCCATCAGAATTTCAGACATAATTAAATGCTTCGTAAAAACAATTCAAATATTATCTTTAGCCTCAGCTTGGGGCTCACCAGTTATTTTGGCAATCTCACAAGGGATGGATCTCTTTCTGAAAGTGACTTTACCAGGATGAATTTAAGACTGTCCAAAATAGAGAAACACAAAACAGCTCATGCTGAGATAAACTGAACGTCAGAAAGAAAATGTCATGTCATTACCGTCTCTCACAAGATAACCGTTAGCTTGTGGAGAGCCTCCATGTGCAGTTACGTAAAATAGAAAGATTTTAAAAAAAATTTAGCTGTGGATGTTCCACCATATTCTGTCACGTATATTCAGCTTTCACAATATCAAATCTATATAGCAGTCAAACTTAATTTAAAAATAAAAGGCCTTGAATCAGAGGAAGCAATATGTGAAGAAATGTACAGACGTACAATAGTATAAGAGATCTCTAGATATTTTTTGCTAGAAATATGCCTTAGCCATTGGCAATGACTTCAGAAACATGCTGTGCTTTGTATCCTTGCCTTCCTCAAAGATCACAGAGAAGTCAATATACCATCATATTAAGAGCAGATCAACATGTGTCGAACCTGTCAAGTCTGTCAAGTCCTTCTCTTAGCTTTATTACTGCAGAGGTTGAGTCAATGTGTAAAAACAGTTAGAGTAGGAGCTGGCTCACGTATGGGCTAGATGATTGTATTGTGACAGAGCTCTCTAACACAAGGACAAACACTACTCAGAAACCCTTTCTTCGTTCCTAGAGGCAATAAACTCCTTTTCTTCCTAGATTCTGTTGTCTTTATTAGGGAAAAGAAGAATATTTGAATAATAGACTAGATGACAGATAGACTAGTCAATCCCAACAGGCTACCTGTACTCTAATGCTGATTTATTTATTTTATTAATCTAGGTTAGAGTTGAGGTTCTGTCTAGTCTCACAGTTTGGTTACCTTACTGAGGAAATGAATAAAAGGCTGCTTTTGGATATTTACTGGGACTTTATACAAAACAGTGAACATTTTTAAAGTCACGAGTGCCTTCAATAAGATGCACACATCAGCCAAATTGTCTGGTTATAAAAAGATATATTTACATATATTTTAATGACATTTAAAATAATTAAAACAAGAGCAGTCATTTATTCAATCAGTGTAATCTGAGCATATGCATATTTTGTGAAAATAGTTTTAATTTTTACATTTTTAACCAATAGATGGTGCTAGCAATTTCTGCATTTACTGAAATAACTGCACCCATTTTACTCAGCACAAAGCCCATAGCATTCTCCTAGAACTGCTAGAAAGAAGCAGTCTATCCATGTGCCAGTTAAAGCAGGTATGCCAGCTCAGTGGTACTCAACATTTTATATACTGAAAGGCTAGTAGAGCAGCAAAAAGCCATCAGTAACTACTCACTGCAGAACATATACAATGTGCAAAGGAGAAATCTGCTCTCACTTCTCCAATGCATTGACAAGCTTTTTAGAATGCTCACGTCATGTTTTGCAATCACTAGACTACATATTTACTTTTAGCTAAAAAGAGTTTGACACCAGTCAAATTAGCTCCTCCCTCGGTCTTCTGCAAAATGGGTTGCAAACTTAATATCTTAAGCTCAAATCTTGCCAAAATTTCATCCATATGCTTCATTTTACTCACTGGGAATAGTCCCGCAGAGTCACTCAATATGCTCACAGTGTGCAAAGTTAAGCCAATACGTGATTGTCCATGAATCTGAAGGTTAGGAATAGGCTTTATTTTTCTTATTAGCTACGTGCATTCTGAAAAATTCTTTCTGAAATACTACTGCTCTTCAAAAGAAACTTATAGTCCTACACTTTCCCACTCATCTGCATGTGTAGCACATCCTGCACTTTCAGCCTGTTTTACACAAACGCATGATGATTTCAACAAGTGGCTTTGGAATGCCTCCTGTTTTCCTCTATGACTCCCACTACGTTTTGGAGCCATAAAGGGAACTTCAAGCATCTAGAATTGTATGTGTGTGTTTTATATGGGTGTATATGCTATATATATTTATGCACATCATATATATGTATATATTTAAAGCATTATAAAGCAAGAACATCTTCCCCTACTTTGCATAGTACCTCTTTAAGAGAATATCATCCTCTGGTAACATTTACCCAGTAGCTCATGTACCTTATCATTGGTATCAGGACATGTTTACTTTTGTTTAATTTATCAAGACATTCATACATTTATAGAAGTGTAGGGGAAACATAAATTATTATTTTTCACATCTATTAAAAGAGCCACAAATCTGAAAAGCTCACTCCAGAAAATGCTGTCACTTCTATTATGCATTAACATAGTGGAAATGCTTTGAGAGATGTCAATGTGTTCTTGCAAAACCAAAAAAAAAAAAAAAAGTATTACTGAACATCTTATCTACATTTTATTCTTTTTTTCTCTCTCCATTTTTTTAGTGATTTTTTTTTTTAGTGGTTTCAGCTCCTAAGGCATGAGCCCTAATCAAAAAGCAGCATTTCTGTAGACGCATTGATAAATGGTTTAAAAAACTGGTCTTCTCATTTACTGGTAAAAGAAGCTGTGAAAGAAAGTATATATATAATATATAATGTAATTATATATATATATCTATATAATGTAATAATGCTGTTTTCAATTTAATAGTTTATAAATCAAAAATAATGATAACGGATCTCATACTTTAGAAAACATAGAGTGATATTCTGGATCTCCTTGAATACAATGTTTTATCCTTATGAATTATGTCAAAGACCTATGCATTTTCCTCAGAAGTATTTCTGGTATGTAACATCAGGGGGAGATTTTCAGTGACCATAGCAATATCCAGATATTTTGTGCTGTACTTCTGCAATGCAGAATTGTTATAAAAAGCCGAAGACTTGCAGTCTGCGTTAGCTACCTCATAAGCTGCCTTTCAGAAAAGCACTGAGAAGGAGCTTCAGTCACTTCCACTCCCTGTTTTCTCTCTCACCCTGGATATTGATGCTGTATAATCTTCTGAGCAATTTGTGAAAGAAGATGATGCCATGAACACAAGTCATTCCCCATTTTTGCACCTTTTTAAGAATATCTTCATCTTCTTTCGTGAAGCTGTGACTCCTTAATAGAGTATATGTATATTTAGCCCGCAACCGGAACCCTGCTACCTTTTCTGACTGAAATGCAAGTATTAGATTCATTCTCCCAGGAAGTAGCATTGTTGATCTCTCTTGAAAGACAGAGACGCAAAGCACAAAAGGCATAAATTAAATTATCCTAGACTACATGGTGATTCATCACTGAACAAAATAGCTACTTATAAGCAAAATCAAAAAACAGTTCTCTCACTAACAGTGTCAACATTCAAGTCCTTCCTTATGGAGCAAACTCCGTCTACTTTGCCAGACAGAAGATATCAGACTTTGTTAAAAATGAGTAGACATTTACGGAAAACTGGGAACAGTTTAATCAGCGACAGATTACAATTAATCCATTATTCAATACGTGCAGACTTTACATCCAGAAATAAATCACTGATTCCCCCACACTTCTTTTGTTTTGTTTTTTATTCTGCAAAAAAGTTATCAGAAATACTCTTATTTTAGTATATCTCTGAGGATATTGGTTTGAAACATTAAGGGATCTTTAGGTCATATGTCAGATCCAACATTTCAGAAGTGATGGAACTCAGCAAATAATTCTTTGTCATCAGGAAGCTACAGCTACATTTTTGCTTTCTGCTCTGTGACAATATTCATTCATATGCACACTGTAAACAATACTTACAATAGTCATGGTATATACAATATCCTGAATGTAGCTTCTAGGCCATTGACAGTGAGCATGATATTTCGACTTAGGAGGCACCAATACCTAAAAAGATTCTATGGTTTGATTTATCTCTCTCTTTTTTTTTCCCTAATAAACTAGTAAACAGAGGCATATCATGTGCTGCCCTAGGATGATCCACACTGTAACATTCCTACTACTCTTAACGCTTGTCTCAATCTCGACTCATTCCAAGCATAACATTAGGAGGTAAGGCCAGAGGATACATTGCGGATAGAAATTACCCAAGATTATTTCCATTAGTCCTCTCTGTTTTGAAGGGAAGAGGACTTCCCTCTAAAGTATGCAAGTAATTTGTCCTCAGAGCCAGAGAACAGTATGTGATCTGTTTTTTATAGATATGTATGTTTTTTATAGATATGTATAGACATAGTCTATAAAATCCTCCACATACTATCTGACAATTTTCAAGGAAGTATAAATACAGTTTTTACAGATGGTCTTTCTTCTGCCTGAGTGCACACCGACTGTTATGGAGTTTGGAAGTTCACCCTGAATTCATTGCAAGGTGCACCGTCGGGAGAGTCCATCTAAAAGCTGTTCAAAACAGGATCAGAAGGATTCTCACAGCTTTCATTATGAATACAAAAGTAGACAAAAGTCAAATACTAATGTATGATTTTAAAAATTTAAAATTAATTTTATTTTAAAAATGTTGACTCACTTTTGAAAAAAATAAAAGCAAGGATCAGAAATAAATGTTCCTTCTTGACAGTTTACACCATACATTCTTAGTAATTTTCTCCCTTTCCTCTACTAGTTTATGGAAAAGGCAGGACAATGAATTGCATGAACCACAGGTCTCAGCCTGCAAACTCACTACAAATGTTATGCCTATGAAAGCATAATCCAGGATGCATATTCTCAGAAGGAAACAGAAACATAGGAATCAGCACATTGACAGAAACCTCAGAAATGAGGGGGATATCTCATTTTAACTTGCAATAAAACGAAGCAATCAACAACATCTTTTCAGCTACATAGTTGGAGGAGTTCTGCAAGTGGGGATAATAAAACTTACTTCTGTTCTCATTGAAATCAGTGCCAAAAAGCCTATTAAATTCATTGGTGTACAATCGAGCATGCTACAGTCCCATCTTTTACAACCAGTGAAGTCATGGCAGGTATAATTCAGTCACTCACCCAATAGTAATTGAACTGACCCTAATCCTAGTGCGTGGGCTTAATCAGCACTAGTATTTAGGTTTGCATGACATTGCTAGTTTATAAAGGAAAAGATTGGAGTGGAATGGAATAATGTTGGGGTACTTCCACTATGTGCAGTATGGCAGGTGGCTGCATCTATAATACTGTGGGTATTCCTGAATAATTCCTTGTGGCAGAGAATCTGGGAGAAATGGGAGAATGTATGGAAAAGAAGAGATAAAAATTACTATTGGAATTTAAGGACAGAATGATCAGGAAAGACAACAAACCTCAGAGCATGTGAAACTATTGTTAAGAGATTTCAGTCTTTGAGGGAAAGTTGCATAATGCTAGTATACAAATGTTAACAGTGTTTAAAGACCAAGGAAAGATAATAAATTATTATGTGTGTCATGCTGGGAGTGATATTAGTCATTTAGACTCAACAGGAAGCATTTTCAGAAAAGCTTTTATGATTGTTCTTTGTCTGTTCCCAGTGAAATCAGGATAAAAAGTTAATTGACTTCAATAAAAGGATACTTTGGTCAAAGAATAAGAACCCAGAACCCAGAAGAGGCATATCAGAAGTAACAAACATGGCAAAAGAATAAATATAGTGCAGACAATAATGCAAGTGAAGTGAGTGCAACATCGATGATATGAACAGCCAGTGACTAAATAATGAATGTACCCAATAATTTTATTGGTTCAGCTTCAATAACTGCTCAATAATTTTATTGGTTCAGCTTCAATAACTGCTAAGAATCAGGACCTGTTAATAAAAGTACCAAGCAGTGTATGCCCTGCTGATTTTATTGCTTACACTAACCTGACAGAGGTTAAATCTGCCAAGTTCAGCAGACTCTCATCCCATTTTTCAATACTTTTCACCATGAGTTGAAAACACTTCTCTCCTGCTTCCCCTCCTCCCCTCCCATTCTCCTCTACTCCACAAAACATAATCCTTGAATGCAAAATCATCTGAATTAAGTCACTGAAGATTTAATTCTCACTAAATGGAGATTCAAGTAGGACACTGAAAAAGTCTTACAATATACCCCTCCCAGACTTGTTTGGCCACTGTACTTTAGCAGTCAAACCATTCTCCAAATCGGCTGGTAGTCATTGAGATATTTAGATTGGAAAGGACCTCTGAAAGTCTAGTAGTCTGACTGCCTGGCCCAGAGCAGGTTGAATCAGGCCAGGTTCATGTCTGATCACATCTCAAAACACTCCAAGGACAGATGTTCCCAACCTCTTTGGGCAACCTGTTCCTAGTTCCTACATACCCAATTGAACAAGAAGAAATAATAATTGAAAGCGCTGCAAGATTGTGATCTATCCATTCACGTAATTGTTGACTGCAATTATTGGTGCAAGACACCATCTCTTCTGTAGAAGGTCATAGCAGAGGAAGATAAGAGAATTTCTCAGCTGAGACGCTTGCTATATTTGCAGTCTCCAAGGACTCAAAAAGAATCATGATCTACCCAAAGCAGCCAGCATAGCGTTTTGTAGCCTCGTGCAAGTGGGCATCTAAATTCTAGACCAATGCTCCCCCGTAATACCTGTATTTCATGCATCTAATCAAGAATCAAGACAAATAAGAGAATAAGAACAGATTGAACTTCCTATTTAAGGAACTCTCTGACACATATTTCATAGTTATCAAATCAAAATATGATTAACCTGAAATCAATAGTAATATTAAGCTTGAATATGGGGGACACAGACACCCAAACTACCATGCTATTGATCTGACTGAAAAAGTGTAAACTCCACCAGGGAGAAAAAAAAATATAGCTAGTTGAAAGTCACAGGGAGCCTGGTAGATTTTTTGTCTAGCTTGTTCAAATGTGGTGTTTCTCTTTTGCAGCAGATAAAATGCATTCAGACATTCCCACAAAGGAAATTATATTGTATGCCACTTTTTTAATAAGATTAAAAGAGCTACTTTCACCAGCAGTGACTGCCTTTAATTGGTATGCTGCAAGGGAGATGACACATCCCTGGATGGCACATCTGTTAAGTTTAGACTGCAATCAGTAAAATAGGTTTTCCAACAGACGACTTGTCAAAGCCTTGACACAAGCATTACTGGTGCATGTAGTCTGTTGTTCACTTTCTCCCAGTTCAAAAGTTCATCTTCTGCCCCACACATCTTCTGAACCCAAAACATATCAAAATATGTTTCTCTATTCTTTGTTGATTAATGTGCTATTCATGGATAGAACTAAGTTTTCTTAAGGAGGGCACAGCATATTTGGGGTAGAACAACACTGAAGCTGAAATGCATGATATTTCCGTCTGCCGTTTTCAAATGATATAATAACAGCCACAGTGTTTACATGGTAATAGTCTTTCAGTGTCCAAATCCAATCCAATGTGTCCCATTTGATATTCCATCTTTCCAGAAATAAAAATGATTAGCATGCTACATTGGATAGATGCAGATTATTACTACGTTAGATTAGATATGAACATTCGGTGATATGGCTGTTATTCATTATAGATGCAAAATGTTTATTTGAGAAGATATGTATTGTTTTATATTTTATGATTTTTTATTTACATTGATGCATTTGGTGGCTTAAGTAATGTATTGTAATCCCGTATCTGCATCTGGAGGTCTGAGTAAACAGGGATGATCTTTATTTAAATTGGATAAGTTCTTACCTAGAAAGTACATGGCAGCATCTTAGAGAAATTATTTCTCTGTTAGTTGGCTATGACTAATAAGTCAATACACTGTAATGTAATGTGAAATAATAATACATAAGTCTGATTTTTAAGGAGGTCTTTGCATTTCTTTAAAGGTAACATGTAATAATTGATACTAGGGGATAGGAATAATCTCACAAATTCTTAACATTTAATCGGTTA
>JAUBNY010001073.1:149021-166776 GCA_032275445.1 Crypturellus soui
GGATTTTTGTTTGTTTATTTGATCTTTATTGTTCAAGATTCTACATTCCAAGTGCAGTTAAATTCTCATTGCTGTTACTTTTTTTTCTGTCAGAGCAGTACCCACCAAATAATTGTGTCCACAGGAGTCGTCCCTGGAATACTCCCTAAACAGCTAGTTGAGAAGAGTGGGACTGTTCTTCAAATTCTGTTGTGGCCCTTAGCTGGAAATTTTTCCCCTGTTATTAAAGGAAGATAAATTAGACCATTTGAGCGCCACACTGTTGCAGCTCTATTAAGAGTATGAAGCTAACTCACGGGTGTATGTGCAACACTGCCTTGTGCTGTGCAAACACCTTTATAGCAACAGCCCTGGACAGGGAGAGCCTCTTGATTGGTCATTCATCCTAGGGACAATCTTATCCCTCCCTCTGCAATGTTATCCTTTGAGAAAGTATGATCCTTTTGGGAGTGAGCATCGCTGAATTCCCAGTATTGTAGAGTTGGACTCGCGTAGTGTGTATGTGAATAGCAGGGACACTTGGACAGCAGTGTCTTAGTGTCCTAGCAGGGAAACTAAGACAAGCAATTTCTTGCTGAAACCTTTATCTAGCTTTCATCTCTGTAAGCATCTTCCTCATTGATATTCTTCTTACCTTTGACCCAGGAATTTTAAACAATGAACGTGGAGTTTTTTGAAACACCAGATTTTTGTTTGTTTGTTCTGTGTTTTCATAACACCAAAACACAGGGATGCAGGTGGTGCCACAGTGGGATACTCAGTAACATGAAGAAATGCATAAATAAAAATGATCAAAGAGCACTGGAGACTTAAAGCAGATCCTACTGTTTCTCTGGTTAAAAATTTAAACTTGTTGGTATGCACAGCATTATGGGACTAGAGGTTATGCCCTAAAAGGAAAATCAGGAAATAATTGTATTCAAACTCAGCGCTTGTAGCCATTCCAATTCATACTGCACATCCCCATAAAAAAGAAGACACCTTCAAGGAGAAATACAAAGCAAGAGGGAAATACTCTTCTTTTCAATACCAACAAATAACTAGCTTTAAAAATTGTTGCTTAGATAGATGCTATTTTTATACAAGTAATATTAGTGATAATCACTTATACTGGTATTTGCTTTTAACTGACAGATTCAGGGTGACTTCATTGTTTCACAGAGGTTTTTTCCACTTGAATGGTAATGGCGCTATATAAATTCTTGATTGCATTTTCTCGCTTTTTGACACAGTGTTCTGTATTTGTCATTTGTATACATACATATGTAAACAGCTTCATGACAAATTCTATTTGCTGACTCACCTTGAATGACCCATAATGTATCTGATTGCAGGATATGGTACTATTTGGAAAGGCACATAAATTTAATATGCCCACTTGTCCCAGAAATTCTTATTGTGCTTTAAAGAAAGAGAGGCAGTAGGAAATATGAGAGTTGGACTTGATATGAAAATATAGGAAGAAGGCATTCAAAAAGATGAATAATAGGACGTTATGTCCACACTGGAAAACATGATTTATTGGTTATAGTAATGAAACAAGAAATTTTTGTCTTCTTTTGCTATAGACAGATGAAATCTCTGTGTTAAATGCTTACCTCAAGGGACAGGTAGAACTCTTCAGAAGGTGCAATGCTTTCAGAATGCTTTTTCCATAAAAAAGCATGTCTGTGGTACACCACTAACTTATGAGGCCATTTAAACTTGTGCAATACAAGAATGATCAGCAGAGGACCAGGTGCCATCAAACAGAAGATGAAAAACAAGTTATTAACATGTTCCTGCTTGCAATGTGGTCTGGGAGGGAAATGTGTAGTGTTACAAACTCAGATACAGACACCTTCTCAGCTGTCCCCAGTCTTCTCGTTCAGCTGCAGCTCCAGAGGTGAAGATTTCCAAGGTCCCTTCTTTATAAATGACTCTCTGAAATACTCAGACAAGTCCAAACCATTGTCTGTCCTTTGTGATTGGTGACAGAAATACCCAATATCTGCTGTGGCTGTAAATATCATTCACGCATTTGGGAAATTTCCATTTTGAAAATACTGTCCTCTACATGCACATCTGGAGAATGCAACAGACCTCACTTCTACCTTATTTTTCTGCTTTCTTCTGCTTTCTGCTTATATTTCTGCTTTCTTCTACTTTTTTTTTTTACTAAATAATTAGAAAGCTAATAAAGAAAAGGCTACATATTCCTGTCTCCACCATCAAACATCCAAAGTTTACTTCTCATCAGGTTCTGTATCTGATTAAACTTCATGTGATTCATTTTAAAAAAATGATTTAATAACTGATTTTAATTTGAACACACGTGCATAAGCATATATACAAAGAATACAAAAAAAAATCAATTTTGTCCATTTGGCAAAGCCAGATGCTTGCCTGTTAAAAGTTGTAGAAATAAAGCAAACAACACATTTAGCAAGCTAAGATGATCTCAGAGGTTGTCATAATACTCATAAAATATTTCTGAGATTTCTTAGAATTCTAACTAGGATACCTGGAAATTAATTGACTGTCTTCTAATTTATTTTTCAAAGGGCTGCCTCTGTTCATCGTTGGATCTTTTATAAAATAGATTGAAAACAGGAGGAGGAGCTCTTTTGTTTTTCTTTTTCTTTGTCTTTTTTTCCCCTTTTTTATGATGTCCAAAATTTTCAATCAATCACATCAATTCCAGTGAAATAAATGGTTACAGTTTTTGGAATTTTCTCATTCTCTAAAACCTATTTTTTTTTCAAAAACCTATTTTGCAATAATAATGGAGTGTCAAAAACTTCGTGAAAACATAGACATTTCTGCTTCACCTAAATTAATTTTAAAGACTATTTTATGGACTTCTACAAGCTTCCATTTATCTCTCTCTAATATTAATATATTGAAAGGTGGATAGCAGAGGTGATCAGACAGCATGGAATCAAATGCCAGGTATAAATCAATGGTGTCTAGTTCTGCATTGCATTTATATCAGTGAATAAAAAAAAATCAGCAAGATCAGTGCCTTAATGAACTGATACCCTTTGAAACTAAATCTGACTCAGTCAGACTAGAAAATGATGAGAAAAAGTGAAATTACTATTTTCAGTTAATCAGCATTATCATATCTTCTACCAGAAACATCTTGGGACACTCACAACACTCTAAAACATTTTGTCATTATTTGGTTCAATCACTTGAATTAGTAAACCAAAGCTACAAAACCAAAAAGGCCCTATTCCATTTGAGAAAAGAGGAAGTAAACAATAAGCATGTCTAATGCTTGATCCACTGTGATCCATTTATGATCCGTTAATCTATTACACCTACATTTGATCAACATGCAGCAAGAATCAAAACTAATATCGACAGGACTGTCCCTCAATGCTGGTCCAAAACTGGACTTTCTTTGGGGTATGCACCTTTCTCCTAAATTTGGAGCCCTGTGGCTCACTACAACGGATTTATATTATATGATATTGGTATTATGTTACATTATATTTATTATATTATTCGGATAGACTGATGTCTCCATGGTCCGAAATAAAAGTGATCAAAGATACAATGCATCTAATATAACAGGTTTGCCGATTTTCTCTCCTCCTCTTCATCCTCTTGTTAGCTTCATTTTAAATCTAACTTCAGAAAATGGAGCTGGACAAGTCCTGATTTCTATATAAAGAAAAAAATTAAAAAATATGAACTTTTAGGCTATATCCATAACTGAGGTTAGGGGCATAGCTCCAATGCCTCTCTCCTCCCTTGTTCCTGTGAAGACATTCAACATGAATGTGGACAGACAGACTGTAGATCACATCATCCCTTATGAAATATCTTCAGGACAGAATAATTGTTCTGCAGCTTCCTCTCCTATTTTTGGGTTTTTATAGTAGCTGGCTGCTACAAGTATCAACATCTCATTAGTAGCTCTCTTGACTTGGTCAGATTGTTTTAAGGTCTTCATCACTGTCTTAATAACTGGTCCAGTCTGATTAATTTGGACCGTCACTCCGAGAAATTACATTTATTAGTTAAAAAGACAAAGAGAGAGAGAGAGAGAGAAAGAAAATAATATCATGTAACAGTCATTTTCCAGATACCTTTCTGATTTCTATTGATGAATGCATAAAGCAGTTGCAAACTACAGAAATGTTACATCAACCTTTTTGAGACAATGACAGAATTACATTAGCAGTTCTTTTGTTTTGTTTTACCATTATTGTATCTTTTCCCTAGTCTGTAGCAGATGTATATGTTATCAGGACTAATGGATGTATTTATGAGCATAATTGCATGCATCTTTTTGTAACTGAAAAAAATGTATAATAAAATATAAATACAAATATTTCATGATATAGTGCTGTGACAATGAGTCCTCTTGTCCAATTAGCATAGGAATGACATTCCTGTCTAATACAGCTCATGGGAAACAGTGACTGTCAGCAAAAGGTAAACTGTGTCTAATCTCAGTTTGAAAATAGCCCACATATATTCTGTATGGAAATCAGTCAGCTAACCTCTTTGGTTTCACTGAAAATATGATTCCATATTATTGAACCTTAAATATGCCTACCTTTTTCATTATGAATAGAAATACATTTACCAGTAAAAACACTCTAATCTTGCATTTTGTGTATATAAAGCTATATTTTGTAATTCACATCCCAATGTGGCATTCATCCTTACAATCATATAAAGCAATAGGAAATTTGGTGGGGAGGGGGGGCAGGGGGTGAGGCGGAGTGCCTTAGTGTCTTCTAAAAAATAAATCCCAAATATTCTGACTGACATGCAACTGTTTAAGTCTGATGAAATTCTCAACATAGCTTAACTTCCCTTAATTAAAAAGAGCGAATTCCATCTACTGCATGCCCAGAGTTATCAAACTGTATAAACCACATTTTCAAACACCAACAGAGCCCCTAGAAATTGTCCCATTCTGCCTGTCCCACAGAGCTGCACAGCAGGCAGAGGGGCTGCTCAGCTCCCAGGAAACCAGCACTGCCACCTGCCACCGAAATAATCAGTTACCTTGTTTTATAAACACGATGAGCATAGGCACATAGCTGGCAGACTCTGGGAGGGATGGCAGGCATATGACTGAGATCCCCCTTCTGTCTTCTCAGGCATCTGAAATTTATATCTGGTGCTGAGACTTCTTTTTTCCTCAGTAATTAAGGATGAGAAAATCACAGGAACAGTCTTGCTAACCTTTTTTAAGCAGGGATATGGGCATGGATATTCCTATTTTGCTGGGTTCATACATCTTCCTTTAAGTTGGACAACATTTTGGGGTAGGAAAGAAACATCTCAAAATGAACGAGTAGGCACTTCAGAAATGATACTTAATACACTCACTTAGGGTGAGACACACTGAAATACCTTAGACGTGGGTGAATAAGGAGTTGGGTGATACTGGTATCCTGTCAAAAGTCATTCTTAAATGAGGAATAGCTCATTGTCATTTTCATGGAAAATATCAGTCAACGTGATTTTAAGAGTTATAGCTGTTTTGTCTGTAATTTGCTAACTCAATAAGCAGTACTGCCTGAGGTCCACAGTAAGTCTGGGATTGTAGCATATCAATGGTTTACAGATACCCTTCCTAGCTTCTGTCATCCTAACTAAGGCAGGACACTTTGAGTTTACCTGGAACATACCTAAATTCAGGATGTAGGTGTGCTGACTAACTACATAGAGATTTCATATTTCAGCATCTCCTTTTATAAGTCCAAAAAAAAGGAGCTGTTGAAACCACTGATCCAATTCCCAAGGGTCGCTGGCAATGGACTGCATTTCAAGAAAAAACATATGAGGCATTCATTAGGAAACTTTGTGGAGTCACATTTCCAAGTGCCACAAGGCACTTCAAATGTAAAGTTTCCAAAAATATAATTCCAGAAAGAAAGTAAAAAACTCCCTTCCCATATTTTACATGAAATATTTAGTATTTGATTTAAATGAATTTCAATTCCTTGTTTGTTTGTACTCTGTAACACATTAAAATATTTAATTAAACACATCAAAATATTTCCTGAAACGGTTCAGATGATTGACTGTGGTATAGTTTAAAATTTTTGCATGCAGACAGTGATAGCAAACTGAATTTCTTTCTAACTGTATGAATGTTCACTCCTATGGCCCTGTTGTCAAAGAGCTCTTCCAACACACAGCTCTATAATTAATGTACTGTTGCATACCTGCACACAAACCATAAAACATTTGGTTTTGCCGAATATAAATTTATGCTCCCAAATTGCTTGCTTTCATTGTGGTAACCCAGGTTTGCTGTTCAGTAATCATGGACTCTTCAACCTACATACATTGATGCTCGTTCTTTTAGATGAGCACTGTTTTGTGACTGTGACTTTCTCATGTTCTTGCTTCAGAAACACAATCATCAAATGTGTTCCCAAGAGGAATTTACACCACATCTTGTCTGTCTTTTTCAGCAAGATGTAGCAAAGACATTACTTACAGCATATAATAATCTATAATATTAACAGCTGTCAGGACATTAAAAAGCAGTTTAAGCAATTGCCTCTAGATTTTAAGATTTATAAGGTAATGAAGTCTTGGGGGTTAGGGAGAATTACACAATGGGAACAAAAGCAAAACACCCACTCTGACTTCATAAAATCAGAAAACCCTGAAAGAACATTTTGTAAAGTGTTTAGGATCTTCATTAAATGCATCGTTTACAGTCTAGCAAAGATACTAATATATCAGCCGGGCCAGAATCACTATCAGGCTCATCAGCACAATGCAGGCAGCAGGGACATTTTAAAAGGGCACTTCAGTTATGCCCTAAAGTAGTTTCAGTATCTATACTTTAAAAATATGATCAAGAATGTGGAAAAATCAAAAGCCATATTTCATGCTGATGTGTTCCAGTGCATTACTGTCAGACTTTAACCATGGAAGGAAGAGCCCCTTTGTGCAAAGAGAATAGCTAGAGAAGATTCAGGGAATGATAAAATAAGCTATAGGAAATAGTTATGAAATCCTAGGTTTATCTAGCAAATATGAACACAGCTCAGCTCTATGGAATAGTTGTGGTTAGCACTGATGTTCTTTCTAGTCCATTAAAATTAGCTTAGTTGGCTATTACATGGACTGTGTTATTTCCTCCTTGAAACTCTCCACTGACTCCTCAGCAAATCACCTCAGTATTTCTTGTCCTTGCTTCAAGGTCTTATAATGAAACTCATGACTCAGCCTACATTTTACACCCGTTTCTGGCACTGTGAACCTTTTGCATGAATTAGGCCACCCTTCATGGCCAATTCAAAGACCAAGGGCCTTTGAATCGAATATCCTTCTAATCCTGGTTTGAATGTCAAATCTCAGTATTTTACTTTTAATCTGAAAGACTCCTGAAGCACAGGATAGAATACCTTGAAAGACCCTTGCATTAGTGCTGGGTAACTAATATTTACAAGAATGTTTTTTTTTCCCTATCATTTTAGAGGCTGAACTAGAAAATTAGGAAAATTATATAATTTTACATTAATATAGATTTATTTTCTTCTTTTTTTCCACCTCTGACTTTAACATTTATAGGAAAGAAATTCAAAAGAAAGTGGTTAGAGGTGGTTTAGGGGGGTTGTTTTTGTTTGCTAAATATACAGGTCATTCTATCTTTTTTAAAAAGTAAAGTAAGATTTCTGACCAAAAGGTTGTTTTTTAACACAGGGCAAGTTTATAACACAGATGACTGTGAATGAATTTTCAGAGATAATACAATCACATTATTCTTTTGGGGGGTTTATATGCTCTGCAAGGGTAATTAGTTTGTGTGGATACAACTTTCATTGTAAGAGCTAGTGGTGATACTGTTGTGCAGCATGACACTATACAGTGTAGTCATACCCAGAAAGCCTATTTTTTTTAAAGTGTGAAAGTAAATAATTACAAGCTTCAGAATTTATATCCACTGAGTTTTCTTATGTTGGGAAATATTCACTAAATCATTAAGTAAATTGTTTTTCACTCTGGATTTCCATTCTATAATGAAGTAAAGGCTTCATCAGTAAAGTTTGCACGGTTTTTATATATGCATAAAGAAGAAATGAACTAGTTATCCTTCCTCTTTTGCAAAGGACATATTTGTCACCATTTTGCCATCAACGGATCTATATCATTCCAGTAAAAAAAAAAAGTAATGGGCAATTTTCTGTATTAACAGAGAATAATCTTTATTATTTGTTTATTTCTATCCTCTTGTAGGCCCAGCAGACTCTTGTAGGCCCAGTAGACTTAAATCAGTGTATTTTCACTTGATAGGGTTATTTATCCATCTTTAAATCATCAGAACTCTGTCAAGAACAGACAAGTAAATTTAGGAAAAAATGCACAGAAAACCAGCCTTTCAGCAGTATGTGTTCTGTTAATTGCAGTAAAGCTTAAAACAACATAATAAACCAAATACCAGACTCATCACGAATCGACATGCGACTGCTGCCAAATATACCATAAAATTAATTATTTTTATTTGGCACATGGTATAGGGCAGAATGACTTGATTTAAAGTAAGAAGAGTGAGAGCTGACAGGAAAATCCAGAAGCTAAAGAATCATAGTGTCAAGAGAAAAGCCAAAACATTCATCTGCTACTGAGAAATCTTAGCTACTTGAAGCGAAGTATAGAATTAATAATACCTGCTTCACATTCTAGATGAGACCATTCTCAATGCAATTATCTGAAAATGATAACAAATATATTATTGACAGATGCATTAACTGTATCTGCGAACATCACAGGTTGCACAAGACGAAGTAGAAATCAGGAGCTGAGGAACCAAGAGCACCTCTTTTATTAAAAGCACTGTCTGGAAGTCAAACTCATAAGAGCATATATGGACATAATATTGACTTTTCCTGTCCTGTGTTATTCTGCTTGTGCTCGGACATAATTGCAACCAAAATGTATGCTATTAGTCACTGTCCCATCTTTTGTTTTTTTTCTTTCTTTTTTTTCCTGTAATAAAACTGAAAATGTTTTAGGAATAATGCCACCTTCAAAGACTAAAGGACAAAACTGTTTTACCCCAGCATATGAAATCAATATAACTTAATTATTCTATGTTGGTCTAGTGAATTGAATGCATCCATCACAGAAATTTTTCTCCTTCCAGTGTTTGTTCATTAGAAGAAGGAAATAAATATTATTTACTGATTCAGGATTGAGACAAAAAACAACACATGGATTCTTTATTTTTATTAAATTTAAATAATGACAAGTTACCCCTACCCACCATTCCTCCTTGACTAAAGCTCTTAGAGAGAACAGACAAAGTGAAATCATAGGCCAGCTCAGAGAAAGAGGCTAAACGGTAATTACACTAGTGGATTTTTTTCCCTATCTCTTGCCTAAAAGGTCATTGAAATTTAACTATCCAAAAGATGTTACTGTGCAACACGACAGTTCAACCAACTAAAAGATTAAACAAGAACAGCTTGTCTTGTTCTGTTTCCAATTCTTCTGCAAGATCTTTCAATTTTCCATCAATGAAGAGCTAGAGATACTGCTCAGAAATGTGGAGTATATAACAGAGATTGATAGCTTTTCTGATATTAAAATGATACCTATTATATCCTTGTACAAAAATGCCTCTCATCTTTTGGAAAGTGGAAAGACCCCCTTTTATAGTTCATTGTGTTGTGTATCAAAGCAAAAATATTATTTCTAATTGTTACTTTCAAAAGAGATCTTGCAGTGAACATTATGAGTGAAATTTCCAAAAGAAGTAATAGTTCCATTTCCTTTTAGTCAAGATTTTCAAAATCTCTAGTGGGTATATAGATTCATCTTAGATCACATTTTTATTTTGCAACAAGTCTTGCCTGTATACATTTGTTAAGAACAGTTTCTCTGAAAAGCAACTAGGAACAATTTCTGTCCCTTTGCCTCCATGCAGTTACAGTTACATCAATATATACAGACATTGGCGCAACTTGTGTGCAGACTTCAAACACATAAAAGTGTACTATATCCTTTGAATAATCCCACCATTAGTAAATCTACATACTTTTACAATATTACTTACTTTTGCTCTTTTTTTTTTCCCCCCTCTATACTCCTTTTATTTAGTCCTTCTTCTTCTCTGAAGCTAGCTACTTCATTTCTTTGAAGTCCTTATTTAACCTTATTTAACTTTGACCAGAGAAATCCATTTCCAAATGAGAAATAACTCTAAATGAGAAGGATAGGTATCAGCAGGAATTACAGTTAGTCAATAATTTTCTACAACAAGGAACATCTATGAGAATGCCATATTCTATCAGAATCCAGTTTTGTGTATGTGATACAGCCTATGGCGGATATCTAGGGAACAATCCAACGGCACTCCTTAAAATATATGCTATAATTATAGCAGTTTCTGGTTCAGGGACTCCAAGTAGAAAGACAATGCTTTTCTATTTTTCCATTCATGTACTTAATGACCACGTCTTGGTTCTTATACACTTGTGGCACCTATAATGTTCCATGACAGAGACTCCCATAGATTAGCTACACCAGAAGTATGGCCTTCTATTTGTTTAGCACTTTGCACACACTAGTCTATCAGAAGAGCCCTGTTTGCCTTCTCCCTGACAGTCCTGACATTCTGCCATATCCACCTTATATCATTTCTCCTTCAAACTAGATTATTTAATCATCCTTCATTCCTTAATCACCCTACTATAGGACATGGATTCTGAATGCTCTTACTATAACTTTCCATTTATAATACCTCTTTTCTTATAAGAGAGGACAAGACCACCACAAAAATATCTAAGATGATTGTGCTCATTTTTATCCTGGGAGGTCAGATTTGAGAACTCTCATCCATTAGGAAGGGATTAGATTTCTATCCCCTAATATGGCAGACCTGCCACTATGCCATGAAGCTATAAGGCAAGTTCTCAAGTCAGAGACTTGAGAGAGCTGTTTTAGAAAAGTATCTGTTAGGGAGCAGAACGGCTTCCCAAGCTGCTTTCTAAAATCCCTCAAGTATTTTAGTGTATGTCTGTATTTCTGTCTTATTCTCTTAAACAAGTTTAATTATCTAGTTTCATAGAGCTTGCTTCATCATGCCTTCAGTATTAGAAGTTAATGATCTGTAGAATCAGATCAGTAGAAGCTTCCCAATATCTTAACCAAAATATTTCCCTAAGGTACATGGTTTCAGTCCTGAAGGGATATACAATAAAGTTAAGAAAATGAGGTACAAATATCTCATCCCTTCATTCAGTGTAACATGCTAGATCATTCTTGTCTTTTGTAAATGTCACGTAGAAAAGTACAAAGCTGGAGATCCACACCATGAACATAAAATATATATATCAGTATACTCTAATATCCCGAGATCCTTGCCCAGCAAAACTTGTTCATAATTCTTTTTTTTTTTTTTTGATAAAATTATGATCTTCTCATAATGGAAATCTGTGAAGAGCTGTATTCTGATAGAGGTACATGCTGCACATGTAGGGTTCCTGATACCAAAATAGCGTGGTTCAGAATACTTACTTACTGATTCAACAGCCAGAAACAGCCAGAAAGAATGAGATACACATTTCATCTAGAAAGATGATATCATTTTCTATCACTTCTCCCAAATATCCACAATAACCTCAAAATGAAGCAAGTAAAATGGAAGCCAATATCCCACACATTCTCTGGAGCTGGGAGTATAATGGGTTATTTTCACTATGGCATTTTTTCAGTAGTGGTGACTCCATGAGCTTGTCTTGGAATAGCTATGAGCCACCGCAAACAAGCTGTGCAGTCACAATTCAAGAAAGTATGCCCACACACAATCTGTGGTTCTCTCAGTGGGCAAACACATAGCAAACATAACAAATGAATATCATCCTGTAATGTCTGAGGTGTCAAAATAACACAGAGAAGTTCATAAGACTTTGATAAACTGGCAGAATAAGAGTAGAGAAGACAACACGTGAAGAGTAGAGAAGACAATGGCACAGCAACGTTCTTCTCTTCATTGTTAGTAGTATCCCCTGGAATCAATCCTGAAAAAATCAAATCCTGAATTTGACCAGAATTTAAAAACAAACAAAAAAAAAGACAAATAAAAAAATAAACAAACAAACAAAAACCCAACGGTATTAAAAAACATGCGAGAACCTCACTTTGAGAAATTGTTTTAGGGTAAAAATACCACTCTACCCCAAAAGAGTGAATATATATATATTTAGATACAGACTTTTCCTCCCAATTTGACTGCAATATTGTTGTAAATTATTCTGTACAAGGAAACAGCTACAGTTTATGTAAAATTTATAACAACAGCCTTAAAAATATTGACACATTACCTCCACAGTGATTGGTATATTGAGCCAATTTTGTAAAGCAGCACAGGGCAAGATGATCCACAAAAATCTAGTTATTCCACAGAGAAAAAATAATGAGCTTACATTTTTTTACCTGTAAATGTTTAGTGAACTTTTTTGATTTAAAGATTACTTTTTCTAATGGAAAAGAACATGAAGACAATAATCTATCAAAAGGATATAATACAATATATCATTTCTTGAATTTCAGAGACATTCATGAACAGTATTTTTTCTTTCTGTAATTTATCTATATAGAATAATATTAAATACACTAAATAATGTTTGCAAGGCAACTTTAATTCAATATTAATTGCACTCTTTACATGCAACTTAAATTTTACTACTCCTCTCATTTTCTCATCTTTCTCTTTGACAATTAGTAATATGCCCCCAGGATTTTACTGTTCCATGTGTATGTATGCTGGAGAGAATTAGAGAACATAAAAACTATAAATTTAATATATGCTATTTTACATTACAAGCCATAAATGTAATATATGTTATTTCATATCACCGAATACTTAACAGCTTTCTATTACCATAAGCTTAAAATTGTAGCAAGACACAAGACAGTTCAGATCAAATGAAGACCATGGGTCAGGAGATGGGATATAAAGGAACTTATAATTCGCAAAGGTACTTAGAATTTTCAAACCTAAAGGAAAAATGTATCTTTTCCATCTCCATTTCTTTCCTTGCTCTTACTTTTACAAACACCAATTAAGCCATTTCTCCTACTGACTGGATTTTTATTGCTATGATCCTGCCCAAAACTGAAACATATTTAATTACTAGGATAATTTGAAACCATTCAAATACAGAACTAAATTGTCTGACTAAAATGCCTCCTTTATAGTGAACAAGAGTGTGGCAGAGAACATTTAGTTAGAGAAGTTGCTTATGGAGGTGTTATTGTCTTTTTCTGGGCGTATTACAGTACAATATTCTTCCTGTTGTACCTTAAGGTGGGCTGTAGGTGTTGATTTAGAAAAAAGACTGTCAGTGTGCAATTTGTTCTCTTTGAAAAGAAAAAAAAACACTACTTGCAGAAGGAACATTCTGTCATTTATGCTTTTGCCCCTTTTTTGAAGGATTTTTCAAAGTTGGCATGCTGAAACTCAAATCCAGAGTTTATTATACCAAGAAACAAGAGTAAAATAAAGCTCCTCCATATCTAAGAAATATCTAAGAAATTTCCTTGTCTCACAAAGCATTCCTTGCATTCCTCTGCTGGCCTGCGCATCATTCCAAATCTGAAGTCATCTCCCAGCAGGCTCCTTTGCTTCTTCTCTCTGATCTTAATTTTGATTTGGAAAAGTGGCCTGAAGCATATGCTTCCCAGCTGGATCTTCTGTGGTAGTTATCTTATCTGTTCATTGCATTCAGTTCCACTCTAAGGATGAGAAGGATCATGAGAAAATGTTCAAATTTCCCCTTCCCATTTCTCAACAGCAGAAGCCTCAAATATGAGCAAATTATTTTTTTTTCTTTTTCTGAATCAGATACAGAAAATTAAAAAGGTCACATATATAAATATGACTCACTGAATACAGGCAAAAGGAAAGCTTTAGCTAAAAGACACGTTTCCTGCTATAGTAAAATTTGTTTCTCCATGACACAATGAAATATTCCTCAAGGTATACAGAAATAAAATTTGTGTTTAGTATCATAACAGGAAAAAATAACAGAGATGGGCAACTTAAGTTGCTTTTACACATATAATACTTATGGGGATTAGTAAGTGATAAGACAATAAGATTCTGTATCACATTGGCTAGGTATTAATTACTGCTTACATATCTTCATTCATTTGGTTGGTAACATGTTGCAGACAATAGTATCTACTAATTTTGCTTGTTAAAGTGAATCTCAAGGTGTTTCTTATCTGCTTGTAGCAAAGTTGAGGAGAAAAGGGGAAAACATAAAAGTGCAAGAAAATGATTTGTCCAGACCAGTTAGAGGTGACAGGTGTTACCATTTCAAAAGATAAATTTGCCTCAGTAGGTAGGTTTTGGTCTCACTTTGCATTCTCAAATACTTAGTTTAAATAATTTAATGAGATGTTCAGTGAAGCACTAATGCTATAGAATACTTATCCACAATAACAGTTAAAATTCAGAGATTTATGCATAATTAATATCCAATACCTGACTCTTGTGTCTATAGAAGAGCAGTAGTTTCTGAAAGCACTATGTACTTAATGGGAGATGAAAAACTAAGTCCTCTTGTAGGGATTAGCATTTCATGGTTATGCAGATGCAAAATAATCTTAAGTCAAATGTATTCTAGGGGGACTGATACTGCATTAAACATGTAACTGTATAATAGACAATCGCACAACACATTTAAGAAGTTCATGAGTTTATAAAAAGGTTTTGTATATTTCAGGTCTAACTTGAATCCAAACCATTGTTGCAGCAAAGGAACATTATACCACTTCTACAAAATGGAAGGACACGGCTTAATGCCATTTTTAGAAATACTAGATGTCTGAATATATTTGGATAAAATGAAACTGTCACTCCTAACATTTATAACCTGAACTGTAGTCTAAAATTTTAATTGTTTAAAAACATTTATTGGCATTTCTTCAAATTTCCATCATATCTGTGTTACTGGCTCTCCTAGATTTTGACCAGAAGTGGAAATATTTATCCTATCCAAAAAGTCCTTGAAAGTTGCTTTCTAATCCATAGGATGTATATATGAGAAATACATTCCTAACCTTTGTGGGAAGTCTTTCCCTTGTCTTTAAGCCCATCTGAAGACACTGGTTCAAAGTCAAGTGGAAAGTTCAAAATGGAATATATGAAAGTTACCTAAACATGGACTTAAAAGCCTTCTGAAGGCTGCCCTTTTCAAAGTTTTATCCTTTATTTTTTATTAACGCTACAGAAAGCCAACAATTTAGAAATCCTTTAGGCCCTTAAGAAAAACTATAATAAGAGAGAAACAGTCCACGTGAGACATCTAAAAAAGGTGGCCTAGGTGAAAGGTATAAGTGCCAGTTAATACTCACAGACCATTTGGAGAACATAAATTAGTGAATGCTGTCTTCTGAAGTGCATTTACAATAGATGTCTAAATTAATCAGAGAAAACGATGTGTATATCCACCAATTGTGAATTTTTTTTGATGATTGTTTCTTTCAGAGTTTCAAAAGAGATAAGGGTTGGATAATTCATCTACTCAGAGCTTTGAAGATCACCAATTTCTGTTTAGTACTTGCTAAAAAAATAGGATTTAAAGTAATTTTGTGGTAGGTTTATAGTAGTTTTATCTTTAATTGATGGCAGTAAGTGAGAAAAAATGAGAAATATGTGTTATAAACCCTCCACTCCACACATACATATGTATACATGTACACATGTATAACTTTCTTCCTAAGTCAGGAAAATAATCATAAATTACAGCAAGAATCCAAAAAGAAAGCATTTTAAAGATAAACGGTACTTGTCCATCCAGATATAGAATAGATATTCTAATAATAAATCATTTTTATTCCTCAAGTCTTAAATAGCTGGAAGATTTGTAACATTGCTATACACAGTGCTGGCCCATTATGTTACATTGTTGAACACTAGTTCTTATTGCTTCATGGCACCATCTGTTCACAATGCTCTCAATAATTGGCTCCCATGGATAATATTAGTGTATAACAGAAAGAAAAGTTTGCTGATAATTCCCCAGGACATTGTTTTAAACGGTAATCTGATCTACAGATAAGTAAGCATCAACATTTAGCAACCAAGAACTAGGCAGTGAACTTGGCTGCAGATTCCACGAGGAAACTCTTTTAGTCTAATGTGACTCCTAAACTAGACCATGTGCTTTGGAAAATAGCCAAAATCTAAGCCAGATAGTAAGATGCTGACGTGTGCAAGAAACTATGTGATTCAGTGTTGTAAACTTAGGAAAATGAAAAGCAAAATTTCATTCTTTAGGCATAAAAGGTCAGTTATTCTGTCATTTAAACCAAAGTGAACAATTTTTAAACAAAGAAAAAGATTGGAGTATTTAATTCGTGCCTACAGACATCACTATTACTTTCAGATAGAACAAAATGGAACAAAAGCAGATATATTGTCATTCTGACATGGTAGGACTGTTTATTTTTCTTTGGTTTATTGCATTAACATGCAATTTATTTTAATTTTGATGAGTTACTTTATTTCCATTTGCAGAGACTACAGTTTTTATATAGTTCAATAGTACCAAACAAGAAAGGAAGAAAAATAAAGCTTTCTTGTGCTCTCAGTGATATTATCTGAACACTGAATGTCTCATTTTGCTTGACTACCACGTTAGAAATCGAATAAAAATAGCACAGTACTTACCCACAGAGCATGCTGTTGCTGAGTTCATTGTCATTATAAAATAGGTGGCCTAGATTGTGTCTAAGGGACAAGAGAAATTACATTTTAAAAACATATGCAACTGCTTTCTTAAATAGATTACACTAGTTCCCAGAAAAATAGATGAATTTGTATGCTTCTAAAGTGAGATTCTAAAACGACACAGAATCCCAACAAACATAACTAACCAATCACTCTATAAAATAACCTCAGTCTTTATTTCCTCAATAAGGAAAATCTATAGGACTCTTTCAAGGTCCAAAATGAGTAGTACTCCAAAAAGAAAAAAAAAGAAAAAAAAAAAAAAAAAAAAGGAGAGATTTCTGAAATATAACGAAACATTCTACTACAGAGATATATCATTTCCTGGAAAGAATGAGAACTTTTCTCTGGACTTATCCATAACTGTAGAAAGAATTCTTCTAAGATCTAAGAACCACGACCAATCTCGCCAGCTTCTTTTTGAGTTCAAGATGCCCTTTGTGACCTAGTTTTCAACAGTCAAAATGTATGATCCATCATCCAAAAGAAAGAAAAGAAATAAAATATCCACATCCAAGGCAGAATGAAGGCAATAGACATATATTCCAGACCCAAGTCATTGCTTAACAAACTACTGAAAGGCACTCAGATACCATCAGAAAAAAAAAAAGAAAAAAAAAAAGCACAAATAGAATTAGTACGGGAGTGCCTCTAACTCTGAATTTAAAAACTACTGGAGATATCATCTTAAAACATGACAAAAATCAGTTTTAGAAATGGCTCATTAACTTCAGGCTTCAAATTTGTCATGAAACTCCTCAAAGGACAATTCTTATTATTTATGGTGCCATTTAAAGTTAAACTTGATTATTCCAATGAGCTTTTACACCAACCACAATTAACTTTAAATGATAAAGAATATATAAATAAACACAAAGAGAGCTCAAAAAGTCATTTTAAATAAAGAATTGCCTGAGAGATAGAATGAGTACTTTAAGTTGCAGTTTAGTATAAATGTATTTAAGAAGAAAAACTCATAAATTTGGGAAGATTAATAATTTTAAACCAAGTCTAGGATTCCATGTAGCTATCTGAAGCATT